>JADAZS010000117.1:0-159524 GCA_014872975.1 Diaporthe citriasiana | reverse complement strand
ACTACTAGGTAGTAATTACTTTAGCTTAATACCCTTTAGTAACCAGCCTATATAGTATATATTATCTTATTAATTAATACCAGACGTATTAATATAGATAAGCTGGTTTAGCTATTATATTTATATCTTTAATATAAACTTAGCCCTCTTTCCCTTATTATATTAAGTAGTAATTAGGGCTTATTTTTTCTTTTCCTAGTTAACCTATTTAAATACCTGGCTAATAGCAGATAATAAGACCTTAAGCTTATATATTTTAACTAACTACTACTATATTTTATTAAGATATAAGTTATTTTTCTAGGCAAAAAGGTTAAAAAGATTTTATATAGTAAGAAATATATTAAAATTAATAATAATCTCTAGGAGGGGGGTAGGTACTAGGACTTATAGCTATATAAAAGTTAGTTAGCCTAAGCCGGCTATATAAGTAGTATTTCTTACTAATTAAGCCAGTAATATAATATTTTCTCCTTAGCTTATATATCTATTACTCTAAGTACTTTATAACCCTTAAGATAGTAGTATCTATAATAATATTAGCCTTAAATATACCTTAAAGGATATAATAGTCTAATATAATTAGATTAGCTTTTAATATAATAAAACTATTATTAATTAATTTGTAATAGTTAAAATATATAATATAAAAAGCTTTAAGTTAGTATAATATACGTTAATTAAGAAATCAAGGTGTAAAGTTAAAATACCAAGGGGATAATAGTTTATATATAAATTAGGTATACTATAACATGGCCTAATTACTAGCATGGTTTTGGCGGTGTGGAATGCAAGTTAGTGTAGAGAAGCTTAGATCCTAGATTCGTCGTTGCGTTTTGCTTCAACCTGATATGGTCGCTGCATTCAATAATCGGCATTTTCAATCGACACCATACAACGATAGATGCGAAATGTCTCGCAAGCCGTACTTGGCGCAGAAGGTCTTGGCAGCCATCAAGGTTCTCAGTCATAATGCCCGCAATTCGATTCCTTCAAGAGTCAGCCGATCAACACCTTCTAGCTTAAACATCGTCACATATCCGGCGTTTGAGAAATTTCAATTTCTTGCACTTTTTGACTCGTAGCTTCTCTCCAAAGCTGCTTTTTGCCGTTGTTCATCGCCCTGGTTTATCTCATTTGACATTCCAGGTGCCCCACGGTCTTTCCAAGCCAACATGAAAACGTATCACTCGATTCCATGGCTCTTGACGAGCTTTGCTTGTGGCTTTGTTTATGCAGTTGGTGAGGCAGGAGCTGTAAGCGGTCTGATTGATAAGGTGGAAGATGTGGTCGGAGGCAATTACACACAGGCAGGGGACTTGTTTTCTGTGAGTCTTGCTCCGCGGTCTCTCATATGCCTTTGGGTGCAGGCCGCGAGACCACGCAATATACACGTCTAACGTAATGGCAGATCCCTATCGCTTCACTGGTTGAGGTCCACGAGATCATCATTACCCTCGAAGATATCCCAGACAAACCAAGCCCACGTCATGACCACGAGAAGAAAAACCTCTTGAAGCGCATGAACAAATCTCGCGGAAAGCGGGATACCAACCATCCTCGCCACCGTCTCATGGATGCCCTCTTTGGATTCAGCCGTTACAAAGTCGGTCAGATGGCTGAACTGAATCGATGGAAAGACCTGTACACTCACGTGTCCAAGACCCAGAAAAGAGTAAGTCTCTTATCACTTTCACTGACTCACTAATACAGCTGCTGACCAGTTGCCTGCGGTAGGCACTAGAGAACACGATCGGATATTCAAAGAAATTTGCGACAGCTGAAAGCTTACACGACGTGAACCAGAAACTGTGTGACGAGATCGTCGAGACCGGGCTCAATTACTACGGCATCTCGCGCGAGGAGCTCGCTTCACACAGTAAGGCCCAGGACGTGGCAAATAAGTCTCCAGACAGGGTCAGTGTCTCTCAATCACTGAAGCATTTCGTGAGGGACTGGTCTACCTCGGCCCAAGCAGAGCGCGAAGACACATTTCATTGCATACTGGGCACGATGCAGTCGCTGTTCCCCAAGCGACCTGGTAACGACGTGAAGGTCCTGCTTCCGGGTTCTGGACTTGGCCGTTTGGGCCACGAGGTTGCCTCTATGGGTGGCTTTGAAGTTACTACCAACGAGCGGTCGATGTACATGAATCTCGCCTATCGATTCCTGGAGGCGCACCAGAGACCGGGTCTCAAGTCGCTCCACCCGTTCATAGACAGCTGGTCTCACCATGCGACCAATGCCGATATGTTCCGTGGTGTCTCGTTTCCTGACGTGCGGGTCAACGCGAGCGCTATCGTTCTCGTCGAGGGCGACTTTGTTTCGGAGTTTCAAAATCGCAGAGGCGAGTATGATGCCGTCATCACCCACTTTTTCATCGACACGGCAAGGAATGTAATGAGTTACTTAGACACCATTCACGCAACACTGAAACCGGGAGGGTATTGGGTGAACTTCGGACCGCTGTTATGGGGTACTGCCCCCTTCGTGCAACTTTCGTTGGACGAACTTGTTGCAATTACCCAGAGCATGGGTTTCGAGATCTTGGACACGTCGGACACTTGCGGGGAGCTAACTTTTGAAGGGAAGAGTATTAGGGGAAAACTGGCGGTCTATGGTTTTAATGAGAAGGCTTTGACTCGGCACGCCTTCTCGGCACAGTTTTGGGTTGCTAGGAAGGTTAGATGAGAACATCCTAAGACTTTCAAATGTTTCGACCTAAATACTACCCTGCTTTGACCAATCGTGGTGATTATGCCCTGCAGCAGCACAAGTTGATAACTGAACCTTCTTGAAATCAACTGAGCAAACAGTCTCGCAGAATCTTACCAAATTTATAGAACAAGATTCTTTCATAGCACAATAGTAACTTCAATGAAGGTCTGGTTTGATTTACGGCGAAACAGAGATGTATTAATTGTATTCACAAAGCTTGAATGTAGACTACTATTAAGAAAAGAGTAGGCGGATCAGCAGCAGCGGCCACGCGCAAAGTAGGGATACCACTATCGACATCCTATTAACTGGCGCTGAGTGCGCCAATCGGATAACCACTTTATACAGCCATAACAGACCAGCTGAGATAGGAAGGTGATAGAAGCTAAACGATGCGTACACGACTTGTTTTACTTCTTGGTATATCCCCTGGCTCCACCCCGTGCGTTTCTACTAGTCCAATTCTGACCATCTCCTCGGAATTCTTATCCTTAGGCGTAACAACTAGCCCGTGGAAATACCTGCCCACATTCATCAGCGGGATTACATAGTACTTTCCCCGTTCCACCATTTTGTACCTCCCGTCACTGTGCCACCACAGCTTCAAAGAACCCACTTGGGCCATGTCGCCCTCGAAACAGGCTGGAGTCATGGCGCAATCCAAGTCAACGAATCCACCAGTAACTGGACCTGTCAGTGAGGGCCCACCAAGAATGCATTTCGCGTCGAGTACGGTAGCATATTCGGCCAAATCGTGGGGTCCCCCGCCCCTTCTTGTATACAATGGTTGGCAGTAAGTGATGGGCGCGTCCATTGAAGCCCATGACCAGGTTGGGGCCCTCCAAGTCCAGTTCTCCACTGGGCCGTCTCGTATTCGAAACACGTACCAGCACATATCGGCTAGAAAGGAATCTTTTCACAGACCTGCCAAATATGTTTGCCTGGTTTTTCGCTGCAGCTCGTCATTCTTCGCGTTGTTGGTCATGGTTAGGTTGCGGTGGACGATAGCGCCGAGTGTGGCGAGCTCTTCCTCGGTGAGCTTCTCCATCTCTTCGGCGCGGTCTCGTGCCCCTTGGACCTTGTCCACAATGGCCGTCTCGGTTGCCTTTCTATCCTTCTTCATGGTCCCAAGAGCAAACTCGACGCCCTCTGCGGCTTTCTTTTGGATGGACTTGTTCTCGACATCTGTGTCGGCGGTACCTTAAAATAGTGTGTTCCGTGTGATTATTGATCCGGCAATTCTTCAGCTTGGCCGTCCCGCCACTTACCAGGTTGAATAAAGCTAAACGCCTTGTCATAACCTCCATCCTTGTCCTCTGCGATTATGGCGGTTCCTTTCGATCTCAGCTATCTCACAACTGTCATGACGACCAGCAAGAAGCAAGTATAGCCCTCGTTGACCTTGGTAGTATGCCACTTAGCCGCGGTGAGCTCGCTGCACTGATCCCTTATAGACGCCTGAATTGGTAGCGGCTGCCGAGAGCCCGAAGTGAGGGCAAGATGGACACCAGATGAGAAGTAAGGATCAATGAAGCAGCCTGCATCTCCAGCCAATTGGAAATGAGGACCGGCATAGGCACCAGCACTGTAGGACCAGTCATTGGCCTCCTTGACATCAGACAGCATCTCAGCACCCTGGGTCATGTCATATATTCTCGGGGCCATCTTGAGGTACTATTTGTAAAAGTCCGAACCAGAGAGCCCGGTAGCCTTCTTCTTGGCGAAGAAATGGTCCCGTCGGGCGACAATACCGCATGACAACGTCCCATTGTGCAGTGGGATGGCGCAGACCCAGCCGCTGCCATCGGACAGTGCCTCGAAGAATGGCGAGTTCTCGTTCTTCTCTCCGGGGTTGAAACGCTTGGCCCCCTTCCAGTAGGTCCAGTTGGCGATGTTCTTCAGCGCCTCATTGAGCCTCCGGTTCTTGAGATACTTGGTCGAGATCATGCCGTTGCGTCCACTGGCGTCAATGATGTGGTCGGAGCTGATGGAACCTGTGGTACCATCCTTGCGTGACCACGTTGCGGAGACTGGGCGGCCTGGGTTGGCCAGGCGAATCTTCCTGTCAAAGCCGTCCTGGTCATACGGTTCAAACATGATTTCATCAACCTTTGTCGCATCGAAGACTTTTGCACCGCATTTCTCGGCATATCGAAAGATAATTTCGTCCGACTCTGAGCGAATGACATTCCATGACTAGCCACGCTAGCCGAGAGAGACAGAAAAGTCCGTGACTAATATGCAACTCTACATTAGCACAGTTGTCTCATAACACAAAAACAGGGCCTGAGCACGTACATGCAGGCTTGTTATTAGTGATTTTGAATGTAGCGCCGAACTAAATGGCAGTTGGCAGTCAGTAATTTGCACGTTGGGGTTCTCGTTCAAGCGAGAGACAGCACCAACTTCAAGGTCATATTGGAAGACATACCTTCTTCTCGAATCCGTGCTTGTCGAAAGCTTCCTCAAGCTCAATAAAATCATAAAAAGTTCCGCATTGATGCGAGCATACTCTTCCCAATGTGGTATCTTCAATAGTCGTGGGTTCGTGGCTGGCGGCTCTAAACGGTCTCAGACACGTGCCCCGGGAACTTGTCGGCCTCAAGGACGACAACGTCAACACCTTCCCTGGCCAGCATGCAAGCTGCATACGAGCCTGCTGGGCCACCTGCGACGACAAGAACGATAGACTTCTGGGGAACAGACATGGCTATTTGTGTGGATTGCAAAACGGAATTAGTGATGGGTGATGATGGGACCAGTGAGTCGTGTTTTTATGAGCTTGTTGATGATGTCTGTTGAGGATCTTCGTACAGACGTGCATTTTATTTATATATTTATGTAGATTTAGTCGACTTCAGGCTGTGACAGCTTCACACAGTTCCCGGAAAAGGCCTTTGGTCTGTTTGTTTGCCCTGGCTTCCGGGTCGGGAAAATGGCCATGCCTATGTGCGGCAAGAGCAGGACAAAAGAGTAGTCCACAGATCATGTGGCAAGCATCCCCAAAGTCGCGATATTGAACAGCAAGCCATGCTTATGTGTTCCTATCGGAAAGATTGCCATTTTTCACGTAAGTTATGCGAAAATTAAGGTTCATCTTTTTCATTTCTAGATGCAAGCCAGCACTAAGGTTTCGGCAATTTACCCCAAGGACTTCTAAGCATACGGTGTGTAAGAGAAAGGCCGCCTTGCAGCTTTGCGTTCTCCTCGTCGTCCTCTTGTGGCTGTGCGTAGATAACGAGACACAGTTTGCTAGGTACCCGGATTGCCCCTGCCGTGCGAATATGCTCGATCGACCTTGAAATCTCTTTTCACAGGCTAGCTCCTCATGAATTGCTACGCAAAAAAGCATGATAGGGGAACGAACGGCTTCCTTCCAAAACTCCTACATACAGTAGCCCCGCCGCATCAGTGATCACGCGATGGCTATTTGATCCTGAGCATGTAGAGCCAATATAAAGCAACATCGGAATATGTGATGAGTATGTGAACAATGGTAAATGCCGAGGCATGACTCGCCATGATCATTCGGGCCCTGCATCCTCGCTCTAGCGACGTTGATGCTGCCCTTAGAGCTTAACTGCAAGACGGCAACTACGACGGCCTTGATCGAATGCACCGATCGATCGAAGTTTCCTCAGCTTCACCACAATTAATGCGATGCCTGGCCTACAAAGTTCAACGATGTTTGCTGTCATGGAGTATCTTTGCCCTGGGAAGGTGGTCAGGAACGGTGGCCAGATCTCGGATGTAATCCTTGCCATCACCTGGGCACCTATTGTCAAAGTGTCTGGAAAGATAGACCTAATTTGCGATGCAAAGGCAATCGCCAAGCGGAACACAAATCTGTAATGCTATACTGTGTCAAGCTATCTTCAACCGGCAATAATAAAATCCGCAACTTACGATGCGTACGTAGCTTCTCACCTACAATTCTCACCTGATACTCAGACATGCAACATCGTGCGAATACGAAATGTTGTTGGTCCTGGTTAGAGATGATACTCCCGCAGCTCAGGAATCGGAGTCCAATTCGTAGATACGTGGCGGTGTGGCGAACCCGGCTATTCTAGAACGCTGCAACGCAGATCGGATGTAGTAGCAAGTTGGGGATCCAAAAAATGTTGTATTGAAGATGGCCCATCGAAGTAACTGATGGGCTATGTGAATCACCTAATAAGGGTGAGTTAGAGACCCTAACCCTGGTATCCCTGGGGGGGGCTGCCACATCAGATCTTGCTTCAACGTGCGGATTTCATTCCGTTAAATTCAACCCATCAGACGACCTTTTGCGCCGCCTTGACGTCTCCAATCTTGAACTCTCAAATCATTCGTCTGCTACATGCGGAAAAGTCCTCAATATCTAGGATATGTCCACACATACGCCCATCCACATATTTACGACGAGAATCTGGACATCAGAATACGTCCAAACCTGTAACCAGGTCAAATCTTATCCTCGGCGAGGCAGTCATCACTGAGACTCGCGTCGCACTGGGGGCACCATCCGTAACAGTTTCCCTGTGCACTTTAGGTTAGCAGGCGCCTCGACATTTCGGGGCCGCACTTCTGCTTCCACAGAAGTATCCGCGGAAATTTCCGCGCATATGAAGGTTCCGTCTGCAAAGAACGGACGATGCTTAACGTACGTTGGCGGTTCCACTCGATTTGCAGCTCTCTACACAAGACTTCTCAAAGCCGGGGACGTAGGCGTTTTCAGACCGGGGAAGCGCGGCGGATGCGACCATGGCGACGAGGGATGCCGCGGCGAGGATGTTGTACAGATACATTGTGAGGTGAAGCGTGAGTTTGTCGGAATTACTTGGAATTCGTGCGATACGATAACTTGTATGGCTTTATGTGAAGTCTAATTCAAAAAGAGACACTTTCACAGGACAATCTGCATTCTTCTGTCCAGAGATCGATGGTCCGCATTCTTTTATAATGTGAGAGAAGCCATGTGAGGTCTTCATTGTGAAGCAGGCACTGACTGACTCGGACAGCCGCGCGCAGATCTCATAAATTGAGGCTCAGCTCTCTGAAACGAAACGCTGTCAATAAACGTGGAACATCAGCGCATTGATGAGTAGGGCTGAGCACTTAATCTCGCGCTGTCCTCAGCCTAGATTTGAAAGGGGTAAGGTGCCGACTCCCGTACGCTGAGCAAGCTTCAACTAGCCAAGAAGCCGCTCGCAACTGGATTCTGGCTACCGGGCGGAATTGCGTATACAGGGTTTTGCCTTAATTCGTGTTAGTACACGACTTCTAAGCCGTCAAGTTAGGATCCCTGGAGTATTTTTCAGATCTATACGTGTTGACAGAGAAACACAGACAGACTCAGCTAACTTCCTAAAAATTCAGGTAACTGTACTTTACTATTATAATTATTAAACGTTTAGAACGGTGCTGAATGGGTAAAGATAATATTTGATTGGTTCGAATAGTGTTGTGTTGGTTGTGGGGATTAAGTCTCATGCTAACAATGATTAAGGGTTTACCCTGTATAGCCGCGCGCGCTGCGTATTTGGACATACGGCGTTTCGTCACGGGAATGGACACCGTCGTCGAGGCATGAGGTGGGTCGGTGCGGGGTTCCAGCTGATGACAGAGGGCCGCGATATTGGCCTCCAGAGACACGGCCTCATTCGCGGACATAATAACGACGTGTAGCCTTGGCGGATTGGCGTGTACATCCTCACACCCCCAAACAGGACTTTCAAGCGCCCATTTACAAGAGCGGCGTAATGACGGCGGACCAAAGATGCCCGTCCGCCGCAACAACCCTGAAAGTTCTTTGTACCGCTTATCCCGCAGAGGTCGCTCAACGCTGGAGGGGGAGAGGGACGTTTACATGGAACGAGTCCTCGTAAAGGTCACCGAAGTTTGGAATGACGGTGTAAAACCATCTTGCTTAACCCGGCCAATTCAAAATCGCAAGCGCTTGAAGGTCTCTGGTATGCCGCGGACGTTCTCTAAGGCCCCATAAAGTCACACAACGAAGCATGCCATTATCTCGTATGATGCAACCGAACATCACGTCATGACAATGGTCAAAGTGGGTTCGTCCTGCCTAGTATTAGAGATAGGTAAGGTATCTTCTAGGCAGGTAAGAAAAGAGGGTGAATTACGTGCTAGTCGCTTCTGCCGAATCTCTATCGCGATCACCGGAGGCATTCTGTCGGCAGTGACAGCACGTGGGTCTCTGCTCTTGGTAAACAGTCTTATTAGCTGGGTGACTGGTTCACACCCGTATGTTCGTCCTACCATCCATTTAGAGCCTCATCAATTGCCATAGAAACACCAAAAAGGCAAGGCCAAGATCACGGGGGTTCAAAAACCGACACCCACGAACTCCAGATTGAGATCAATGCAGGTCTGAACCATCCTGGCCCTCTGCGCAACCAAGGCATCTGTGGCTATTCTGATTGAATGATACGATACAGCGGGGTTTCTTTCGGATGATCTGTGTAGATTGTCGGAGATTGGGGAAAGGGGCGGCTAAATTAGGAAAGCACCCCAACGAATCATCGTTGACATGACACTTGCGTCATAGGATATCACAGCAGTGCTCCTCTTCTTTACCATGGTCTATATAATCACGATGGGCTCCCATGAGACCGAAAAAGACAGAGAATTTCTCTGGTCTAGCATTTCCTGCACACTGCTGCCAACATGCAACTCCAATTGCTGTTTTATACCAGCGTCTTGGCGCCGGCCATTGGCCTTGCGGCTCCAGTCGCAGAGAATGAAGCCCCATCAAAGAGAGAGAATCTTTGCAGTCTGCCAGCACCCCCTGCTCTATGCCAGCCGGATCCCTCCGTGACGGTGGAAGAGACTGCAAAGAGAGCTTATGATTTCTACCGCGCATTTGTCGTCGATGGAGATCCCAGGAAAATGTTCTCGCTCATTGATTCGACCTACACGGTACGTCGGCCAGTCTATCTCCAATTCACGTGTGTCGTGACATGGTATGCAAAAGAAATCGATATGGATGATAATATTAACACTTTGAACGCATGGTAGCAACACCACCCAGGCTACGCGAGTGGTCCTCAAAACATCTGGCCCCTTTTCTGCAGCGGGAACAAACTGGGCAGCGAGGCCTCCACCGCCTGGTGCTTTGTTGAAGCTACCAACATGTCATATGCGCAATACTCGACCACGGACAGATGGCGTTGGGTCGATGGCTGTGTCCATGAGCACGTAAGTTCCTCGCATCATAGGCGAAGCTTGCAACGACTCTAACTTGCGGACTATAGTGGGACCAGGGCGAGAGAATTCCAAGTCAGGGATGCTATAAGTTGCCAGCGAATAAATCTCAGTGAACCGGTGGCTCCAAGGAGTCGTTAGGGGCGGAAAAGGCTAGATACTCCTAGATTGACACGCATGACAACTCCAAGTCTCTCGTCTCTTTCGAGTCCATGTTCAACATGACTACAACTGGCCGCCTGCGCTTACCAGGGCTGTACCTCGGCTTTGTAGTGGATAAAATTTCCTCCGTAGTCTCCTTGGTTGCTTCTTCGGTTACCCGTAGCATCCCGTCACATGACTCGTCTGGCTCATCGGGCGCTCGAGGAAGTCCGAGAAGCCCAGCTGCCCGGGTTCCCATGTCGGTATTGGGAAATCCAGGATCTGCAACGGAAGCGGTGACGAGTTCTTCGGCGTTCATCCTCTTGGTATACCAGTATATCATGACCTTGCACGGTCCGTAAACACCGTTGGTTATAGGTGGTTGCTGTCTGTTAGTTCATATCTGAGTTAGCCGTTGCGTTGCAGCTCATCGTCTGTTGTTCCAACATTGAATGCTTATTGCGCCTCGTTAGCTGTGCCTTTCGCTTCTGCTTGGGGTGACTTGCGATAAGATCGAGAAGAAAAGTGCATTGTATTCGCATGGAAAGAGAAATAAACCTACCTCAAGAGAACCTGCGCTGGAACCCATCGTTACCCATTTAGTATCTGGGAATCTGCGCAGCAGTGGCAGTGCGGCCTGGTAAAGCCAAATAACACCGAGCAGATTAATCGCAATGTGTCTTTATAGGTCAAATGCGTTCATAGCTGAGACGGCAGGATATACTTCTGATATGCCGGCGTTTGCAACTATGATATCTAACGAATCGATTCCATGCCTTTCGAGTGTTTTAACCGCTTCGATTGCATCGGCTTCGACGGCGGAGTCGAGCTTGACGATAAGGAGTCGGCTTCCCTGGCCTTTGGGCAGATCTTGCAATACCCTAGATGCCGCACCGCTCGGGTCACGATTCGCCGCGATAACGACATGGTTAGGCTTGGCAAGGAAGCGCTGTGCGAGACCTCAAGTGCTCTTCCTAGGGCCCTGCTGGTACCGGTAATCTGAACAATAGTAGAAGCCATTTCGTGGAATGGACAGAAAAAGAGTATGTTTCTATCGTTTGATCAGCACTTAGAGTGGTGATGATTTGATGGCTCAATTCTGGAGGCCATTGTTATTAGTAAGACCTGTGAGGGGTGGATGACACATTTTCAGATCAATTAGGCATGTTGGTTCGAAAGGTCGACTGAGTTCAGACCAGCATGCACAACTCGTCGGACCAACATGCGTAGATTGAACGCTGTATTACGACCGCCCTGGCCACGAGTGGCAGCATCGATTGGACATGGTTACAATCAAACATTTCGATGGTAACACTGATTTGACACTACTTGTACGCACTTCCACGGCATACCCGTTGTCACACGTCCTTTCAGCCATTCAAGCCTGCTTGCGACTGGATTCATGATCATTGAAGGCATGATACGCTCATATCATTTGACAAAGAAACTTTTGAAATCTCACCTTGTAAGGCAAACTAGGAAGCGTCAGTTCCCGGCGCTGATTACTAGAATCTTGAGTTTCTTTATGGCGCGATCTATAGATGCCTTGTCAGAGTGCAGAGTGGCCTTGTGGGTTGAACAATAGCTACGAAACATCATTTTGGCAGGAACATCGCAGCATAATACAGATTTTCGCTCCCCAATAACGCGCTAAGCTTTTTCAACTTTGATCATTTCACATCCATCAGCTTTTCGAAGTTTGACAAATACGTCAACTTTAGACAAACCCTTCTTCCGCATACCCTCCGCCACAGCCTTATCGCCGGCATTAATTCCTAGCTCTAATGTCTCTTCCAGCTCTTCGGATGCCGCAAGCTGAGATATAACGTGCCAAACATTCCCGTATCGAGAATACCGCGTATGCCGGACACACGATACGGTTACGACCGTGACTACAGCGACATAGGCCACCAGTAGACTCATCACGCCGATGAAACCGGCGCCCGCGGCTGTCGAGGGCGGCCACGACCCCGGCACGGTGACTCCGCGGGTCATGACGACACGCACCTGTTCGGCAACGTCCATCGTGTCCTCCAGAACTTGGTAATAGAGATTAATGCCAGCCATGCTTATAAAGGCGTGCAGCGCATCTGCGGCTCAGAACAGGAAGGCGTACTCATCATTCACCCGCGTCGCATTGTCCGTGAGGCTGCAGCTTTGACACGGCATGAATGTCGTGTTCTTGACCTTGTAGCTGCCGAGTTGGATGTTCATCTCGTGCTGGAGCAGATTAATCGCCAGCGCTCTGGGGTTGACTTCTTCTGTAGGTTGTTTTAAGACAACAGCGAGTGGTGGCGGGGGTGTGTACGGCGTATAAGGGTTGATTTGCAGGTCGAGGATGCCTCTGTCTGCAAGTGTCTCGTGCGATGGGTCTAGGCCTAGATATCTCGCACACTCGTCGATGCTTGAGCCCCTGTTTAGTTCTATCGACTATGATTTCGATCGCTCTCTGGTTTCTCCGGTGGCTGTCATGTGGGTGTCTCGATGTGCAAAGTTGAAGGCTGAAAAGCAAATTGCGAGCTTGATGAAACGACCCGGAAGTACCTCGAAGATGGACCATTCGCCGTCAAGCGAGGACAGGCCCAAAGGTTTGAAAAGCGCGGGCGGTTGTGCTCCAAAACTTAGCTCGTCCAAGTTTGTAAAGTACACCAGCTATATGGAGGAATTCTCCGCCCACGGCCCAGCTGCCGGGGTCCCACGTCGGTTCCCATTCACCCCTGAAGTGTCCTCCTAAGTCGTCGATGACACAGCCTGTGGCCGCCCATGTTCCTGGGAAATTGTTTGCCGCTCCGATTTCGCATTGGAACGCCACTTTTGCGCAGTTGCTGGAGGAAATACATAATGGGCCTGTGCTAGGACATGCTTCTTGCAGACTCTGACCGTAATCTAAGACGCCTTGCAACCATCCATACTTGATGTGTAGTGAAGCTCTTGTAATAATGGGCCGCATACAAGCAACCTTTAACACTGGGTCTCTGAGTGTTTACTACTGTGTGAAGGGACCGCCTACTGCTCAGAAGAGTATGCATACGGATTAAAAGCGAAACCACCTACAAGCAACCCTTGAGCTCATAACCATAGACATCCCAGTGTAATCACGGACTGAGGTCCGACTTCCGCTTTGCGACATTGGAAGAAGGCCGCGCTGCTTCAGACTGGTGTCACTGAGGCCGCGATCGTCTGTGCTTGAGTTGAAAGTCGTTGGAACCTCTCCGAATACGGGGTACATAACCTCGCTGCCCTTGAGGCTCCCTTGAAATAACGTGAGGTTGTCTAGTCCAGGATATGCGAACAGGCTATTCACCGTGGTGGTATTAAGATCCCCGAACATTCTGAAAGGATGCATGTCCGAGAGTAAAATGGTGAATATGAACTGAAGAGCCAGACTCAACAAAGCCACCAATACGATCAGCCATGCTTCAACATTGCAGATGATATATGATGCCTTGCCTCTGTAGGAAAGGAGCAACATCACGAGCTTCCAGGGCCCATCATTTCCAAGTTATGCCTCGTATCACCGAGACGTAGGCCACCTGCGAAGGCGGGACGGAAAGGCGCTCAAGCAACAACGCCGCAAGCATTGACGTGCAAATGCTTGCTTGTATCCCAATTACAAACTGCAGGATTATCGAAGCCAGGGTGACGGCCTGAGGCATTCACATGTGAATTGCCAGCTGCCGCCAAACCCACGTATCTTTGGCACCTTCTTGTGCAAAACCATCTTGAATGTGCTTAGCATGAGATGGAAATCCTCAAATGTGATATGACTCAAAAATGGAGAAGTCTGAACAGATGACTTAAGCCGAACCACAGAAAACTAACGAAGCCGAAGATCCGAAGTATTCCAACGAAGCCTCCGAAGATACCACCACAACCTTCGAGGCCCAGGGATTGCGACAGTGGCATACGAGTTGCGTGCTGAAGGCCCGGGTGGCAAGAGACCAAGTGTGGGGTTTTGGATGGGATGGACGATGTTTGGAGCCTTGGTGTACTAAAAGTCGAGACGTCAGATGTCGTTGTTCTCCGATAGTCCGGGAGCCGAGGATGCAAGACAAGGAGTTTGACGTCCGGATTCATTGACAGCTTCAACGTTTTGAGTTTGATTAGGAGAGAATGGTACCGTCTCGGAAACATTGCTGTTAAATCCATTGGCATGACACTCTTCTGGCGACTGGGCCTCAGCCTGGTCAGTAGGGACTTGAGTTGTATTAGCGTGAGCAGTATCAGCGTCTTCGACTTGGATATGTTGGGAGGAAGGCGACAGAGTTCGCACATCCGAGCGTGGGGAAAGACTAGGAGTTTGTCCTTGATTTGCCCTCGCAACGAGAAGCAGAGGCGGTGCTTTCTGGTCCATGAAGTGTTGATACATTTTTTTCAACAAACTAGAGGAAACACTAACATACGGTGAAGTGCAAAAGAAGTAGTTAACAAGTGTATCGGAAGTCGATCAAGTTATTTCGTCTTGTATACGTTCAATTCCCATCACAGGAGGACAGTGATTTACATGAACAGACTCATACAGATGTTTGAACGCCTTCTGTTGCCTTATTCTTTGCTCACGAGATCCACATGCTTATCGATGCAGCTCGCATTATGCCGGGGTTGAGCTTGTAGCGTATGGGCTGACATGGAATCTAAAAGGTGACAGGAAACGTTCCGGGTGTGTGAGACAAGTCCATCCTGCCACAAATATCGATGATCCACACCGGGCAAATTAGCCGCCTTATTCTTTCAGCTTGTTTTCTACCCTGGCTACCATATATGTTTGAATGCATACGAGTGTTGATAGCTCATACATGGGACCCAAAGATTCAACTTGCACAATGATGTCAAGACTCTCACTGTCATGCACTCATGAATGAACCCTGTTTCTTGTGTTTCTGGATGGAATGCTTGAGCTTCTGATTTGAAGATGTACCCAAAGTCATCGATGTGTTCTCGCCATTGAGGTTCGGGGAGCATGTCCTCTAAAAGTTATGTAAGAGTTCTCATCTTAATTTTGTGCAAAGGGCTTTTTTCCAGCTTGTGGCTGCTTTCCAGCACATTGTGTAATGCATGACTGAAGCCTCACAATTAACCCAGCTCTAAAACTCTCCTATCTCGTGATGTGGAAATATTACCCGGCGTGGAACCACACACTTTTTTTTATTTCTCCAGCGGAAAGGAATTTTTCACCGAGCACAGCAACTCCGAAATAAACTAGGCTATTGCAAAGATATTCTGCACAGTGTTTCAACTTGGAAATGACCTACAGTAGTGTTTTGCGCTTTTAGAGCTCAGCTGACCAAATACACATTGGAGAAATATGTGTTTATCTTTTGAGGCAATGGAGACTACTGAAATCAGTGTTTTCCTCATTTTGGACCCCGTTGATGTGTGAATGTGAGCATCGCCTTCCACGACAAAACGGCATAACTAGGTTGTTGTACAGGTTTATTAGTCTTTGTACCTGAATGCACTTGTACAATGCTGAGAATTCGAAGGGTATATTCCTGGCAGAAAGAGCCATAGGCTCAGGAAGGTGTCAGACGGGTAGTGGACAATGGCGACAGATCTGAGAGAGAGATGGTTCGGGGAGAGAGACCATCGAATACGAGACAGGAAATGTAGGATTGTTCATATTAGTTGACGAAGTCCCACTGAGCGAGACTTTTACGATTCGAGTGCTACAGATAATTACCATTTCCTGGTTATGCAAGTGAGAAGATGTGCCAAGCATGCGAAGCACAATGCAACTGTCTATAGAACTATCGCCATACGTCAACATTACAAGTCCGCTCGGGATGCACGAATTATGGGCCAGTGCGGTGGCATCAGGCAGATTTCTCAGCCTTATGTCCCGGTTCTCAGGTGCACCATGCCCGCATCCCAAGTGCCGTCTGGCACTACAGGTTATTCATAGAGTGGCCGTGCAGACCGCAGGGCGTCCGCGCACAGAAATTGGGGCCAAGGCAGACTTGCCAGATCCATCTATCCCGGATGCTGTAGTCCACTCGGTTGGTTTCGGGCCCCGGCTCGTAATCCACCGTGGCGCCCCACCGCGTACGCTAAGATGAGGCATCGATGTGTTGCAAGGGTTTGGCAATTGCGAGACCAAACGCAATATGAAGAGACAGGCGGGTTTGAAGGGTGCTTTTTGAGGCAGATGTTGAAGCAAGTGGCCCATTCGGAGGTGAGGGCATCGTCACGAAGCCGAAGCAGGCCTCCAAATGACTGTTTGACTCGTACGAGTGAACCTAAGCGTGATTGAGATCAGTTACCCCTCAGTGATGGATCTACCTGATTGTTGATCATGACGAATGATGGCTTGGAAGTGTGTATATGTTTGATACCCATGCAGTCTGGGCAAGTTGAGTCTTGAACAAATACCAATGAAGCTTGTATCCGACGAGCCTCAAGCACCCTCAATGGGATTTGTCTGGACCGTAATTTGTCCTGTCCGTAGCGAATATACAATCTTACTGGAGGATCTCCCGGCTTCTAAGATTTGTTAGCCGGGTTGGACTTACATAAGCCGTTTAAGTTGTGCTTGTTTATCCGCAGGTGGCTTGACGAGGATTTGAGGTGGAGTATCCCGAACCAAAATTGATAACGACCATGTGGCACACCGTATCTGGAGTCAGCCTGACAAGCATGCAAGGACGCCCTGGACGGTGAAGCGAAAGTGGCCTGCGGATCCCTGAACTCAGCCTGCCAGGTACGTGCAGATCACTCCACTGCGCCGGCGAGAGTTGGCATATTCTCGCCCAGACTGCCAGAATACCACTGAATCATTCTGCCACGTTCTGTCATCCGAACACCGCTCTTCCGCAATGGACGTACGAGACTGGTCCGCGCCAAACTCGCTTGTTTTTCGCTACCCGGATAGCCTATCGGTCCGTCGCGCCACTCGCAGTCTTCCGTGGCCCTTTTGCCAAGAAGCCGTGGAGCTCATCCGGCGACTCTCGACCAACGGATGGCCACTACTGTGCAGGGGAGCTAGGACGGAGTGCCGACTTGCTGGATCTCCCTGTCCCTGGAGACATGGGCCTGGTGGTCCACCAATGCAAGATTTGAGTGACGCCGGGCCCAGAAAGGGGAGGGCGTCTAAAAGCCCGGCGGCAGCCAGCTTCCGGGCCCTGCTGCTGTTAGTTTCCTCTCTCTATGTTTTGCTGCTTTCCCGGGGTCATTTTCAGTGTGAATGTTCAGTTGAGTATTTTCGCTCTTTACCAGGACGTATCGGTCGTCAAGAACACTCTTTCATTCTGTATCCAGATCTTTTAAGCATTTCCTTTCCTTAATTCCACCTTCGTTTCTTCGCCATCGTCATGGCTCCATCTTCGTTCAAGAAGCTCGGGGCAGCCTTCGCTTTCGCTTCCGCGGGGAGGGTTGCCGCCCACTCTCCTGACCTCCTGGGGAGTGTTGTTGATGCCATATTCGGCGAGGCACCAACACCCACACATATGCACACAACGAGCTTCGTGACCGGGACCTCGACGACCGTCAACGATGTCGGCGAGACTACCGTCGTTGTCGTAGTCGACACCACTATCTGCCCTGTCACCGCCTCCGAAGCCTCCGAGAGCTCATCCCTTCCTACCGAGACCAGTCCCGTCCCGGTGCCGGCCACAGCGACGTCTGAGACGGCCGCTGTGGCTGTGACACCCTCGGCTTCAGGCTCCGCCGTCGGCAGCACTTCACTGCTGTTCAACTCTTCCGTGCCAATGACCACCAGCACAATCTTTGCGACGCACTCATCGACGATCACTGCTTGCCCCACTGCCGCATCTGCCAGTGATTGCACCGTTGGAGATGTCACCACTGTCGTCGTTGCCCTCTCAACGACTGTCTGCCCTGTCACGGCCACTGAGGGCCCATCCAACTCTATCGTCAGGCCCACCGCCTCTGGAAATGTGCCCGGCTTCGGCACCTCGAGGACCGGCGCATTGGGAGCGACCACCCTGACAGCATCGCAATCCCGCACCTCCTCAAAATCCCCATCCGTCCGCCCCCAGACCACCATCACCAGCACCCCGAGCATGGTCCTGACCACCGTATCCGCCACATCCACCACCTCCGAGTCGGAGGAATCTACCGGCACCGTCCTCGAGATGGCCACAGGCTCGCCGTCCGACTACTCGGCGGTCTACACAGACACGACCCAGACGGTGGCCGTCCCCTCTGCCTCCACGACGCCGACAACCACCAACTACAACGACGCGCTCATGAGCCTCGCCAGCTCGGTGCAGGCCTCCTCGGCCGAGCAGACGGGCGGCAGCGACTGCCAGGGCATGGACTGCATCGTCGTCCAGTCCAACTCCGGGTTCAAGAGCAAAATGAACGCCAGCGGGTTTGCGCTGGTCGCGCTTGCTGGCGCCGTGTTCTTGCTTTAGGGGAGCTTCCGGCAGCAGTCCGGTCCAGCTATATGTGACCTTTGCTGGAAGTTCTCTGTGATTTCGAGAGGTTGTAGATAAAACTGCATGCATATATCTCTAGCGACAAATTTCTTTGTACATATATACCATAATATAGCTACTCAGTGGCACGAAATAAAACCTGAAAATCCATATCGAGACTTGCTGCCCTGCAGGTATGTACGCAGTACAATCAAACACATGACTTAGCATCATCACCACAACTGGCCGGTTAAAGTAGTAGAAGCAGCGCCGGGGTGTAGGGATATTGAGTATCCTTCATGGCCTTGATGTACACCAGCTCGTGTGCCCAGTTACGATGAAATAGCCGGGAGACTCTTGACATCCATAAAAATACTCAGCATGATCTGGGTGGCTAGACTATCTCACTTAACAGCCTCTGCTTTCTTTTGAAGAGGATCGTCGTCAGGAATAATTACTTATTGATTACGATCGAGAAATGGGCTCTGGGATAATTGTTCTTTGATAAAATTCGCCGTGTGCTTGACCGCATCCGATTTCCTCTGCGAACAAAGAAATGTCCGCATTATAACCTCCGCGGCGTATACCCATAATGTAAACCATTCCACATGTGACACAAAGCGAACCGCCCTGGTCAACTACTACCACAGACAACAGCAGGGCGCAAAATTCACCTCGGCAGCCACTCCAGGCTCTAGGAATATCCAACCCCGTCAAAAGCCAAGACAGCAGGTCACTATGGCGCAGCAAGGGCAGAGACGGAGTACTCGAGAGTTACGCCAAATATTCGGGACCCTCACTGATCGAGCGGCCAGCCTGATAGCATCACATCAGGCATGCGAATGCGGTGCGGGCGCTCGCGCGGCGGACGGCCAAGATCTCAACGCCATGATCAATGACCTGATGCCTATCCGGCGACGGGCGGGCGGTTGCACTTGCGGACCTCCTTGTGACGGCACCAAAGTTGACGATGATCTGAGCGACGAGGCTTTGGAGGCGATGTGGGCTAGACTCACGCGGCGATACAGTTTGCTTCATGAAGAAGTGGATGCGGCACCTTGCGACTGCGCTGGTACGCCCGAGATTCTCGAAGTCCCAGAACCGCCAGTCCCAGAATTACCAGTTCTTCGACTCGAACCGACCTTAATGGGGCTTCCAGAGGAGATTCGCAGCATGATCTGGTGGGAGGTACTGGCACCCAGGAACAGAACTGTGCGCATCTCGCCCCAGACATTATTCCCTGGCCAAGACAGCCGCATAGGTGGCCCCGAGTATCACCGCGAGCGCTTTCAGGTGCCGGGGATGACCGTCCTGCCGCCTGGGACGATCCAACCGGTGCCTCAGCACGAGACTTGGCGGCGGCGGAGGGAGTGGCATGAATTCCCCCTGGTTAACTATTATCCAGACGTTAATTATTACAACGTTCTTCTCGTCAATGAGCAAATTTATGAGGAAGCCGAGAGAGAGTTTTGGCTGCGGGCCGTGACGGACAGGCTGATGTTCTCTTTCGGCCCTGTTGATCTCGGTTCATTAGGAGTGAATGAGGACTACAATGGCATACTCTCTGCTTACACCTTTTTCATGACCATTCTCCGAGAAAATCCTCAATACTTGCAGTACATTCCCGGAGCCGATTACTTGCGAATGATTCGAAGGTTACACCTCGACCTGACTGACACCCCATGGGGGGGAATGAGACAAGCCCTGGCTACATTTTGGCGGTTCGGCCAAACAAATGCCATCCGATATCTGGACGATCTTATCGACATCGTTTATCGAAACCTGACTGGTTTGGAACACCTGTCATTGGCTTTCAGCGGTTGGGTACCTGATTTCAGTCAGACACCGGTGAGTGGCCTGATCTGGCTCTGTGCTTCTGCTAGTAGTTATTAACAGCCATCTTCAGTGGCGCGAAGGCCCTCCATCGGTGGGCGTATTCGGGCCTCCGGTCGGACAGAGTTCTAGGCACTGGGTTATGCGCTTGTTTAACTTCAGGACGCGCCCAGTGACTCGGTTGAGGCTGCGGGTGGCGTTTAACCTGCCCATCGCCGGCGGAGCGATCCATACTTTAGCTCAAAATCCAAGCGTATTACGTACCGCTCGGTTCATCACGAGTCTTCGAAGGCATATGTTAGTCAATGGGAATAGACTTCGCGGTGGATGGTGGAGGATTCGGCGTATTCATGTTCAGGACGGTCGTCAGTGGCCTCAACCAAGAATAGTAGTCGAGTGCGACGACAGTTGGGATGCAAACACGGGCACACATATACACCACGATGAAGAGACTGCATATGATCCTAGATAAATCAAGGATGTCAAAATTAAGGTTCACAATTAGTCGCTGTGTCAAGTATAGAGTCGAGGCCTCCTCAGCGTGTTCCCTTGGACAAAGATATATACAAGATATCGCAACGAACATGACTGTTTTGACATGCCAGACCAGAAGCAGTCGGACTAGAGGAAAATTTGAAGACAATTCCGGCTTAGTGCTTTGGGTGAACGAGGACTAAGGCTTAGGCAGGAGTGGCAGGATTGGATCATGTGGCGACATTTCTGCCCCCCCCCCCCCCACAATAACCGGCCAGACCTAAGCTGAGTCTGGCTTACAGTCAGGCCTGCATCAGATTACTCCGACCCCCAGAAACCCACATTTGGTGGAGAGTCTGAAGCCCCACGTCGTATATCGACCCAAGTGCGCCAAAATTGGCCACGTCTACAAAAATCAAAGACATCACCCCAAAACACATCCCAAGCCGGCAAACAACAACGGCTTCCCCCCCCCCCCCGCATCTCGCCTCCCGCCTCCATTCCCCCTCCCCGAGCAACGACCATGGCCGCCCCGGCCCCATTCACCCTCTCACGCGCCACCGAGGCCGACATGCCAGAGGTGATAAGGCTCTGCTGGCAGTCCTTCCCGCAGATAGTCCGGGACCTCCTGATGGGGTGCCCGACCGAGGCCGAGCTCCCGCGCTCGGTGGCGCGCTACCAGGAGGAGATCCGCGGGGACCCACATGCCGTGTGGATCAAGGTCGTCGACAACGCCACGGGCAGGATCGCCGCCGCCAGCCACTGGAGGATCTTCCCCGGCGCGTCGGCGCCGCCCGGTGCCGACGAGGACACGCCGCCGCCCTGGCTGGACGATGAGAGCCGCGTGAAGGCGGAGGGGATCCTGAATGAGATGAGCGAGGCGAAACACAAAGCTATGCCTGATGGATATGTTCGTGAGTATTTCCCTGGTTGGTGTTGGATTCTATTGATAGGCGCTGACTCTTGCATCTAGACTTGCATATATTGTTTACGGATACCGATTTTCGTCGGCAAGGGGCAGGGGATATGATGTTGAAATGGGGCACCGATGTTGCGGATGTTCTCGGTGTTGCCGGTTGGGTAGAAGCTTCGAAGGACGGTACCATCCTGTACGAACGCCACGGTTTCAAGGTAGTTGGGTACCAGTCGAGTGGGGGCACATTCATGAGAAGGGAGCCCATCGCCGTTGCAGTGACCGGTGGTCGTGTAAAGTCGTGACTCATTTCACCGTCGTGTGGTTACTGACCCTGGTAAAATAGAGTTCTAGGAATGCTTTCTGCAATGTAACTAGATAGATCAGACGTTTTTGTCATAAATTGATTTGGTTCAGCATCTGCTGCTATTTCGGTGTAAGGTTTCCATTACACCAGTGACCCAAAGAAAAATCTCATTTCACAAGTTTCATGTGTGGTGTGAACATTTTCATTGCCTCACGACGGAGAGTTTACCGTAATAGTTCATCTCTTGATCCGTTGACGGGATCGTTCCCTTAACTGCTGTGACTCTTAGTGGGTTTCCCACTCACCCGATACAATAACCTATCGCTCCAGAAATGCAACATCACTGCCTGCAACAATGGAAAAGTCCCAAACAGCATGCTTGTAATAGGCAGGCTAAGAATATCGAGAATGCTCCCCAGACTCCAACGCCCTCGGGTTGCTGAGTCAAAGGTAAAGTCGTGCAACCCAGCCTTACTCATCTCCCATTGTCTCGCTTGGACGCAAGCATTGTAGAAATCTGCGTACGCAGTGGTCAGGCAGATAGCCATTAGCACACCGTTCGCAGTCCGCGCGTTTTCTGTAAGCTTGAGAATGATCCCAAGATAAGGGCTGGTCGTCGAAGAGCTCCGATATGAAGAGTAGTAGCTGGAGGCGACGAGAATGCACGAAAAGTGCAAGGGGAATATGTGAGCCTCGAATAGTCGCAGGAAGAGCACCGCATTTCTGAGCCAGACAAAACGAATTTTGCTGCCACGCACGTCAACTGCTTCGGCGGCAAGACCGCTGTGGGATTTGGAGTCGTCTTTGCTCGAGGTGTGACCGGTATTTCCATTGGGGGACGACAGACCCATCTGACACCACCTGGCTACTGCGTAACCTGAATCCAGGCATCCCCACATGTGACGGAGGCCTTGAAAATAGCGAGCTTTATGATTGCGAAGCCAACCGGACCAGCCTGTCGACCCGCTAGTGACGTTAGACATGCTGCAGGGACTTGCAATGGACTCAATATGAAGGCGGCCGTTTGTCGCAAAGTAGCACTTGAGCATCATGTGCATATCCTCGCCAATTGCACCTGGTCCAGTGTCCCAGCCACCAACCGACGACACAAGGCTGAGCGATAGCGTGTAGACCGAGGTAGGGAAGGCGATGCCGTGATAGTCTTTTGGACGTTTGTAGCATGCCAGCCCAGAACATGACCACCCCATGTCAGCCGCCCGGACAAGTCTCGGGATCTGATGTGAGTTTCTGTCAAATACAATAGGCGCACAGTATAGTGTCATGTCCGCCAGGTCTGACTGGATCCGCAGTTCCAGATGACGATTTTGAATCAGGGAGTAATACGTTTCAAGGAGATGAGTGTCGCCTTCTTATCGGTTAACATCAAGATCTGTAAACGTTCTTGTGAGCATATTACTCACTGTCCATGACTGTAACCAGTACGCTTCGGAAGCTAGGTAGGCCCAGATATTTTTTTTCTACCGCCCTGGCAGTCCAGGCCACATTTGCACTCTTGCCTTGACTTTCACCAGGTATATTTGAGGGGTGCGCGCAATACTGCATGTCCAAAAAGGATGTCCTAAATCTGGAGACCAGTGCTTCAGCAACCTCGACAGCATTGGGATCTCTCTCTTCCATGGCAAGAAAAGTCTGTGTTGAGTCAACAACCACACTGGATCCTCTAAGGAGTATGCGCATTTCTTCTCACATCGTAAGTACTTTTCGCAAGTCGATGGCTCGCAAGGATTCTGAGCGTGTCTTGCAGAGTTTCGACTGATTCCTTGTATGATGGAATTATGGAAACATGAATCAGCCCAGACGAAGACGACCGATAGCTGCTCCCATGTCGGCTCTCTGGTTGATCCGACTCTTTTCGTGATGCTTCTAGTACTGCTTGTATCTGTTGTGTAGCTAGTCTGGCCCCATGGAAGATACGCAGAGGAATGGCCGAGATGATGACATGAAGGAGGATTGTGTAGAAAATGAAAAATCTTTCTGAGAAGGCAAGGAGGAAAATGATCATTAGCGAAGACACGCCAGGCGTACAACGCTGTAGCCAAAGACCAATTGCCATGGTCGGAGAGGCTGGGACAATGAGCGAATTAGAGGGCGTATATCAACGCAATATAATGATCAAGGAAGAGCAGAACTCTATTATCAGTACTAGGTGGCTAGTCTCGACTGACCAGTGCGTAGTCAAGAGTACGATAGGCGCAATGAGTGCGGATGCAGTGGTGATCCGGGATGTAGGGAAGCAGGGAGCAAAACAAGCTACGGAGTGCGGTTGCATCTGCATCCGATTCAGGTTCCAGCCTACTGTAGGGTGGTCCAGAAGCTTATGTAAGCACGGGCTCCGTTCCTGCTGCAATAGTTACAGGCTAGCCTTAGTGGCCAGGTAGATGAGGCAGTATTAGGGAGGGAGTCTCTAGCGAAGGACGAATTCCACTTCATGTTCACAGAAGATGGGATCTCATTTCACATGTCCTACGTATCAGCCCTGGAGCTCTCTTCCCTAGTAGTTCAAGAGGATAACTCTGCCAACCATCCCACCAATCTCTCCCCTCAAGATCAACAGGCCACACCCGCTGCCAGAGACCAAGCCAGTACCTAATGGTACTTTCTCCTCTTCTGCACAACGTGGAATGACATCATGCGCCGGCTCCGACAGAGTTGAGACTAATGGTTTACCACGATAAAACTCGTGGTCCGACTGTACGAGCTCAGGAGGGGACATGTTGGTGTCCGCTTGATGGCGCTCTATCGCGCCGTCCCCATACTCATAGTGAATCCTTATCAATCGTGTTGGTTTGAGTCTTCTCACTAGTAATGTAAGAGCGCGGTGCCTATCATCTGGGAACAGGCATCCGACCTCATATAGGCACGGGGATGTCGCCACAGCTTGGTCATACGCACTGATTGCATTCTCGGTGGTTTCGTTGCTGCATTTGAAGTTGTAATGGTGTAGGTGGTAGCGTTGCAGGCTTTCATGCAGTGTCTCTAAGATATAAAGGGGAATTTGGGCCGGAGATATCTAGAAGATGTTGGTAACTTGAAGGCCCGTCAGTTGTTAGACTAGGCACGCCGCAGATTGCTATTACTCGCTGGATATTGAGGCGTTGCGTTCAATATCCAACCAACTACTGTTTTGGTACCTATAGTAGAGGTCCCAGCAGCTCTGCAAGTCCAAGCCGTTGTTGTCATGCCGCTCACAGGGTTCGAGGGAAAGGTAGCTATGCTGCAGCTCGCCATGGATCAAAGGGAGGAAGAAGAGCTGATGGACATGTGCAAACCCATAGTCTCGGGCTAGAATATCATCCCACTTGTTTGTGTCGCTGAGCAGATGCTGCCCATCCGTGAATGTAAGCTTGATCGTGCGGTGCAAGAACCGACTTGCAATGGCGTAGCATCCCTTGCTGGCGCGCGCGAAGTACACGAGGCTTGGCAGATGCGTGTGGTCTAGAAGTTGAGCGACATCGTGCAGGACTTCAGGGTGTAGTCTCTGAACCTTGAGTGAGGGCTTCACATTTGCACTTGTGGTTGTCGGATTGTTGGAAAGTTGAAGTTGTGTTGGGTGAGGAAAAATATGCCGCAGGCCGATCTATAGGTCACCTGAATAGAGTAGTAAGGGGCCTTATGCAGCCTACGATACTCAGACGTGAGTGGCCGACCATTTACGTGATAGAGTACCACTTACCCAAGTTTGGCTTCGGACTGGGTGGGAGACTGCAAATTGATGAGTCAAGTTATTGATATTGGCTTCAAGAGTGCAACTATTTATACTCTAGGTCCTACGATAAAAGGTAAAGAAATGAGAGATATAGACGACTGCATACGTGAGACAATACCGGTATGATCTTTTCCCCAGCAGCATGCACTTGAGAGATTAGCCAACGCCTCGTCCACCAGCTCCTCGCTAAGTCATCCTCGTAATGTCAGACGCTGATCTCTTGATCAAAAACGTTTTGTGCTCGCAGTCCGGGGTATGTTCGTGCTCGTCAGCAGGAGCACATTCAGCGACAGTGTTCTTGTGCTTTAAGCAGGGTAGCTCTCGGCCACCATGGTTGTTCCGAGGGCAGTACTTATCGTCGTGCGTGAGGCGCCAGAGGAGAGACTCGTGAAGGACTGCATCCTTTGGTATGTCGCGCGTACTGCCCTTGTTGAGTGGGAAGCGGACATTCTCCCATCCGTGAAGTTCCAGCTCCCAGCGCTTGATGATGGGGAGCCATTCTGTTCGAGGCCGATTAGTACTGGAAGAAAAAAGACATGACATGAGGTAGGAGTTATGCTTGTCTTACCCATGAACTTCCACAACAGCACCGTGAAGAGGCCTGTGCCGCGTCCCAACGCGAGCGAGTCGTGGATGGCCCCTTTCATCGCGTGTTTCTTCTTGTTCGTAAAGTGCTCCTTGAAATGATGCACAGTGGGGCGCCACTTGAGCGCCGCGGAGGGGTCCTGTTCCCCGACCAGCTCGACCTCGCGGATCATCCAGGCAAGCGGGACGTCGCTCAGCTGGAGGCGGTCGGCGCCCAGGGCTTTGCCCGACCCCTTGTTCCTGCGCGTCCGCCAGAAGTGCTTGACGCGCTGCCAGAACGTCATCTCCTTGCCATTATCGAATGGGTTGTCCTTGGAGGCAGGCCACCCGCCGCCGACGTCGCCATGGCAGCCTGGGAACCACACCTCTTTGATGTCCTCGTGGTTGTGCTCTGCGTCTTCCTTGTCTTGGGCGAGGAGGGCGGCCTTGAACTTGACGCGTCGCTCGTCTATGGCAACAGCGTGGCGGACGTGGGCTGCTGTGCCGACAACCGGCTGTGGCACTGGTGCAGTTCGCTCTAGGACGGCGACGGAGTTGACACAGTCCCAGATGCCGAGGAAGAATACCTTGATGTTGGCCTCTTCCATCTTGCCGCAGTGCATCACTTTCTCCTTGCGGCAGAAGGTATCGCTGAAAGCGGCTATCTCGTCGCGAGCGATCTCGAACTTCTGACCATGGTAGACTGGATCGTCACATATGCCGTCTTCGTGCCCGTCATGAAGAGGTTCCGTGTCCCCGTCCGGTAGGGGTGCGGCTTCGGGCGGGGGAGCGACGTCTTGTTTGTTCTCCTTCCTCTTTTTCTTGGACTTTTTGGGATGGGCCACATTGAAGTCCTCAACTTCACCAGCAAGGTATCTCTGGTAGAGTCGATATGCGAAGGGCACCATTTCCTCTTGGCCTTTGCAAAGGAGTCCTACGGTATTGACCATGCGCGCTAGGAATTTGGCAGTGAAGGCACCCCGACTGAATCCGAACATGTAGATCTTGTCGCCCTGGGAGATATTCGAGTCAGCTAGGGATGAACGTTTTGGCGAAGCGTGTGGGCTCACAGAGTCGTAGTACCGCATCAAGAACCGATACCCGGCCATGACGTGGCTGTCAAAGGTGGTGCCAATTGCCTGATCAATTGTTTGAGAGATGTAACTCTTGATCTCGCCAAAAACGCTCTTGTTGACAGACTCATCATTGATATCGTACGTGCCAATACCGGCTGGTGGTTTGTCTTCGTGAGTAACTAGTGGAAGAAGTTGGCAACAGGAAATACTGACTTTGATAATAATGGTACTGGTGGGGATCATTACGATCAAGTTTGCTCAGGATCTTCACGACGTTCGTGTCAGAGTTTGAGCCCGTGAATGTGTTGCCAGTGCCGTCAAAACAAAGGACAAGCTTTTTGGGGACCTTCAATGGTTCAGGTCCCTCAGTACCATTGGTCAAACTTGTAGGCATAGCGTCGATGGGGTCGAGACGTTGCTTGGATGAAAAAAAAAAAAGATGTCCGAGGGCTTAAAGTGAACAGAAAGGACCGGAGGATGCGAAGTGGCTATTTGAGGTCCTAGAAATCCGTTATCTCGGCATCCAAGACGAAGATTCTGACAAGCACATCCTCCTCCCCTTCCCTCCCTTCTGGAGTCGTGATTAATATTACCGTAAAGGTAATCTGATTGCATTCACAAGTTTAGCCCCCACATCTTTCACTGGTTTCACGGGGAGAGACAGTGGTTGCAAGGGTGCAGATCAGGTCTAACTCGAGTTGTGTGGCTTCCACGGGCTGAAAAAGAAATTCCGCCTTGTCTCACACCATGGAGCACCGCATCCTCGGGCCTGGCCATGCAAGGTTCAACAATTACGTTTCCGTATTTCTTCGCGAGCCTCCTTCATTGGCAGCCAAGACTAATTACTGGACGTTGTCAGCAACTCGGTGAATATCGATACTACGCTGTGCACATCAATATTAGTCTCGGCAGACATGCATAAGAAGTTCTCAAGCAGTCAGCGATCTACGTCTCGTGTTGAGACTCGCTGTGGGCTCAGAGCTGAAGCAATCGGCGAGTCCTGTCCCCGCAATCGCCTTGTCGAGCCAGCCACAATCGTTATTTGCAATTGTGTCTGTCCTGACAGACAATGGTTTCATACCAGCACGGGCATCGCCGAATCATATCACACCGAAACATCTGCAGCCTTCGGTGTTTGACTGCGGGCAGGAATGGATTGTCTCTGGGTGCTACCCAAGACAGGCTGCTACCCCCACAAAATCAGCTCAGAGGCTGCCGCAGTGTAACATGCCAGACCGGTCGATCAGCGGGTTGTACATCGTCGGCTTGCCCTTCTTGCAGGTGCTTACCCCGTATCTCGACGCGGTGCGACCCGCCCCAGCTGGCCTGCGAGCCCGCGGAGCAGTTCGAGCTACAATACCGGTTCAGGTATTATTCATCACTCAGCCAGCCTCATTGCTTTTCTAGGAGGCTGAGTGTATTCTAATTGGCCGATACTTCCGATCTCAAGCCTTTCTCTTAGGCAGGCCAAGTATGTCTCACATGTTTGTACGACGAGATGAGAGCGTCAACAATACTCGACCTTTGCCATTCACACAAGCACAACCACCACTTCTCCACAGTCAAGGCAATGCTTCATCTGTTTCCCTTGCCGCCTCCCCCCCTTCTCCTCCTTCTACACCGAGGCGTCACAGTCTGCATGATCCCATCGGCATTCACACGACTAATCATTCAACGCAGTATCACATGCCAATCTATCTTGTTCTTGGGGGAACAACGCAACGGACAACTCATTCTCGAGCTGCGTCGTACTAAAGTGGCCGCGTGCGTCTGCACTGTGACCATCCACATGACTGGACGCCACCAGGGCTTGTGCCTCTTCAAGTGAGGCGGTAACTACCGAAAATTGCGGAGTTGCGGACGAGATGATGGTCTTCAGCTAAGAAATAAGCAGAATTAGGTGCCATCTGACTGGTCCCACTACTATTATAAGGCGTATGGAGTGTCAGAATTTGAACAATGATACTTCACGAGAAACCTCCACTTTCTCTATCTGTCTTCTACGTACACACAAATCATATTGAAACCAAGTCCCTAGCCTAATTATGGCTTCATCCATGGATGAGAAGTTTCAGGCCGGTGCATCGTACGGAGACGACGAGAAAAGTTCCTCCAACTACTTTTCCGACCCCGTCAAAGTAGCTGCGGACATTTTGAAAGACTATGCCTCCGTTCGCAGCCAGACGACTCAGACTGAGCTGGTCGGGGTGATCAAGTCGTTGCTCCAGAAGGGTCAGCCCCTTGACGACAAGAAAGGGCAAGCTGATGTTTACCAGTGAAACAAAGATTCTCGCTCTCTAACGCATACTAGGACGACTGAGGTCCTGATTGGAATCCTTACAGCCCTTCCTTCCACCTCGACCGCCAGGGTGAAGCTCACCAACAAGCTCATTGACACGCTCTGGGACAATCTTCAACATCCACCCCTGAGCTACGTTGGTGGAGATGTCCACTACGAGGTTGTCGGAGCCAATGGATCCAATGAAAAGACCGAGGCGACAGACTTCATCGAGTTCAAGGCCCCAGATAGCGACATCATCCTGCGTGAGCATATACCGCAAGCTCCCGATGGACTCTACCAGTACAGAATGCCCGATGGAAGCTACAACAACATCCTCGAGCCCAACCTGGGCAAGGCCGGGACCCCTTATGCCAAGACAGTCAGGACTACCAAGGCACTCAATGGTGTCAAGCCTGATCCCGGTCTACTTTTCGACCTCTTGATGGCCCGTGACGAGGGCTCATTCAAGGAGAACCCCGCTGGCATCTCGTCCATGCTCTTCTATCATGCCTCCATCATTATTCACGACATCTTCCGAACCAATCGCATGGACATGAACAAGTCTGACACCTCATCTTATCTCGACCTGGCCCCACTATACGGCTCATCACTCAAAGACCAGCTGGAGATACGCACCATGAAAGAAGGAAGGCTCAAGCCCGACACCTTTCACGAACGGCGCCTTCTGGGGCAGCCGCCAGGTGTCAGTGTCATGCTGGTCCTCTACAGCCGTTTCCACAACTATGTCTGCGACATTTTGCTCAAGATTAATGAGAATGGCCGCTTCACGCTGCAGTGTCCTCCCGATGCGAGCCCAGAGGACAAGGCAAAGGCCATCGCCAAGCAAGACCACGATCTGTTCAACACGGCCCGCCTGATTGTGGGTGGGCTCTACATCAACATCAGCCTGCACGACTACTTGCGTGCCATTACCAATACCCACCACTCCAATTCAGACTGGACGCTGGACCCCCGCGTCGCCATTGACAAACAGTTCGATGGTGAGGGTGTACCCCGCGGGGTGGGCAACCAGGTCAGCGTCGAGTTCAACTTGCTGTACCGCTTCCATGCCTGCATCTCCAAGAAGGATGAGCGCTGGACCAACGAATTCTTCACCAAGCTCTTCCCAGACCGCAAGCCCGAAGATCTGCCGAACATCGGCATGGCCGAGCTTGGACAAGCTCTGGTCCAGTTTGAGCAGTCCATCCCAAGCGACCCAAGCCTCCGCAGCATTGGCAATCTCCAGCGTCAAGAGGACGGGACCTTCAAGGACGAGGACCTGGTTCGTGTCCTCAAGGAAGCCATGGAAGACCCCGCTGGCTGCTTTGGTGCTCGCATGATCCCGAAGGCTCTGAAGATTGTCGAAATACTGGGTATCAACCAGGCACGCAAGTGGCAGGTCGGATCGCTGAACGAGTTCCGAGAGTTCTTTGGCCTGAAGAGATACGAAAAGTTCAGCGAGATCAACTCAAACCCTGATATTGCCAACCTCCTTGAGAAACTGTACACGGACCCTGACATGGTCGAGCTCTACCCAGGTCTGATGATTGAGGACATTAAACCACGCCGCGATACTGGCAGCGGTATCTGCCCTACATACTCAGTCGGTCGAGCTGTTCTCTCTGATGCGGTCACGCTCGTGCGCTCGGATAGGTTCAACACCCTCGACTACACAATCTCGAACCTGACTGCCTGGGGCTACAACGAGGTGCAGCAGGACTACAAGACCCTCGGTGGCTCCATGTTGTACAAGCTCATTCAACGAGGCCTTCCGCGCTGGTTCCCGTACAACTCCATCGCTGTCATGCAGCCCATGTATACAAAGAAGGCGAACGAGGAAATCGCCAAAGAGATTGGAACATTCCACCTATACACGACGGATGACCCGAAGCCACCGCCAAAGCCGGTGGTTGTCACCTCCAGCGCAGCGATCAAGCAGGTCCTCGACAACCCCAAACAATTCGTCCTGCCCTGGCTCAGGCCGCTCCAGGCCATGTTCACCAACACAAAGAAGGACATCAGCTGGTTCATGCTCTCAGGCGACGAGCAGAAGAACGTACAGCATCGCATCGACATGAAGAAGGCGCTAAGCAAGTTGCCCAACCTCCACAGCGCGATCCACGAGTTCGTCGACCGCGTGGGTGCACAGCTCATCGAGAAGGAGACATTCAAGCTGCGCGAGGGCCTCTACCAGATGGACATCATCCGCGACATCGCCATCCCGCTCAACACCCAGCTCCTCGCGGACCTCTTCTATTTCGACCTGCACACCGACGAGAACCCGGCGGGGAAGCTGGGGACGGCCGACCTGTTCCGCCACCTGCTCAACGTGCGCGTCTGGGGCGTCAACGACAATGATCCAGCGCAGTCGTGGAACCGCCGCCGCCGCGCGATCGAGAGCGTCAAGGTCATCATCGACTCCACCCGCACGCTTGTCAACGAGGTTTCGGCGGGCAACGGCTTGGGCCTCGGCTTGTCTAATGCCATCTCCAGTGCGGTGGGTCGGAGGGCCAGTTTCAGGAAGGACTCGCTCCGCTCGTGTGGTTACAAGTTTGTTCAGGAGCTCTTGGCACAGGGGAACTCGGCGGAGAAGGTCGTGGATAACCTGTGGCTCACAGCCTTCGGTGGTTCTGGCGTCCCTGTCACGGTGGTGAGTCCAATGCGTCACGACAGATTTGATCCTTGTTGCTAACCAATGCGCCAAGTTCTACGAGGTCTTGGAATTCTTCCTTCGGCATGAGAACGCCTCCATCTGGGCTGAGGTCCAGAACATTGTGGAGAAGAAGGATGACGAGGCGCTGCACGCGTATGTCACCGAGGCACAGCGTCTCACTAGCACGCAGCGCAATATGCGCGTTGCTGTTGCACCCGCCGAGCTCGATGGACAGAAAGTCGAGCCAGGTAATGCTATCGTAATGCTTCTTGTAAGTTTGCAAGCCTTTTCAAAAATCTTAGCAGTGGTGTAGAAGACCTCTGACAATCTCTCCAGGGTGAAGCTGGTCGCAACCCGAAAGAGGTTACCGACGCCGACAAGTTCGACCCGCAGCGCAAGAAGGAACCCGTGTCCTCCTTCAGCTATGGCCAGCACGAATGTTTCGCCAAGGACCTCGTGACGACGTTCATCGTCGGACTCGTCAGACTCGTAGCCGGCCTCAAGCAGCTTCGTCCCGCTCCAGGCCAGATGGGCGTGGTGAAGACGATCCGCGTGGGCTCCGAGAAGGCTTACCTCAATGACAGCTGGTCATACCTCAGCTTCGACGCCAGCAGTATGTTACCGAATCCCGTTGGCTCATTATCACAATACTGACGGCTTAGCAGCTTGGAAGGTTCACTTCGATGGACACGGAAAGGGAGCGTACGAGGGTGATGCTACGCCCAACAAGCCCATTGATCTGGGACAGTACTACTACTTGATCAAGAAGCGCAATGATGAGTTTCTCGAGAAAGCAACTGGTATTCTTGCGTGATTTGTAAGCATTCAGAACTCCGCGCATGGCTGTGTTTCGTTCCATTAATTATTCCACAGGCCACACCAAGAGTCTCCGAAAGGTAGGTCAAGGGCAGAGAAACACTCGGATCTGCAATGACGAGTTGGGACCTCATGATCTCGGAACGGAGTTATGGAATGATCACCTTGATCAATAACAAACTGTATCAAAAGATCAATGGATTGATTTCTAATGATGTGTCCTTCGAATTTCGTGACAGCTGCAACATGCTTCGCGTGGTAGTTCCCGCGTTTTGACGCATTCCCTCGATGAGCTGTAAAAGACTGGTCCTCACATTGGAATACGTCAGGGTCTACATACTACGGGAACAGGCAGGGCAATCCACAAGAATTCCGGGATGAGGTAACACACCGCACCGTTCCTCCTGATCCTGAAACTCGCCACTCATTCGATGAGCTTCCATGAATATTCGAAGCACTTATGTCGGCTTTCATTCTCGTGGGTGTCCATCACTGCCATTTGCCACAATACCAATGTTTCACATCAGCATAACTGAGTGGTTATTATTGGAAAACTCCCACAACGTAGTTTACGAAACCTATTACTGTCAACTTTCAGATGATACCCCTTTCATGACAGTGACTGAGAGCAAACCACGTATGACACCGGAATACGTCGGCCTAAATATTGCAAAAGTACTAGCCTGTTAGTCCTGAAAGCTATAGGAGATCCTTTTAATGATAGACTAACGTAAAGAGGATGATTACTGTGGTGAAATCTGGTCCTCATAGCACGACCACGACGAAAGGGCCGTCAGCCTTAGTTGAGGACTTGGAGTCACAATGACCTACATTCTGGGAGTGCCAAGTCCTTCTTCTGCCTGATTCTTGAACCAGAGCTGATGACCAAGTGCTCGCTAGCAATACTACAAGCGATCATGGTAGGCGTGTGGAGTGATTATTGCTTGGGCCAGTCAGCTGAGTGAGATCAAAAGACCTTACACAGGTCTTGAATGTGAATTACTTATCCAGGTATACCGGATACTATAAAACAGCTAGTAGACAAACCATGACGCGGCTGAGTGCTAGGCAGTTCTTGGGCAAATCCTCGGTCGGCCCGGTCTGCTAGTGAACTTCGCCGCTTACTGATTGATGTGCAGTGTGCCTTCTACCTGAAGGCTGGGATATTTGATCACGGCTTTGTGCGCGTGGCTTTCCCAGAGTCGCCCCCGTTCGGCTGCGCCGCAGAAGGATTGACGAATGGGCGTAAGAGCACCATCTTCCAGCAATTTCAGCCTGTTGTGCCACCTCAGATATCATGAATGAAGTTCATGCTTGAAGAGACCATGCTGATGCACCACGTTGCCCCAGAATAATCATTCTGAGGCTCGCGGGTAGGCTACGAGTGTATCTACCCAGTGAAGTTTCAGAATCAGACTTGATCAAGACAGACTATTGTGCAGAAGCCTTCCTTTGTTTCCTTAGGCATACTTGCAGTTCAACAAGCAGCTCGGAGCGGAAACGTCGCCTTGGCACGCTGATCCGGGAATCGGTAGCCGGAGTATAAAATGACAAGTTGGCAAGCTGTGAAGAGGCCGGTGAGCAGCTAAAGCCGGTAGTAAGCATCAGAACGCCAAATATCTTCTGGGCCTCTGTAGCTAGGTTCCTTTCAAGCATGGAACACTGATGGCCTGCGCCACGTAGTGAAGGCTCCTGGAAGGGATGTCAGCTTGAGAGCCACGGCAGCGGTGTGGGAGGCCACTGTATGACTAGCCTAGGTAGGCCTGCGATTCGCTCGTGCGAAATAATCGCTGATTCCCCATGACTGTCCGAAAAGTATTCTGTTCAATCGATATTGTCTATTTTGGACCGGACCTCACGACAATTTCTGCCCCGGACTACCCCCGGACGCAGTTTCGGAAGACTTCTGAGAGTTTATTGGTCCCAAGGAGCATACCCATGAAAGACGGTGAGCATTCGGGGCAGGTGATGGTCCTCACCCATGAGCAAAGCGGTGCCAAAAAAAGTAAAGCGCGGCGGGGAGCCACGGAAGTCGGATTGGACGTGGCCGGGCATGACTTTGCATCGGCTTGCGGGCCGTCTGACCTCGACGGGACGTGGGGGCCGGAGTTCAGCCGATCAGCCCTACGGAGATGAACCTGAGTTACTATCACGGGATGCTACGCTCCCACTCAGGCACTTGATACTGTGTGCCGTCGATTCGGGTCAGGAACACATGGCCAACCAGGATGTCGTTGGCGATGGGCCGCAGAGATGCGCTTAAGCGAGGGTATAGGGCTCACCGATAGAGAAATCGGGCCCGAGGCTCGCCAAGGTTACTCTTGGCCACGGAATTATTGGGAAGCTGCGTTTTTATTGCAGCTTGTAACACTGAAGTACGCATTGTTTTGGAGAACTATGATCCTTCGCGCCCTATTTGCACCCGTCGTTCTGGGCAATCCGGTTCATGGCGGTGTGTGGACCCAAGTTCATCACTACCACAGCCACACAAGGTGAACGTGAACATCCGCTGATGCTCACCGATCATCACTAGGACTTACTCACCCGTGAAAGGCTTGGGAACTTCGGAAAACCGTCACACGAGTAGCTCTGACAGTTATTAGTAGCAGCGATCGCCATACCCATGTACGTAATAATTTCCACTTCACTCTGACCACCACACAAGCATGAAAGGCGAACAACACCGGACATAGTATTCGTAACGCCCAGTCTCTGTGATTACACAACGCTCAACTGAAAGGGTCAGCACAAGTGGCCAGTGATTATGATATTTGTGTATCTTTCGTACTTCGTGAGCAGTCGAGAGCCTAACCCCGTGCGTCGGATGCGTTCCTGTTGGTCAAGGCCCTTGTTATTCTTCTTCCAAACAGAGTCATTGAACGCCCTATCAACTAGCTGCTCCTGCGCCACCTGATGGCCAAGCCAGCTAGAGAATGGGCGAGGACTTACATCAACATAATGGGAGCCTTGCCACGATCGGTGCTTGGAAAGCGGCCGCCGGATGGCCGGGGGGATACTTCTCATGTCAGACCGGTGAAGACAAATGCATGATGCAGCATGCAAACTTATGTCGACTATTAAAAAAGTATAAAGATGCAGCCATCTTCCTCTTTTCTACAACTTCGCTTTGGTTCATCACCTCTAGTCCTATCTACAAGCACCCAACCTCACATCAAACAGAGCTACTTCCTTGAAGCCAACAAAGTCAAAATGCAGTTCACCACCGGCCTCGTCTCCTTCCTCCTCGCTGCCGCCACCACTGGTGTCCAGGCCCTCCCCAGCTCGCCCGTCGAGCAGCGTCAAGAGGCTCGCAGGATCTTTGCCAGTTTCTGGGCCGACACTGCTTGCGGTGATGATGGCGGCAGACTCGTTGAGGATACTGTCTGGCTTCAGGATGCGCAGCCCCTCGGCACGTGCATTGATGTCAACGTCTGGGATCCCACCTTCAACAGCACCCGGGTCTCGTTCAACAACGTCGATCACACTCGTGAGTCAAACACCCCCTCATCTGTTCGAAAATACCCAAGTGATATTCTGCTGACATAGTATTTTCCTCAGTGCGCGTATACTCCCAGAACAACTGCCTGGAGACCGGCCCAACCGCCAATTACTTTGACGTCCGTCCTGAGGAGCTTAACTGCTGGGCCCAGCGCGTCGAGTCTGTGAAGTTCCTTCCATGATTTATTTAGTCATGCTGAGGAGGAAATCGGAAGAAGAAATTGGTACCGGACTCTGGTGGTGGAATGGTATCAATGCTTAGAGTTGGAGCCTCAGAGGCAGGCCTTTTCTTATCTCTCACTATTCTCGATATCCATCCGACGCTCCCTAATTATATAGTTTACAAATAATCCAACCCCGGGGATTTAAACATTTATGACCAAGTCAAGTTTGGAAGCGGAAATCTATTGAATAGATGTGCGGTATTAATACACAACAGGTACTTGAAATGTTCACTTCAAGCATCTGGTGCAAGCCCACATCGTTAAAAACTTGAGCGGAGATACGTCGAATATCTAAGACACTAACACAATCAGGCGGATATTTTCCTTCCGCGCATTTTGCCTCGTCGAGATGCGGAATGTTTTGACTCGTGCGTGTAAAATGAAGTCCACTAGCTTTTAGCCCGGCACTTCCAGGAAGACCAGCAATATGGAGCGAAATAAGACCAGTATATATCTGATATCAACCGCATCCAAAATGCGTTAGTTTGAATTTGTTCTTTTGGAAGCACAAGGCCCCTCGCTCACGTGCAACGCTATTGCAACCGGCGACCGCTCAAGCTAACACTGTCAACTTGGGTTGCAAAGAGACCAGAATTTCACGGTTCACTTATTTTAAAAACCCTGTTCGTCCTAGCAATGATCGGACCCCGTGCACCTCTTGTGTAATTCCCTCACTCTCACCATCAGCAAAATGGACAGGTGCAACCCCCGAAGCCAACTCGAAATAACAGAGCTCCTCGAGAAGTGCTATTGCACCTCGTCGGGCGCAGGATTCTACTACTCCAGAGAGTCAGCCGACTCTGGTTCAACACAATTTCTGGGTCGCCCAAGCTGCAGTAGAAGTTATTCTTTCAACCGCTACCCTCATTCAAAGCAGCGCAAAGTAGCCGTAAAGTCAACCATCTCGCCAAAACAGTCTTCCCTTTCATGTTCGCACATCATCCATGCCCCGCAGCCCATATGTGCAAGAACATGGCTGATGATACGGTTCCGCATTGGGACTGGGATGATGCCCGTCGTGAGGCCATAGGCCATATTCCGGCCCGAAGCATCCTGGAGGCAGATGCTACCCGTGCAGCCGGCCGTTCCTATCGAGGGCGTCATGGTTGCAGATTGGAGAAAACAGGATGAATTTGCCAAAAATTCCCTGGAGTGGCGCCAGGTAGATACCTCCCGACATGACTCGGCTCTGAGATCGAGCTCCAATCCAGGACGAAATGCTACCATGGGCTCTTGTACGATATTGTTCTCCACAATTTCAGTTCAACAAAGCATTTTGGCGTTTACGTGCAGTGGAACATGCTGCCTTTTACTGAAGACCTCTCCTACGGATTCCTAGGGTACCAGCACCCCCACAAAGTGGGGATTCTATAGCAGCTTAGATCAGCTGATAAAGCCTCACCACTACAAAAAGAAGGAGCCACGCAACACAATCACCATTCATGTCAGGGAAACAGTGTACAGAAGAGGCTGCGGGTGGCCTGTCATTTCGGCCGGACTGAGAGTATTGGTCGATCTCCCGGCTGGAGTTGTGCAAGAGGGTAACAAAGCGAATCGATATCCTCTTGCTAATCTCTTCCGGGCCTACGAGACGTTCGGAAGGGTTGCGCCGGAAGCGAGATCAGAACTCGACATCAAGCTGGGCCAGAGGCCGGAGCCAGATGAAGAGCGTGAAGTGAAGGACAGGAATCGGTTCTGAGAGTTGTAATGTCGGACATCTTAAGGTCAGCCCCGGCCATTGTCCGCCTTAAGCTGTGTTGAAAGTAAAGTTAGTGTGAGTTGAAACTTAAAGCTCAAGTATCCCAAAGATTGAAGGGCTGGTGATATAATTGTGGTTTACTCACGACGTGCAATGTAATTATCAAATCACATTATTTAGATGAAGGAGAGCCATAGCCACAGTCTGCATTTTGAAGTGTACGATATTCCATAAATCCTGTGCAGATTCGCTAGGTGAAACCCTTGAATACTAACTATGAGAAGAGAACCTCCAGATATTTCCATGCAGAGGTCGAATACTATGCATCTCAATTTCACAATGTTAAGTCAAAATGTTTTAAATGGTATCACTATGCTAGACCGTGATGTATATCCTAGAATCAAGAAAAATACATCAAAGGCACACAGGTACAAAGGCAATATACCCCTTGGTACTCACAAAAATGCTCACCACCCAGATTTGTACATATATAACTATATATATATATATATATGCATGCGTATCTTTATTGAAATGGTGTGAATTAAAGGTTGGTCTTGTTTACTGTGTGAGGGGACCGCCTACTGCTCTAGAAGAGTATTTATACGAATCAAAAACAAAAACACTTAAAAGTTGGTCAATGAAGTGGTGACTAGTCTGTCGCTTCCTCCCTCTTGGCATTCCTTGGTCACTTGATGATTACTAATGTACATCCGTGACCTTTCCCTGGCAACACTAGGTCATCCTCCAGCCTGCAGGCTTTCCAATGTAGACTAGACCAACAAAGCTCTCAGAAGAAATTCCACAATGCCAAGATGGCCGTAGTGTAGCGCAGAGCAAGCGAGGGCCGAGAACCAGTGGGGCGACGGGGGTTGTGGGCACACAGGCAATATGAGTGGTCGCTTGGAATCCTGACAGGAGTCCGAACTGCTTATACAGTAAGCACTTGAGCACCTACGGCTCAAGTTCGCCATCCCTTTTGATAACTCGGGGACTACTAGTAGTATGACATTGGTACCTACTATGACCCAGGGACGTCAAGGGTAATATATTCCTTTGCGGCAAGCAATGAAAAAATATAATGCGAGTGGGGAACGGCCCCGGCGTTCTTCGTTTCTCTAGCCTGCCCATTTCACGGTACTCATGGATCGCGAGCACCGAAGCCAGGGCGCATCACCACCAGTGTCCTCTCATTCGGATGACCCAGAGGTCGTTCGACAAGATGACCCGGGACCGCAAGTCGTCCCAGACATGGGCGAGACCCCCGAGGTGAGGGTCCGGAGCGACTCATTCCCCACCCATGTCGACGGCCCGCATCATACAGAGGCCGGGAGCATCGGGCCCGGCAGCAAAGCAGATTATGGGCGACGCGAGCGAGATCGAATATGCGGGCTCACACCGCGGGTCTTCTGGGTCCTAGCCATCGGCACGATTCTGCTCGTCGCCGGCGCAGTTGCAGGCGGTGTCGCCGGCGCGTTATCGAGAAACCACGCATCCTCATCCTCGTCCTCCCCTTTACCAAGCGACGCAACGGCCGCCAGCGCATCTCTCGCGACATCGGTAACATTGGCACCGACCTCGCCTCTCCCTGAGTCAGCAACAACAGCAACAACAACAACACCGACCGCAACAGAACCCACGTCCGTCACGGGAACCAAGACCACTATCTACGGGCCATCTGGCTCAGTGCTGTACCGCGACTGCCCCGCGTCCTCTGACACTCTATATTCGAGCGACGAGTTGCCTTCGTGGCAGTGGCGCAAGTACTGCGACAACACGACCTTCGTCAGCGCCAAGCCGGGCCAGCAGTGGGTCAACACGTTCGCGGTCGACCTCGACACCTGTATCGACATGTGTGTCCACAGCAGTGTCCAGAGGGAGAGCGCGATCGTAGCCGGCGAAGAAGACCCGTGCAATGCTGTGTGTTGGCGCAATGGCTTTGAGAACGATGATTATCCTGGCCAGTGCTTTGGATTCACCACGGCGAACTCGACGTCAACGGGCGGGTTTCAGTTCAAGAGTGATTGGAGGTGCGACTCGGCTGGTTTGATTAATCAGGGCGTTAATTCGGGCACAGGATAGAATTAGTAGAGTTTACGTTCAGAAAAGGATTTGATGAAGCCTGAAGAGGTCTTGCTAACGGCACGCCGAACGTGATTATTTCTCACAATGTCTGCTCAGTTGGGTTGTCAGAGCCTGATGCCACGACATTCAGTTGGTAGACTCGATGCGTTGAGGATGAAAATTCAGTTTCCCTATCTTGGCCATCACGATCCGCTTCGCCATGAGGATAATGACTTCAGTCTTTCTTCTTATCCTTGACAGAGCCCCACTCCATCACGATGCTCCCAATGATCCTCACGCATGTCAATCCCACGGCTATATACCACGTCTGCATCAATCTCTTGTCGAAGATGCTTAAAGCCTTTCCCAACTCATCCTGTCCCACAAGCATCCTGAGCTCCGTCATGCCCATGTTGTTGACTGAATTGGGACTCAGCCCAGGGACCAACTCTGTCAGGTTCACACTGAGCCGGTTCAGAAAGATTGTTTGTGCGATTGCAAGGAAGACGGCAGGTCCAAAGTTCTGAGCAAAGTAGATGATCACGATACCTGTGGGTGCATCTTTCACGGGGAGCATCGTCTGCACCGCGCTCTGAGGAGCGTTGAAGCCGATCCCAGCGGAAAAAAACATGGCTAGACTGTAGCTGGCAATCTGGTTCAAGGCCTTTGTAATCGTGAAGGTTGTCATAAGTCCCGCAAATATCGGCATTAAGACACTGGCGCATATCATGAAGGGCAAGTAGTAGCCTAAGGCATTGACGCCTGCGCCATGCGCCACCATCGCCACAAGGAAGCCAGCCATCAGGGGGAGCATCATGTAGCCCGACTTGGTGGCAGTATACATGCGGACAGACCGAAAATGGGTTGGCAGGTAGTACTCAAACACGTTCATGGCCGCATTCGTACACAACGTAAAGACGAAGCCAGCGAGGACGGACCCGTTGCCCAATATGCGAGGAGGAAGCGTGGCTTTGTCACCCCGGCGCTTCTGCAAGTGATCATAACAAAACAGGGCAAGCAGCACCGAGAACGTGATGAGCAGCCCAATCACTTTCCCACTGCTCCAGGGGTATTTTGTGCCGGCCCAAGAAAGCGCGAGGAAGAGCGAGGTCAGGGACGGGACGAAGAGCAGATTGCCGACTAAATCAAGCTCGACAAGTTTCTGCCTGACGGAGAGGGTCGGCCGGTCCTGAAGTTCAATCTTGATCGCAAAGAAGACAATGATCAAGCTCAAGGCACCGATCGGGAGAAGGATCCAGAAACACCACCGCCATGACACACTGCCGACCATAAGCCCACCGATAGAAGGCGAAGAAACATTCGCCAGGGCCTCGACGCCATTCAGGAAGCCAACAATAACAGGCCTCTTGCGCAGCAGCACGATATGCACAAGCATATAGAAGCAACCCTGCGCGATCGCCGCCGTGGCCAGCCCACACACGGCGCGGCTGACGACAAAGACGAGCGACGAGGGCGCGGTGGCCCCCATGAGGGAGCCGAGCATGAAGAGCACGATGCAGCCCATGTAGACCGGCCTCACGGGGAACAGGGCGTAGACCTTCCCGAACATGAAGGCGAAGCTGCAGGCGCACAGCCGGAACGCGCTCGAGTACCACCCGACGTCGGCGACGGTGTGGAACTCGTCCGTGATGTAAGGGACGGCCGTTGCGATGATGGACATATCCAGGCCGATGAAGGCGAGGACCATGGCATAGCAGCTCATGATTGCCCAGAAGCGGATGCCGGTTGGGTAGTGTGTCTCGTCTTGGGCGGCGACTATGTCGAGGGATTCCAGGGGCTGTCCCGGCCGGGGAAGTGGCGAGGCATTGTCTTTGTGGCTGCTGAACTGTGACACCGGAGGTAGAGATAATTGTATCACTTCTGTAGCCATGGTGGGTAACCTTGCTTGTGTTGAAGATAAGTCTGTGTGCCAAGGTGGCTTTGAGGGTTGTGGTCGCTCATTTATAGCTTTTTTTCAATCACCTCATGCGTGTAAGGCGGGCCCATCTCCGACTCGGGGCTCCGATATTGACATCACAGTCTTCCGCAGCGAGACCGAGGTTACCTACAAAGAGCTTACGACAATGCAAGTGAGGAGAATTCACACCGATCGGTCGGAGCTGCATCAACGAATTTATCGCAGATTTAGCAGTCTTTTGGAGAGAATCAATTGGCGGCGTGAAAGTGGTCGGAGAGGAAGACGGAATAACTTTGGTGCTCCGGACAGGTTCCGCCAACAGGGCACCCGATGACCAAATACCGCCATGTCGAAGCTGGCATCTAGATACATAATGCTCTTAGTCGCCGACCTCGTGGCAGACCTCGCGGCGCCCTGGATTGCCTGGTCGTGGAGCTGGTGACGACCTCCGTGGACGGTGCACTTCGCCGTGCATGACGGCGGGCAGCTCCGGAAGCTCGTCCTGCTAGGCCTAGACTTCTCCAACGGCACGTCCACCAACGACGACAGCTGGCCAGCCAGGTGGTTCGACGTTGGCGCGACCCTCGGGAAGCAGCTCCAGGTCAGGCGCCTGACAGGAGAAACCTCGGCCGCGACGAGCCGGCGTGACATGGGTCGGGCAGAGCGTGGACGGCGACGGAGCGGTCGGCGGCGCGATGGAGGTGGAACTGGTCGCTGACGGCGTGGTGACGCTTTTGGCGTCCGAGGCCGTCATCGTCGAAAGGGGGTGTTTCCTCCTCAAGCACGGGATTGGGGAGATGCGCAGCTAATCGGTTACTTCTACCCACAAGAGAGATTTCTTGCCTCTCCTCGATACCTGTAGAGGCGTCTCGATGCAGGCGACATCCCATAGTATGGCCATGGGCTCAGTGTGTAAATTCAAAGAAGACTGAAGCCCCCTGTCTTCTCGCAGAGCGTCAATGACTGAGAGAAGGAGGAAACAACGGCGCAGAGATGATGGGGGGCCACATATCCTTGCTATAAAATACTCAGGTTGCAACTAGGACCCACGTCTTGCCAGATGTCGCCGTTGAGGCTATCTTTGAGGGGGCCATATCGTCGCAGCCAACGTCGGCCTACCCAGCTTCTTGCGTCGGCCTACCCAGCTCTTTCTGTTGGCCCACCCATACAAAGGAAATAGGTGTAAATACTAACAAAAATCTTGTACACCTTGGATTCTGATAAAGGATTACCCTGCTATCTACACACAAGCCTTTTATACATAAGCCCTCCACACATAAGCCCTTTATATACAAGCTGTATACAAGCCCTTTATATAGCGTTTATATAAGCCCTTTATATATAAGCCCTCTATATATAAGCTTTTTATATATAAGCCCTTTATATATAAGCCCTCTAGCTTATATATAGAGGGCTTACGTGTAGAGGGCTTATATGTAGAGGGCTTTTGTGCAGCTTGTATATAGAGGGCTTGTGTGCAGCTTATATGTAGAGGGCTTGTGTGCAGCTTGTATGTAGAGGGCTTGTATACAGCTTGTGTGTAGAGGGCTTATGTACAGAGGGAAGCTTTTTGGAGGTACAGGGTAGCTCTTTTGCTTAGTCAGAAAGTACTTGAGGTTTCTAGTAAACTGTTAGGAAAGATGTGTACTGGGTGGGCGTACAGAAAGAGCTGGGTAGGCCGACGCAAGAAGCTGGGTAGGCCGACGTTGGCTGATATCGTCGGATCCGAGTTGTGACGAACCTGGTCCGATGGTGTACAATGCAACCCTAGCGGGCGACGTTATAGTGCATGAAAGCTGGAGGCCATGTCAATTCAAGTGCCGGGATGAGTGCTCGGATGCTGCCGTTCGACCCAACGAATCCTGAACAAAAGCTATGTGGTGTGGTACTGGCGTCATGTATACGTCGATGCACCCGGACGTCGAATTCAATGTTCTTCTCTCCATCTGTGTGAAATAGCAGCCTTTGATGCGACATTCTATCAGAAATAGTCTGCCAGGAACACAAACAACAAACAACAAAATGAGGTCAACCGATGTCACTTGGTCACCTCCGTCATGATGCCAAGAAGAGCCAAAAGCTGGTCCGCCCCCCTAAACAAGCATGGATTGTGACGTGACCTAATTTAAACTTCAGCCACTCCCCGTGCTCGGGCCCCCCATCACCTAAGGAGGGCCCAGCTCTGATATAGCCCGCTAACGAGAAATCAAGGCACCACCAAATGGGCACCTGATATGGACGATTAATTTAGCAACGAGCTGGAAAGGGGCCCGCTCACTACGACGAGGTCAGTTAATACAAGAGCCTCAGTGCTCCCTCACGTGAAGTCCACATCATGACTTCACCCTTCCACATCTCGAGGGGCCTCGACATCTGCACCCAACCCGGCTCATCAGGAGGCATCACAGTCACGCCCACCAAGATGCGCCCCTCGACCTGCAGCTCCACGCTACCGCTCGTCAGCCTCCTGTGGCTAGCCCTCGCGGTCCACCTCGCCCAGTCGTGGGGCTGGGGGCCCTACGACAGCGAGTGGAGGAAACACATCCAGCCAGCCGTCGAGCACCACCCGCAGCTCGTCTACCGCGTCGTCGTCCCGCGGAACGGGTCCACGCCCACGTTCAGCGGCAACGGCACCACCTTCACGAGGGCAAACGCGACGGGCGCCGTCCCGCTGAGCACCGCGCGCCCGACGGCGCCTGTCGCGAACTCGAGCATCGATACCTCCTGCGGCGAGGACTCTCCCCTGTACAACCTGCAGGTATCACGGGCCGACGGCAGCATCTTTGACGGGTGGTGGCTTAAGCTTTCCGGCAACCAGGCCCTCTTCACCTCACAAAAGGAAAAGGCGACCGGGTTTGGCGTGAACCGGGGCACCAAGCACCTGTGCATCCCGAAAGGTGGAAACTTCCCGCTCATCGCGATTGTCGAGGCGAGGCTGGACGTCGGTCCGCTGTATTTCCTTGACGCAAACTTCTCGATGGGTTACCGCCCAGAGTATCAGCCGATCGTGTGCGACAGCCTGGGAAGTGGTGGATCGCAACTGTCGTGTGCTCAAGGGAGGAGGACGGCTTGGTCTGGCTGTGGGATGCAGCTGGAATTAGGGACGGGGTCAGTCTCGAATGGCACTGGTGGTGCAGGTAGCCAGAACTGTTCATCTATCGCTCTGAACGCGTTTCAGGCATCAAATAGCGTGCTGTCTTAGGCGGCAAGAATGAATAATGATTAATGACCCAAACTCGGATGCTAGGATACTTCCGCTGCTGCCCAGGTGTCTGCTCAACCCTGCAATGTACTTTGACATTCCAAGCCCTTTTGCAACAAAGTTTGAGTGCAATACTCCAGGAACGGTCTTCAAGCCTTTCTGATGCTTAAACTCCGCGGTGAAACATTGCTTCTATGTGTCTGTCTGGAGTCTTTGTTACCAGACCTCAACCCATTGGCGAGGCTTCATTCTACATGTAAATAGCTGAAATGCTGCCATGTAAGGAGATGATAGACCCCGAATCAAGGCTCTGTCTCATCTTGAATTCATAGACTTTGCAACCTTTGGCAAGCGCTCTGGAGATTTGCTGATGGACCAAAGCTCGAAAAGCTTTTACGTCGGACTTCTATGGCACTTAGCGGAACCAGCCACTGGCACAATTTGAACTCTGCGATAGCTTCGGGAAGCCCGTTCTCAATGAGCGTGACGAAATGAGACCTCATCCACGGATGAAACTTTTGCACCCGAAAGTACGCGCCGAAATCTTGAGCGTATAAGTGCTGATGCGTCTGCATTATTGGGTACCTAGGTATAAACAGTCATGAGGTATCTATGCTGTCAACTGGAGTCAATGCTGCAAGGTTCAACTGATGGTAGCCCCGCGCATCATTTGTGTATCTGCTGTTGCCCTGGTGTGTTTCCTGGACACTGAACGCGTCGACAGCGGGCAAAGTCAGCGCGTGATCCATGATCTTTATGAAAAAGCACCCCACTCATCGGAAAACACACAATCACTCCCTCATCCTCCGATCTTCCATCAAGGCAACCACAACCACAGGACTTCAACATGGTCTGCACAAGAAAAAGAGGCCATGGCGAGCCACCCCTGAGGCCGCGCCAGCTCGTGCCAACTCGGAAGGATGCGATCATGAAACCAGATGCAGCCGCTGTGGTGGGCACAGCAGAACTGTCTACAACCAACACCCTTCTATTTTTGTCCCATCTTCGGGTGACACGGACAGCTTCCGAAGCAGATCCGCCTGTTGCCATAGCAATAGTTATGGTGCCTTAAATTCTTATTTGCCCCACATCCAGCTTGATGAGAAGACTAGCTCTACCAAAGCATCACAAGACTTGTCCAACTGCTGCACAATAGAGTTCATCTGATTCCGCACAAGTGGCCTTGTCTTGATCAATTGGCTTGTTTTCATCACTCTTTTCTTCGCCCCAGAGCCACGTCGTCTCATCAAATCCGCTCAGCCTCTGTGAGAGAAACTGCTTTGCTGCCTCAGAGCCACTGCAATCGTCAACTATTTCTACCAAATGTCTCAACCGTGGGAGCCACTGCCAGATCCAGACAAACCTAACTGCCCGTATCTCCCGGGTTTTGAAGTCGATATCAGAAATCACGTCGCTCCACCACCCTTTGGCAACCGTCTCTACCCCTCGCAACCGCGACCGCCGATAACTGACGAGTGGTTACGATCCGCCACGCAGACCAAGCAAGTCTTGACGTATCCGCCACTCGAGACACCTCCGCCATTGCAATATGAGGTTGCGCGGCTGACTGTAACGAAAGTACTGGCCAGTGGCAATTCTCGAGGCGCCCAAGTACTGCTCTGCTCAATTCGGAAGCCATTGAATGCAGAACCTTTTACAGCTATTGCTAAGATTTTCGACCCACTTTACTATTCATCTGTAACCGACATTGCCTGTTCACCTATCGAAGTTGTTGATCTTGCCGATGGGCATTACAGTCGAGAAGCAGCTGCATATGAGTTTCTCCGAAGTATTGGCCAAATGGGGTCCTTTACACCCGAATATTTCGGCTCGTGGACTTTCAGCCTTCCTATATCTTTCGAGGGAAAAGAACACAAAAGGCCTATTCGCCTTATTCTCATCGAGTATCTTGCGGGCGCGTGCGTGAGAGACTTGTTTGTTGAAAACGGGCCCGGTCAAATTGATGCTTCACACCTCAGTGTGCAGTATCGTTTGCGGACTCTAGCAATGCTGCTGGAAGGCGTTGTCAGGCAGCATCACGCAGGCCTCAGCCAGCGCGACCTTGCACCACGAAACGTGATCATCCTGCCTCATCCTGATGAGTTTCCAGATGATACGGGCCCAAAGCGAGTGGTACTTATAGATTATAACATCTCGCTCATCTGGGAACTGTCAACATATGGGAAACTGCCTTTTCAGCTCGCCAAGCTGCCACAGAACCCAATGCAGCAGTACTGGGAAAATTCACTAATTGACTTTGAAGGCTGGACTCCGCCAGAGTGGTACCGAAACCCTCGGCTTCGTCAAGAGTGGTTGGTTCGGGAATTTGGAGGGGATAAAGCCGTCTTGTATGAGCCTGTCGAGGAGCAGCTTGAGTTTTCAGAGTAGCTAGATACCCAAAATGAATTATCTTGTCCTCCGTATGCCACGCCAATGTCGGTCTCGTTGGGCTCCATGGTGACATTGTCCTGCTAGCGAGTTCAGAGCGACAGATATAGCCAGCAAGGGTGACAGCCACGGCACCAAGTGCGGTCCCAGATGTCACTCTTGCCAGGTATACTGGGAGTACTATTTCCGAACGGCACATCTGGACCCGCACCACGCGTGCAAGCAGTTAAACGCCGTCATCCTCCGTAAACATGGGGACTGGCCGGTGGGTCCTCACCACCCATTGGAGGGTATTAGGGGACAGACATGGCATATAAGGGTCCACTTTCACCAACTGGCTGCTGGGCCACATTTAGCAGACACGCGCCACCAAAATCAATTGTGTGTTCCTCTCCAACCTTCTTGCCTTTCCCTCAACTCACCACAATTCATTATCTTGAACGAAATCCACTTCCTGTCTCAGAAGCTTGCTTGAGGGCTTGACAATTCAGCTCTATGGACTGGGACTCATATTTCATGACGGGTCCCGACCCGAGATACCCTTACTTTACTTTGCCACCGCCAGCCCAGATCAACAAGAGTACGCCCGCCCAGGTGCTCGATCATCTTCATCAGCGGAAATTCTGTCGTGCGGTGCTGAATGCCCTCTCCACACCCATTGCGGAGCAAACATTAGCCCAGATCGTGGACGGTTTGCCCCTTAAAGATGTTGCCTTCGACAAGAGATTCCACCGGCACTACGTTGAAGAGCCGGTATTCCATCATACCGAGTTATGTCCAGGTGTACTCGAGAAAACCATCAATTTCCGTGAAACCTTTGAACCATTGACTTTGGACGGTCCGTCGAGGGTATAGTTTCATTCCATGTCCGGCGCGTCTCAGCTCGGCCAGTCCGCTTTGTAGCCTTGGTCTGACCCATGATTAGGTTCTTCATTGCTACCAGAACGAGTATGTTGGCTCTAGAGCCTCAAGACTACCATTTATCGAGCTGGTCGCAGTGACGATACACTCCATCGCCGTGGAACTCTTCAAGCTGGACACCAGCATGCACAAAGAGGACAAATGGCCGGGTGATGAATATTACGATAGCCTTGGACTTCTTCGGAGGGCCACGCCATTTTCAGTGTTTGACTACGCCGACCCAGATCGATATCCTGATGGAATCGCCGATGTGGTTGGCTATTGGGCCGAAGACCGAATCTTTGGTGGGGTTGTTCTATTTGGGAGAGGGGAGACAGGCACTGGCGTAAGTCGTATCTCGGGCCCACAACCGGAATGTCCTATTCAGGTACCCCCTGTGATATGCTAACGTCGTCCATCTATCAAAGCATGAAGACATATGGTTTCACTCCCACCGCTACAACCTGACAGACCGCATCTACGCTTGAGAAGACGATCAGATAGCCACGCTCCTGCGTTTTCTGTATTCTGACGGGGAAAGACTAGTGGACTCTGCGTGCCCTTTGCCAATTCTAGGAGATCGAGACAACCGTCGGCGGATCGACGCCGAAATAGCAATGCCGGAGTTTAATGTGTTCCGAGACCGCTGGGAACGTTCTGTCGATATCAAGAATCATAGCGAATGTCGTGAGCAGAAACATTGTGTACGGTATCCCTTGGATTATCCTGAACTTGAGTCTTGGGAGACTTGGGCTCGGACTACAACGGACAATTGAGGTTTACATTCGTATACTTACATTACGTTTCAAATACATCGGTGGATTCTATTAGACAGCCGCCTACCCAATCTTCTGGTATTTTTTTGTGAATGAAAACCGAGTTGCTAGATTGTCTGACTGGTTTGTGGACTTGTTTCACTGATCTATTGTTTCAGCCCAAGGCAACTGTATTTCGTATTCCATGATCGGCACTTGTATGATATCTAACGATGAGTCCTTAAACTTTTACCACTGTGTAAAGAGACCGCCTCGTGCTCTAGAGGTGTATCTATACCGGCAGTGGGTAGAGTCTTTAAACCGTGGGTATACAGAAGTTATACCGCTCCTTCTTTTTAAACAGAAGATCTTCCTCTCCTTTCCCTCAACGGTATATCAACCGCTTAGGAGATAAGCGTCGATAAGAATAAACTGTTTATTAATTTTAAACCGTTTATAAACTGTTTAAAGGAGAAGAAACGGTTATTAAACTGACGTAAATGGTTAGTAAACTTGGGTTGTGGTTATTTCTTCTAAATGGAAGTTAGACCGCTTATAAAAACTACATTATGGTGGTATAGATGTATATGGATTAAATGAAATCACCCATTTTACTTATGTTCGTGAATCTTCTAGCCAGTTTAGTTCTCGCCAATACCTCCTTGAATCTGTCTAAGCGGGGAAGTTTGTCCTCTAGGTATCTGTGCAATTGGAAATTGACACAAGATTGATCCTGCTGGTAAATCAGGCTACGTCAGTCTAAAAAGACTATTGGCTTCCGATCTCTTGCAAAGACGCCTAGCAGTACTGTATATAACTGCCGTACCATCATACAACTGTCAATTTCCACCTCATGGATTATATTTGCGCTTCCACTGTGTTTTCACTGTGTCATGGAACTGTTGACTAGTCCGTCTTCCATTTCTTTTAATGCGCATTGGATGTGAGGTTACTAAATTGTCTGCTGGGAAGAGTCAAACGTCCTTGGTTTGGCCATCGACCGGCTCTTTTAGCACAGGTAGATGATGCGCTAGTTGCCACGAGCTGAGCCTTATCACTGCACCTAGCAGGTAATTGGACTGATCAAGGCCTGCCACTCTTGTTTAGTATAGAAACGATCTCCGGCGAACTACCTGTTCACTGCATTTGAGAATTCGCATTGCCAATGATGGAAGGCTAATTAATTACCTATTGAAGTCGTCCCGTAATTTCAGCCATAATTGCAATTTTACAACGCTATATTTTCAGAGTTAAAACACACCGAGAAACTTTTTGACTCGTCAGGACCCGTCTCATTTATTCTCTTCTGTTTTAGAAGACCAGCTTCGAGCAATTTTCTGCAAGAACTCATCTCGAGTGAATTGTTGGTAACTTCACTTCGCTCTGACTACAATTTTCGTCCTAAAGTGACATTCACTTCTCGGAGACGAGGGTAAATTCGAAACTTCGGTCGAAAGTACCTTCGAGTCCTTCCTTCCCTCTTGAACCAGGCCTGGCTTCCTCTTGAGTTTCCTCCGCCTTGATTCCTAGGCCTTGAGCTTACCAACTTGTGAATCTTCCCATATCTACAACCAAGATCCCCATCGCACGATCCCAACTCGGAGTTCTTCTCACGCTCAAGCCACCGGGTAGTTTCTTCCTGCCGCATCTCAAGCCACGTCTCGTTGCAGCCCCTTCAACATGGCAGATCTCAGCCAAAGCCTTGGCGAGGTCGAGTATTTCATCAACCAAGGCAAGTCTCGGTGAAGCAAATTGGAACTTCCCAATGGCTCACGATCTTTTCAGTATAAACTAACAGAGACATATCAGATGATATTCCCTCCCAAGTTGATCCAAACGGAACCTCTCTTCAATCTACGTCACACACCGGGGAAAATGCCTGGTCCACCGGCGGCCACCCAAAGCCACAAACTACATTCAGCGATCTACCTGCTGAACTTCGAAACATGATTTGGCACGAGGCGCTTGCTCCCCGCATTATCATGATCTACCCCTACGATGGTAGAGTCGAGACCGATTCACTGAACCAGGTCGATTTTGACAAGATCCCCGGGATGCTGTTCGCCAACCGGGAGAGCCGAGGAATCGCACTACACCATTACGACCAGAGATTCACCCTTACCTTCACCAGGTGGACATACAACGAGACGCGAGGCCTCATGTGTCGGATCCCGGTCATCATGTCCTCCCACGACGAGCTCGCATTCTCCGCGTACCATGTCTCCTCCAAGATCAAACCTTTTCCCAGATGTGACGTCTCTGTCAAAGCGGCAGATGGGGCACCAACGCCGTGGATCAAGCGCATCTCGTTGCTTGGGGACAGTCTCATGCGCGAGGGCATCAACGAGCACCATTTGGCGCGGCTCCTCGACCCCGATTCCCGCGCGTGGGCCCCCACCGATTACGTGGGCAAAGACCTCCCTTGGACCACCAACTGGAGCCCGTTCGGCAAGCAGCCCGACCTCAGGACGTTTGGCCCGTACCTGGAGGACGTAGAGGGCGTCTGCATTAAATTTGACTACATTGCATACTATTGCAGTCTTGAAGAGTGGCTGGAGTGCTTCAAAGCTTGGTGCGTCAGTTCAATGTTTCTGATGGACCTGGACTGGATAGATGCTTGTGTTGTTGAGTTGCCTGAGCCAATGTCATCACTTCTTGACTGGGAGTGATCTCGCGACAGATCAAAAGCAATTTTGAGCATGACAGCAATTATGGAGAGGGGGAGGGGGACGAATTGGACTGGATCCATCACATTATGACAAAGCGTCTGCTCAGTCAATGGACAAGATTCTCGGGAACAGATGGAGTCGCTGGCGGTCAGAAACCATGTGGACATCAGGTCAGAGGGTCAGGATATCTGAAGGGGCTGAATCCGCCAATTGGCACCAGAATGCCCCGAATTTGGCAACAAGATCGGATCGCGAAGGGCGTGAAGACCAGCCAGGGGTGCTCAGGGAAATTCATAGACAACTTTCGATAAATGGACTAAAGTCATGAAGGAATTATCTTTTAATTTGTTATAGTGTGTCAGTGTGATGTATATTATGCTCGCTCGGCAATTTCACATGCCGTCACCGCACCAGCACCATCATGCTCAACTTTGGTCTTTGTAGGATAGCCAAGCATGCCGCAAGCCAGCTGGAACTGTGATGAAGACAATACTTGGCATTTGTGGTAGCGACAAACGGCACAGGAACCAACCAGGTAATATTTTTCTGATGCTGTGGCTTCCATATCACACCAACTTGCAACTTTGATAGCTCTGCTGGTTTGCATTTCATTCAATGTTCACTTTCCGTTGGATGTGCCCGGTTCATGCTGCTCATTATCATTGGCAATTCTAAGCCCTTCACGTCATATCAAGAGTTATAAGTGGGAGGATTGTATCTACTGGGACAATCTGATATGTTCCCTTCAATTACTCGACCATGTTTTGCCAGTTCGGTTGCCCTGCGCGAAGCCACCGATTTCAGAAAGCCTGTGAGGTCGCCTCGTTGAGCAATCATCTACAGATCACTGACCCCCATCATATCCCCAGAAAATACACATTGTCTCTGTCCTCGAGTCCTCATAACATACACACATACCCGAGGACGATTTCATATTTGAGTGGTGAGTTGCGTGGAAGTAAGCTTGAAGAGGTCGCAAAGGTTGATGAAGCAGCCTCAGGACCTTCGACAAATGCCATTGAACTGTGACGTCGCAGACTCCTGTGCTGCGTTCTTTTGCACTCTGCCAGACGCCTCCGCGAAGACGAGCTACAGAGATGAAGACCAGGACTCCTCGGAAGAAGGCTTATTAAGGGCGAAAGCGCCGACGGTGCTCGTTTGGTGGTATGATATTGCTCGCGGAGACGGCCTCGAGCTCAGATTCCAAGTCGCTGTCAGACCACCATTCGGAAGAGTGGTCGGGATCGGAATCGTAATCTACAAATGGCTTGTCATCGACGTCATTTTCAGGACGACGATTGTGCGTCACGAAATTTCCCCTTGTGATCTTCCTAGCTTGCCTTTTGTCGTGCGTGTCTCCCTGGTGGATGAAGCGAAGGAGTTCCTGCTCGGAGATCAGTGCCGCTTTGGGGATTTCGGAGTCAGATATCGTGATTGAAGTGAGCTGGAGACCACTGAGCTGGGAAAGCTTGCGCGCGAAGGACTTTGCGGGACGGCACTGCTCCAAATGAAGATGACGCAGGCTCCCAACGTGGGCCTTTATCACTGACAGAAACGACGTGATGGTTGGCTTGACATCCACGTAGCCAAGCTTCAGGGACCGCAGGTGCTGCCATCTGTGGACTCCGCCCGACTTTTCGATGAACAATCCGTAAATGGCCTTTGGTTTACGGGCCCGCATAGCCTCGGCTCCGCAATCCCAGGAGATGCTGAGTTCCCGAAGCTGTGATGCCTGGAATATAGCGTTCTTGAGTATTGGTATGAATAGAGCACGAGTGAAGTATACTCTACCAAGGGCGCCCTTCGCTGGGTACGTGGCAGAGATTGAATATTCGAAGGAGGTGAGGTATTTGAATGCTTCATTCTGATCTCCTGGGACACGGAGGAGAGAGCAGGACATTTGATCAGCACAATGCAGTCTAGTGATCCGCCCCTTTTCTTCATTGATGGCGTCAAGGAAGACAGGCAAAAGGTCTGAGCATAAAACACCCCTGCCATATGCAGCGTGCGGCTTTATCAGTCCCGCGCGAAATGGATAGCTGTCGGAATGGGCGCTGATTGTACGATGCCATGGCATTGGCTCCGATGAGAAGGTGTGCAGCCTAGGCATAAGAGCAACAGCGGCTTTGAACTGCGCCGAGAATTCCATGGCATGCTCGAAAGGCTTTCGACGTTTGATGCTCAAGAATTTGATGTCGCCGTGATATTCAGATTGTTCCAAAGGCCGTGCGATGGGAGGCCAGCAAAGACCTTGCGCAGACGCAAGGAGGTCCGCCCGGAGCTCTGTGAGACCTTTTAGGTCACTCGATAGACTCTCCAGGTCGTACCAGCCGCAGTCTCCAAATTGTAAGTAAACGTCGCCTGAGATGGTGTCGTTTCTAATGGCGGGACACCCACCCAGCTTGAACCAAATCACTTCCTCAACATGAGCGGCAAGATGAGGCGTAGCAGCGAGGCTCAGGAACGCGTCGCGATCAGTCTTGATCCAGGAAATGTAGGCGCGCCTGAATGTGAAAGGCGTCATGGCGTCCGCCAGAATTGAGCATGCCAAGCGGGCTTGTTTGCGGTCGTGGTTGGCGAGACCGGGGTCAGCCGCAATGGTGCTGAGCAGCTCTGCTGGTAGAACTTCAAAGTTCGCCATTCTGGGTGGTCTCACGCGTCAATGGTCAATCTAGAGTGATGAGTGATGAAGGCTGAATAACCTTGGAATAGAGGAGTGGGCAGACGTGATGTTTGACCAAGCATCAAGTCCCAGGTTGTGGGAGCTGCACAGTGGAAGTGGCATTGCGGCCATGGGGAAAGAAAACAAGGAAGAAGGTGCGATGGAACCGCGGTGACCGCGGCCTGTGACTGGGATCAGTGACCGACCTTGTTGACAGTCACTTGGGACGTAGGTGCTCAAATGCCTAGGTAGCCAGAATCATGTGTGCCGGCCTACACATTCCAGGAGCTGGGTACTTGGTTGTTTCCAACATCCGTGCCTTTCTGCAACAGAGGTCCTCGGCATACGGCGGCAGCAAGTCCTGAAATCCCGCTCTCCTAGGCGCCATGCCGAAGCGGCTTTGTATCATGCGAGAGGCTAAGCCCGCATTGTAGAGAGGCGAGAGCTCCTGGGCATGAGGACTCTTGACCGCATGTGCTTCGCAAGGAAGAAACACTCAAACAGAACGATGGACACAGTATATCATTCCGTGCAGTCATTATCAATAACAAGCCGACCCATTCCCAAACCAACCAACCAACAAGCAGTGTCAGACGTGCGTGCATACCCGTACATAAAACTCATCACAGACAGTAGACACATGAAAACTCTTCTAATTTAGCCAACACCGAGCCCCACATCACATCACCTCCAAGGCTGGCTGAGCGTGAAGTTGACAGTCTGCGTCGCGCCGCCGCCGAGCTGCTGCACCTGCTGGGGCTGCGGCCGCCTGCCGATGATGTAGTCGCGGTTCTCGATGGAAACGCTCTTGGTCATGTGGTTGACCTTGTACACGCCGACGAGCCGGGCGGCGAGCTCAAACATGTTGTTTCGAAGGGAGATGACGATGAACTGGGCGTTCTTGGTGCGCTCCTTGATGTAGTTGGCGACGATGGACACCTGCGTGAGGGTGGCACGTTAGCATCACTTGAAGAAATAGATTGGGAGTATGTGTGAGAGCATCAAGGGTAGGCTTACGTTTCTGAAATCCAGAGCGGCATCGATCTCGTCCATGACGTAGAGTGGCGTCGGCTTGTAGTGGTGCAGAGCAAACACGAGCGCCAGACTGCTGAGCGTCTTCTCACCACCGGACAGGTTGCTGATGTTCTTCCACGACTTCTTGGGCGGCATCACGCTGAAGAGGATGCCCTCGGAGAAGGGGTCGAGCGAGTCGACAAGCTCGAGCTCGGCGTTGCCGCCCATGGTGATCATCTGGTACATCTCCTTGAGCCGGAGGGAGATCATGCTGAAGCCCTCCATGAAGCCCTCGAGACGCAGCCGGCGGAGCTCGTCGCATCGCTTCTTGGCTGCGTCGCGCTGCGTCACGGCCGTCTGGAGGTCAGAAGACCTGGCGGCGTGTTCTTCGACACGACGGCGGTACTCGGCAAGGACGCCGAGGTCGACGTTGACGTTTTGGGTCTTTTCCTCCAGGGCGGCAATCTCACCCTTGAGCGTCTCCTTGTTCATGTCTTCGAGCTCGTCCTTGCTGTACCGTGGCAGGGTCTTCTGGGTCTTGCGGTCACGAACAATGGTAGTATCTACCTCTTCCTCGGCGACTTCGGCGTCATCGGCGGCTTCTTCATCGCCGGCATCAGTCATCTCAACGTCGGAATCCCCGTCTCCCTCACCCTCAGCGCCAGCCTCGCCTAGGTTCTCGCCTTCTTGGGTGTTCTCAGCGGAACTGTTCGCGGCGGCCGCGGCAGCCTTAGGAGCTTTGGCGGTTTCGAGGTCCTGGATATCTTGGAGGACCAGCTTGGAGTGCTTGTCCTCCCAGTATTTGACCTTCCTCTGATTCTCGGCGAGGGCTTTTTGGTTCTCCTCCAGCTTGTTGCGCATCTCAATCTCGCTGGCACGGGTGGCGTTGAGCTCTGCCGTTTTCTCGTCTAGCTCGGACTTCAACTCAGAAAGCTCCTGCTTCTTGACGGCAAGACCCTCTTTGGCTTCCTCAACGCGAGCCTTGAAGTCTTCGGCCTTGTCACCCTGGTTTGAGACCTCTTCTTCCAGGTTCTCAAGGTCTCGAATGGCGACGTCTAGCTCCTTGGTCGCCTTTGCATGATCTTTTGCAAGCTTCGTCTTCTGCTTTTCCGCCTTAGCTTTCTTGACCTCCGCTTTTGAGGTTTCCTCATTGTGGGAAGCGATCTCTTTTTTGAGACCATCGACCTTGGCCCTCTGGGTGCGGAGCTTGTCACCACCAACTTGCATGATCTTGTCTTGTAGCGCCTTGATCTCTTCCTCGACCGTGGATGTCTCGCCACGCAGCTTCTCGACCTCTTTTTGGAGGCTCTTAACCTCCTTCTCCAGAGCCGTGATGCGACTGTCGTCGGATTTAGACGGTTGGTGCTCTTTTGCAAGCTCCTTGATGCGGCGTTGCGCGTCAGCCAGGTTCTTGGTTGAACTCTCGATCTCGAGGCTGATCTTTTGCATCTTAGTCTCGAGCTGAGGGATTCGGTTCTTGAGATCGCGGAGGCGGTTCTCGCACTCTCGCTGGTACTCGAGAAACTCTTGGAACTTCTGCTCGAGCGCATCTCGGTCGCTCTCGAGCTTCAAGACCTGTTCTTTTGTTGTGTCGGCAACCAGCTTGGACGACATCAACCCCTTCTTCTTTGAGGTACCACCGCCAGACATAGTACCCGACTTATCAATCAGTTCACCATCAAGAGTCACTACTCGCCATCTCCTGGCGCCGTAGGCGATGCGATTCGCCTGAGCAAGGTCCGTGGCGACAAGCGTGTCTTGAAGTGCATGATAGAAAGCCGCACGGAACTTGTCTTCCTTCGCTTGCACGAGGTCGAACAGACGAGGAGCGTCCTCTGGTGTCTGAATTGGCGAGAGATCCCGGGATCTCAGCTTGTCCAGACAGATGAAGTTTCCACGGCCCATGTTTGTCTTGCGTAGATACTCGATGCATTGTTGGCCGGCTTCAACGGTATCGGTGACAAAATTGTCGAGTGCACCACATGCTGTTGAAATCGCCACGTCATACTTCTGATCGATTGCGCCTAGGTTTCCAAGACGTCCATGGAAACCATCGATACGACCTGACTCCTTCATCCGCATCAGAGCCGTGAGCACGTTGCCCTGAGTCTGTGTCGCTGAAAGACTCGATCGGGCCTCGTCTGCCTTCTGCCGTGAGTTGGAAACCTTGGACCGAATCTTGGGCTCCTGTCCAGCAAGCTGCTCGATTTCAGCCTCGACCTCTTGGGCTTCCGCCTCGAGCTCCTTCTTCTCCTGCTGACAGGACTTGAGCTCCTGCTCCTTCTCTTTCCTGCGTGCCTCAGTAGAAGTAATCTTGTTCTCCATTTCCTGGAGAGCGACTGCACCGGCATTTGCCTTTTCCCTGAGGATGTTCAGCTCACTCTCGGCCACAGCAATAGCAGACTGCTTCACGTTGATCTTCTCTTGCCAAGGCTCCAGAGACTTTTGCTTGGCAGCGATCTGATCAGAGAATTCCTGTGTCTTGCCCTTCAAACCCTCTCTGATGACCGCCAGCTCGGACTCCGCCTCTTTGACCTGCTCCTCGAGAGCGGTGATCTCCTGTCCGCGGGTCTCGATATCTTCGGCGCACTGCTCGATCGTCTCGTCTGCATCAGTACTATTCTTCTCGGCATTGGTGATCGTCTTCTCTAGCTTCTTCCGCTTATCGGCCAAAAACTTGCGCTTCTCATCAAACTTGACGCGCTCCTGCTCAAACTTGGCCATTTCCTTGACGAGTGCCTGAGTCTCCTTGTCCTCTGCCTCATACTGCTTGTTGCCTTTGGAGTACTTTTTCTGCAGCTCCTTGATGATCGCCTCATTGCCCTGGTGCTTCTCCAGCTCTTCATCAAGCTGTGCTTGCATCTGGGTGATGGCCTCCTCAGTGACAACAAGGTTGTCGTTACACTCGTCGATGTAGATTTGATACAGAGCAGATTGCTTCCTTGTCAGCTCGTTCTCGTCGCGAAGGTACGCCAGGGCCTTGTTCTTTTTGTCCTCAAGACTGTTCTTTTCCTTCTCGACGTGTTGAACACGACCACTCTTCTCCATGCATATCTCGTTGAGCGTCTCAACTTCTGCAGCGGATTCCTCGATTGGGGTCTTGTACTTTGATGTACCAATGATGTCTTCAAGATACTCCAGCAAGCCATCGTCGTGCTCATTTGCGGCTTTGGGCTTCATTTGCGCGATGGACTCGACCTCACCCTGCAAGATCAGGAATCTCTTGTGGTCGAGATCAACACCACGGTCCCGCAGCAAGGTGGTGACAACCGTGTACGAGGAAGTCTTGCCGTTGATGTAGTAGCTGCTGGAATTATTCCTGAAGGCTTTGCGAGAAATCACAAGATCCGAGTCAGGTATTACTTCGTGGCCACCGCCGGGCTGTTGAAAAGAAGCGTTAGTACAAGGTCTGTTGCAAGGGTAGAGAGTATCGTACCTGATCCATGACCTCCTGAAAGTGTACCGCAACTTCGCAGTGGTCAAGGTTCGGGTGATCAGCAGAATTGTGAATCAAGGCCGACAGTTTCCCTTGTCGCATCTTGCTGGCACGGAAACCGAAGACAAATAGCAAAGAGTCGATCACGTTGGACTTTCCCGAGCCGTTTGGTCCAACGACAGATGAGAAAGAAGCGTGGAATGGCCCGACCTCTTGACGTCCAGAGTAACTCTTGAAGTTGGTGAGAATGAGGTACGTGATAACGAGACGGGGTTTGGGCGTCGTATCCTCCACCTGGGGTATGACCATGGTCCGGGACTTCAACACTATGTCCATGGGTTTCTCCATGACTGTGTCCAGAGGCTTGATCGGCTTGACGCCGGTGTTGAGTAGAGTGTCCTCTATAGGCCGCTGCTGATCATTTCCAGCAGTATTAGTGATGTCTGATAGCGGCGTCTGGAACCTGTCCGGGTCTGGAGTTGCGGATGGCTTGGAGGGCTTGGGTGTGGCGGGTGTTGGAGGCTGTTGCGCATCTGATGTCGGGGGCTCCTTTGACGAAGCTGCTGCTGGCGGCGCAACACTCTTTCGTTTGCGCCCAGGCTTCTTGACCGGCGTCTCCTCCTGATCGACGTCCATGGCAGTCTGGTCGGGTTCGGCATTCTCGGGAACAGGTTCGATGTTCTCATTCGGCTCATTTGCAGGCTCAATACTTGGTTGAATGCTTGACTCGGGCTCGACGCTTTCTTGCTTTATGACATTCTTCTTTGGGCGACCTCGTTTACGCGGCCCTGAGGTTGTAGAAGCGACGGTTTGGTCTGGATCGGCAATCTGGCTGGACTCTCCTGGCTCGACACTGGTGGTATCTGGTGCGACACTTGGCGCGACGCTCTTTCTCGGACGTCCACCACGGCGGCGAGGTGCTGCCTCTGATGCTGGGGGAGTGTCGGCCTGAATGGTCTTCCTCCTGCCGCCGGTGGACTTGCGCGAGCTCTTAGGCGGCGCAGGTGTGAAGTCCTCCTCGCTGTCGTCCTCGTCTGCGGGCGGCGGGGAGGGGGAGTTTGCGATCTCATCCTCGTCATCGGACTCTATAATCTGCTTGCGCTTGGCAGCGGCCCGCCGGGTCGGTCGCGTCGACATTATGGGCAAGGCTGATGGCGAGCAGCAAAGGTAAAATGGTGCTATTGTGTTTTGCTAAGCAACGATGACTGGAGCAAAGCTCTTGCAAGATGGAAGGTCGAGAGGGTTGGCGTTTAGCTCCCACTCAGCAAAGCAAGACCCAAGCCTCGAGGCGCGAGATGCAATCGATAAGTCGGAGAAGTGGGTTGCCGTTGCAAAGAGTGCAGTCGAATCGGCCGTTGCTCCATCCCCCCTCCGAAAATACGGGCATGGGTAAACAAAACAAACCGTCAGGGAAAACGCGCTAAAATGAGACCGAGGGGTCCCACACGTGTCGCAACGATCCACCGTTGCATGTTAGCTGAGAGCACTTGAATGGGCGGGAAATCCTTAACAGAGCCCGATAAGCTATCGCTCCGTCTGGGCTAGGAGAGAGCTCCCAAGCTTGCGCATCGCATTGCATCGCATCGCATCGCATCGCATCGCACTGCGAGGATTGTCAAGCTTGTGAATGCAGCACAGCGCCTCGAGGTTGACAATTCACAGCCAAGATGCAGGACTACAACCATTTCCACCAGGTCTTCAAGCCTGAGTGGGGCACGCCCTACACCCAAGAATTCCTTAAAGAGATTGAGGTTTGCAGGAAAAGTCTCAACGGCGTCCTCTTTATCGACCGCGTCCTGAGGTCTGTCGGCGTCACAAAAGGTACGTCTTCAAGCTGAAGCTCAAGTTACTCGATGCGGTATCTGACTCTCTGAAATTTCCAGCCAGGTCATACCCTCCCAAGGGCGACAATGGTCTATACCAACTGCACTACCAGGTCTGCGAAAGCGATCACTCCGACCATCAAAAGCTCTCTGTCTTCTACTACATGCTCCTCGACTTCAACGACCATCTCGGACTGCAGAGCCGTATCAACTTCGCCGAAGTCTTCGCGTCGAGATTTGGGCTGCCCAAGAAGTACGAGATATTCATGAGGGGTCTGTGGCATTTGGATCGACAGCAACTCAGTGTAAGTCTTTGCAATCCTTTCACCACTACAAACATGCGACTGACCGACGTCTGCTCCAGAATGCGCTTCAAGATCTTGCACACCCCTCCCTCACTCCCGAATTCGCGGACGACATCATCACAGCCTTTGTGAAGAATGCCGAGGATAGCGACTACTCCCTTGCTCTCGCCTATTACCACGCCGTTCAGCCCGTCCTCCGCAGGCCCGAATCCCTCTCCCTCCTCTTCGGAGCTCTGGCGAGGACAAGTCTCACCGAGGCCTTTTACTTCTCCCGAGCGCACCCGGAGCAACCCAGACAGCTTCTATTTGAGCAGTTAATAGCCTCGGTCCTTGACGGCAGTGGCCACGACGTCGCGGCGCGGGCTTCCGAGCTCGTCAGCCTGCCACTAGACAGCTCCGAGGAGCAGTGGTTCGAGGAATACCTGACGAATGGAAACGGGAGGAAGTTAAGAAAAGCCAAGGACACGGTACTCATGCGGCGTGTCGTGACTGGCCGGCACGCCGATAGCGTCGGTGACAGGAATCTCGGCGGGCAGTGGAACGTCGTCCTGGGGGGCTTTAAGAGCGGCATGGGTGGTCGTGTGGCATGAATGCACGCATTCCTGCCCAGAAAATGTTGAAATTATAGGCATAGCGATGGCGTTAGGAAGAGCACGGATGAAAATGCTTTCACTGCCGTCCGTTTGCGTCAACAAACTTGGCTGGCTGCCTTGCACCATTCGTGACAGCTTCTGATGCCTCTGGTCTCGAACTTGGTATTCAAAGGCCACAATGGCTCGCAAAACGGTCAAGGCTCTCCTGATCGGCAGCCTCGCAAGGCCATTCTAGCCACCATGCGAGACAAGAGTCAATCTTTGAGCTACCCTACGGTAGGGTGCTAGCATGAATGTTGCATAAATGATTTATCATTTTCACATCCCACAACCACAACTGCTCTACTTCAACAACGGAGGTTCCTCGACACCGACCTGCCCGACTAACCTCCCATAGTGCTCCACCCTGCGATGCTTCTCGAACGCAAACACCCTCTCCTTCCCCTTCCTACACAAGGCCAGATCAATAGTCGCGACAACCAGCTCATCCCCTTTAGTCTTCGACTCGGCCACCACATGCCCGTTAGGATCATAAATCACCGTGCCAGCGATCAGCCCGCCCCCGTCCTCAACACCACACTTCGCAGTGTTGACGCTGAAGCACGCGTTCGTGTAGCTGCCGCCCTGGCACGAGATACGGTGGTGAAACAGCGCCTCCTCCTCCTGCTCCTCGGGCGTCCCGTCGTACTGCGGCGCGTACGAGGTGGTGTTGTACCCGTCGAGGATGAGCTCCGCGCCCTGGAGCCCGTAGCACCGCCACGCCTCGCTCCAGCGCCGGTCGTTGCAGATGATCATGCCGACGATGGGATCCCCTTTGCCCTCCGACTCCTTCGCCCACGGTTCTTGAGCTCCTAGCGAGCCTCCGGCCTTCGCGGCGCCGGCCACGAGGTCTGGCGCGCGGAAGGCCTGGAACCCGAGGTCGCCGGGCGTGAAGTAGCGCTTCTCGAGCTGCTGCTCCACGCCCCTCCCCGTCTTGTCCTCGATGGGCTCCTTGGTGCCGGGGAGGTGGACCTTTCGGTATTTTCCTATCACTTTGCCCGCGCTTGCGGAGTAGTAGATTGTGGTGTTGTAGTCGGTCACCTTGCCGCCCTCGTCTGTCCACCGCTCCGCGTAGCCCAAATACAAATCTGTGCCAAGCTCCTTGGCCTTTTCAAACAGCGGCTTCACCTGTGGCGATTCAACGACAGCATGCGGATTGTCGTGCGACTCTGGCTCGAAGAATTCGGCCTTTTTGACTGGATCGTCAATTTGGTGGCGGGGGAAGAAGGTAGTCAGGGCGAGCTCGGGGAAGACGACAAGTCTGGCGCCTTGAGCGGCTGCATCTGTGAGAAGCTTCAGCATGCGGTCCAATATCTTGTCTCTGGGGTCCGCAAGCTGATTCGGGCCCATCTGGGCGGCGGCCACAGTGAGGAGGCGCGGTGAAGGTTTCATGGCCATGGCGTTCCAGGATATATCACATCACTCATTAAAACCAGGATCCCTTAATTGTTGAATTATGTGGACTGAACGGTATGTAAGCGGTCCTCGCCGTCATTGAATTATAGGTAGCCCAAAACACATTGCTGTGCCGGGTCTTATCAGTTGGTCCACTATGGAGGCGTCAGAACCGGCACCGGCGACCAGCGCATCACGACGGGAAGCCCAACGGGCCGGTCTTGACTGCACTGTTAGTTACTTTCGACCCCGCTTCGAGGACTAAGTCATGATACAGCAGTATTTCCGGCGTTTATACTTCTGCATATACATCGGAAGACATTGTTAAATCTGCTTGCTTTTCCGGTTTCAAAAAATCACTGGTGACCGTTCTGTCAATCCAGCTTTCGCGAGGACTTCAACTTTTTTGCCACATGTTGCACTTTCTCATACCTGACTTTTTAATACATCATGCTGGACATTATCATAAGGAATGGGCACATTGTGAGTCTAGTTTAAGTTTCTTGCATCAAAGGTTTTATACGTATGCCTCTAATTCAGAATTAGGTCACTGCCACCGAGGTTCTTCCATTGGGCATCGAAATTGGAATCAAAGATGGCAAAATAGCATTATTAGGCTGTGGCCTGGATGCCGGACCTAGTACCACCGTCGTCGACGCTGAGGGAGCGTATATCACTCCAGGGTAAGTCTCTCGACTCGTCCTACAGATCAGGTTGATAGCCGTGTCTGACAATAATTCAAGGGGTGTCGACTCCCACGTCCACATAGAACAAGACAACTCCCCAACTGGCGACACTTGGGAGACTGGATCACGCTCAGCTCTTGTGGGAGGCAACACTACCGTCATTGCATTTGCCTCGCAAAAACGCAATGAAGATAGCATTTACCCAGCATTAGAAGCCTATCACAAGAAGGCGACAGGGAACTCATACTGCGACTATGGCTTCCACGTTATCTTGACGAACCCTACCGAGAAGGTGCTGGAAGACGAACTACCACAACTCGTTCAGGAGGAAGGAATCTCAAGTGTCAAGCTGTACATGACATACGAGCCAATGAAGCTCGGTGACGCAGACCTGTTCAACGTGATGATGCGAGCGCGCAGCCTGGGCATCACCACCATGGTCCACGCCGAGAACAGCGACATGATAGCCGCCATCACAGCGCGGCTCGCAAAGGCAGGCAACACAGGGACGTTCTTCCACTCGGTGGCCAGGCCGCAGATAGCCGAGACAGAAGCGACGTACCGCGCTATAAGCCTCGCAGAGGTGACAGACACACCGATACTGCTGGTGCACATGTCCGCCCCGAGGGCCGTCCAGCACGTCGCCGACGCGCAGAGCCGCCTCCTCCCCATACACGCCGAGACGTGCCCGCACTACCTGTACCTCGTGAGTGAGAGGCTGCGATCCGGACCGAAGGATGTCGAGGGCTCGAAGAATATCTGTGCGCCGCCGCTGCGACATGATGCTGGCGACCTGGAGGAGATATGGCGGAGTGTCGCTAACGGGACGTTCACCACCATCAGCTCAGACCATGCGCCTGCTACCTTTGATCACCCGAACGGTAAAAAAGGCAAGGCAATGGCTACATCTTCTGTGGACGAGCACGGGTGCGTCCACTCTGACTTGCGGTTTGTGCCCAATGGATTGCCTGGCATTGAGACACGTTTGCCCTTGATTTTCAATAGGACTTTCGACCCCACTGCCGGGTATCGTTTCCATGATGACAAGGTTCGCATATCGCTGCCTCGATTTGTGGAGTTGACCTCTACAAACCCTGCAAAGCTGTATGGTCTGGGACATTGCAAAGGCAGTCTGCTTCCGGGTTTTGATGCAGACTTGGTGATATGGTATCCTGAGGGGTCACGTGTCGCAGAAGCCTCGACGAAGTCTTCAGTTGCTGTGCAGGATGATGCCGAGCAGAGCAAAGGGACCAAAAAAGAATTCAAGATCAGCAATGATATGCTCCACCACAGAGTTGACTATACACCATTTGAAGGCATTGAGGTCCGTAACTGGCCTCGTTGGGTCTTTCTGAGGGGCAGGCTTGTATGGGACAGAGACGGAAAAGGCATTTTAGGATCGAAGGGAGATGGTCTTTTCTTGAAAAGAGCCAAGTCAAGCATCTTAACGGGACAAATGGGAAGACGTGCGACGGGCACGATGGATGGAGAGCGCGAATACTGGACATAAAGATATTCAGGGTTTTATGTCCGGACATGCATACTACAGCATACTGCAGAGCTAATTGTTACAGTGTTTGCATATCTTTGTGAACAGTTTGTGCTTGAAGCATAATTCCGCGGCACTTTTTTCGTACTCAGACATGCAGCACAAGGTACAAAGGAATACTGTCAACATAACGGCACGAAAGTCCGGCATCTGTCCCGGCTCCGGGCGCTTTGAAGATTGATCCGTCACTCGGGGAAGATGCCATGTTAGTTAAATTGGAGTGCTGGGATCGAATGTGTGTTCCCCTGCGCGTGTGCCTGCAGAAGCGCTAAATACAGACCGCTGAAGACCCAAGGCGGAGACTTTTTGAAATTAAGGCCCTCCGAACCCCATATTCGTACCGCTGTCACTGTATCAGACTATGATATGACATATGAACCGCCGCTTGTTGCGCCGTGAGATGCTTGTCAGATCGAATGACAGTCCTATTAATTCTGACAGACCAGGCTGGCCATTGTCTTCCCGGCACTTGAGTGCGCGTGGACCCAGAAGCCCGGGCCCGAATTCCTGGAAAGGGAAACAATCAGGGGGGCTTCGGAAGTACAAAGTGTTGATGATAGTTAACGCTCAGTCCTTCTTGATGTAGACTTACAGACCAATTTTGTTCTTCTACACTCTTTTTCTACTTGTCATTCTCTTCCCTTTTAATCCGTCTTTGGATTCCCACATTCGCTATGGTTAACCTTCATCGGTCTTTCCTCACCTCTTCCCTGGTACTCGGATATGTATCCGATGCCTTTGCATTCGTTCACCCAGGCCTGCTGGTCACCACATCCGACCTCGACCGAGCCAAGGCCAAGATCGAGGCAGAGCTTGACCCCTGGCTTAGCAGCTGGGACAAGCTCACCAGCTCCGAATACGCACAAGCCTCGTACACCAACAATGCCGTCGAAGCCATCTACCGCGGCTCCGATGGTGAGCATTCTGCGAACAACGAGCTCCTATGGCACGATGCCGCAGCCGCCTTCATGCTCGCCCTACGGTGGAAGATCAGTGGCAACGACTCCTACGCGGATGCCGCGGCCTCGATCCTCACCGCGTGGGGAGAGAAATTGACGACCATCGGCGGCGACATGGACGCATACCTCTGCTCCGGCTTCCAGGGCCACGAGCTGGCCAATGCAGCAGAGCTCCTTCGAGACTACCAGCCCTTCATGGACGACGGCTTCGACACCTTGACGAACATGCTCAACACCGTCTTCTTGCCCATGAACCTTGCGTTCCTCAACCATGAGCTCCCGGCCGAGCATATATGGACGCACTACTTCGCGAACTGGGAGCTTGGGAACATGGCCTCCGCCATGGCGATTGCTGTCTTGACCGAGAACACGACCACCTGGGATTTTGTCGTGGATTATTTCAAGAACGGGGGCGGCAACGGCTGCATCAACCTTGCTGTCTCGAACCTGGTCGAGGAGCCCGGCACCGGGACCATTCTGGGACAAGGCCAGGAGTCTGGTCGTGACCAGGGACACTCGGCACTCGACCAGCAGATGTTGGGTGTTGTTGGGCAGCAGGCTTGGAACCAGGGAGAGGATTTGTTCGCATACAACAACAGCCGCATTCTCCAAGGGTGAGCTTGCTACCGAGTCTTCTTCAAGGGAGATCACACTAATTAACTTTTGTTGTCAGCGCCGAGTATTTTGCCCGCTACAATCTGGGCTATGACGTCCCTTTTGTCAACTATACCAACTCCATCGTCTTCTTCGATCAGGTCAGCAATGCCTCGCGCGGCGCCACCCGTCCCACGTGGGAGCTTCTGTACAGCCACTATGTCCAGATCAAGGGCATGGACGCACCTTGGACCGCAAAGTACCTCAACTACACCCTGGAAGGATACGGTGGATTCGAGCCTGGAGCTGGGACCTACGGGGAGGGTTCCGGGCATTACGATGGCCTTGGCTGGGGCTCGCTGTTGTACCACATGGACGAATCCGATGTCGAGGCGGTTGTGAAGCAGAAGGATGGCATCTCAGCTAATGCAGCTGCTACGCTGTCTTCATCAAACGGTACATCCTCCGCGTCTGCTACCGTTACTTCGAGTGTGGAGGTGAAGCCAACGAAGGCGCACAAATGTCGCAGACGTCACAGGGCGATTTGAAAGGCGGTGCCTTGTGCAACTTCGGTGTCCAAGTCGCTAGACTGCAGCTTTACCCTCCAGGATCAAATGTCCTGGCTGGCGTCCTTCCATTCTGAGTACAAATTAGCAGGTCAATATTGATACAAGCTTTCATTTCACTTAACGTATTCAATTCTTTCGCAGCTCATGGCTTTCCAGTCACGGCCGAGACGAGCCCGGCCGATCTGACAGTGTCGTATCTTCCATCTGTGGGTTCAAATGCGACTTTGCAATAATTGGCTTGTCAGAGACCAGCGCAAAAAGCGCATCGATGTGGAAAAAGTCGGTTTGAAAAACAGGTTTACAGGGCAAAAATGCACAATATATGCGCCCAAGCCAAGACCCTAGGATCAGCCTCTATATGTCATCTGCAGCTCATCCTTCCACATTCAGACGCTGTGGGTGGCAGTGATTGTCATCCGCACGTCATTGGCCTATCGGTTGCATGAGCCTCGATGACTTGAGAATCCTCAAGTGTCACAGGTTTGTTTTGGGACATAAGAACAGTGAATGCTCAAGTTCTGCCATGATTTACCGTGAACATTTCTGCAATTTCGAAATCTATTTGAGCTCCAAGCATCTGCGTGAAAATCTGCCTTGCAAGCATCATCCCGTGATAAGTGAGTGCCCCTAGCCTCCCGGGCTGATAGCGACTGCGCACCGCATTGCATTCCATCCCAGCAAGCTCGTATCGTGACCCGTGATGTTACCTACCACCAATCCGCTCAATAAACGCATTCGAGCCTTTACTGATAGCAAATAATTTGAGGTACCAACAGAGGAACGAGAATTTCCTGAAGTCTTGACTCCAAAAGGCCACCGAGGTGCCCTGACTGGAAATTATGTCCGGGCTAGGACATTCCTTTAAAGGCATGGTCGACGGATTCTTCGGAATTTGCGACGTTTTCCTTGAAAAACTTGGGGGCGGTTACTACAGGGCCAAGCCCGGTGATGATCTCGGTCGGGATCATCGCACCAGCGCACATGAGAGCCATCGGCACAGGAGGTGATCGTCACATTGACTTTTTCTTGTTCGTTCAAGCAGGTCGTCACGAACATGATGGCTTGTGAAGTATGGGGTCTTGGGGGGGGGTACTGGCCGAGGAAGGAAGCGACAGAGGGAGCGACCGGATGCCACTATCGAGTGCTTTGACGATATTTACGTTATTATTTGGTACAACAAGTCATCATGTCAGAACTTCAACATCGGGCGGCTCTCAAATGACTTGGTCTAATTGTGTAATTCCTTCATGTTGGTTGAATCAAAGACATGCATGGGTGCATTGACAAATCAATTAAGCGCTGTGGTTCCAAGCACGTTAGTCTGGGATAATAACACCCCCCTCGCACTTTGATGCTACCACCATTTCCCCGATCTCACTCCGTGTCTGCGACTTCGTATAGGGCCAACCGATGACAAACACTACAAAAGTCAACTCGTGCGCTCTCTGTCGACAAGGGCATAAGTCACTGTTGCAGCTTCCGAATGGACATCACGGCGTTTCTATGCATCTTTCCTTCAGCCGGTTCCAAAGCTTCTGTCCTTGATCCTGGCGTCCAGACTTGCAATCTTTTCTTCCAGCCTTTTCTTCCTGTTTCTATCTGATAAATTGTTCGAAACCCTCTCAGTAATTGTTGGTGGAGCTAAGAGATAGGACGTCAAGGGCTGAGAGGGTCCAGATTCACCATTGCTGGGCAAGGTTTCTGTCAGCAACAAGTGTCGGTGGTTCGAATTCCAACTTGATGTTGCACTTACGGTGTGTCTCCACTGACTTGACCAGAAGTCTGAGACATTGGGGCAGGAAACAGATTGGGATGAGATATTAGAGCACCGTGGTGTCTGGAAACACAATTGATCTGGGAGGTTTAAGTGATTTTGACGTTGATACCTAAATTGTTGATACAACTTCACTGATACCCATCGCAGTCTTCCTGGCAAAGCATTCACTCTACATCTTTTATAGTTAATCGTGGTTCCCTAATGAGTCCGCCATATGCGATCTCATTATTGAGGGCACGATTGATCCAAATTTCTGTGGCATTCTGTCTGTTCTGTCGCGAGATAGCCAGATAGTTCTGCACAACAAGGTGTGAGAGCACTGTAGTGCTCTCCAAGTGGTCTGACGCCTCGGATCTTGTAGTGGCTTGAAAGTGGTCTGATGTCAAGAGCCTCATAATGTTTGAAAAGTGGCCTGATGCCTCGAGTCTCCCATTCGCTCGGTTGATTAGCTGCAGCTTATCCCCGGGTCCGAGATGTGTGTGAGCACAAATGTGCCTTGGCTATGTGAATCACAACTGTGGAATGCGTCAGCACGACTGAAAATTTTGGAGACTGCATATCCTCTTCATTCAAACAAATTCCCAAGTATCACCATTGCTGCTACGCTTTCCTTGTTCTGAGCTCCTGGATCGAATTTCGCTGCGGCTTAATCTCCAAGGCCGCTTGAGTTAGGCGAGACACATCTGCACAGTAATGGTCTTCTCCCCGAAAAGCCAACAGCCTGACACGATCTTGCTGCCATCAAGTTCCCTTTCCAGGTTGCGACTTTTCCCTCAGAGGCACAAGCCTCTGGCCATATCACCTATTACATAGCCACCACTGATGTGTCCAGTTCCAACCTCATTCCCAAAGTAGAACTCAACGATGCTGAGTACTTGCACATTTTCCGAAGGCAAAGTTAAGAGCTATACGCATTCTTTGGAACTTCGAAGTTTGAATAAATATTACAATACCCGTGCACTCTATAGCGAGTCTTCTGTCTCGTCGGACTCCGAATCATACGATTTACCCCATGAGCCGTACACGGGTGGTCAACACTTCAGCCGGACCGCTCAGGACGCATTTTCTCCTGTACAGCAATCATGGGCATCTAAAAGTGCGAGTACGTATGGAAGGCTATACCCGGCGACTTCTGCTACCAGCTCAACATCGGGATCCGAGTGTGGGCCACGCTCATACGCACGGCAGAACACGGGAGCCATGACTGTGACTGAATATGGTAAGGGAAAATGCCAGCCGGATTCATTCGACACATGCAGGTGGCCGACGAGCCTTTCTGGAGGTACATACGAGCAACAATCACGAAACCACTCGGCAACTTTAGAAACCAAGGATTCTAGTTTGAGGAAGACAACAGTAAACGTTTCGCAGGCCGCGACTCACTCATTGCAAGATCTCGCGGTTCGGTCAGCTCCTTTTGAAACACGAAAGCGAATAGACCTCAGCGAAATCACCTTGAAACCCGGTAGCGATTGGCCTCCTGGGGCTACAACTGCAGCCTTCCCACCGGCTTCAGTTGCAGCATCGGCATACACTCGCATAAGTGTGTTAGAATGTGCCTTTTTCGACGGAATGATGGCTTGCGGCCCTGAATATTCCGAAGACGACCCTGAATTTCAAATCAACGGACAAACGTATGAGTCTGTCGAGTCTTCACCCGATGACCTCCGCCCTGGGCGCAAGGAGAATCCTTTTGACACGGCCCAGGCGGTCTATAGCTATAACCCTCTGGTTGCCCGAATGCTAGAATCAACACTGGCAGAAATGGGTGCCGTGACAAGAAAAGCCGAACGGGAAGAGCTTCAAGGCCCGTGGGCCTTACACTGCGGTCCAATGCAGCATGACCAAGGTGAGCAACGCCCTTGGCTTTGGACGGTAGATCCATGCTAATATACATCTCCACAGGCCCTCAGAATAACCAAGACGACGATAATGTTACAGATCCCGTTGCGGCTGCATCGAATTGGATAGAGCGAAAGTATAGTGAAACTGCAGGCGACGGCTCGCCGTATTGGACCGAAACACCACAGAGCCATGATGGATCAACTGACAGAGCCTCAACTTCCCGTTCTGAAGCGTCAATTTCTGAGAATGGTTCTCTCTTGTGGGAAGGATTCTCGGTAGAAGATGATAGAGGACTAGACGACGATCACCCATTCTTTCAGTTCAAACCTTTGGCTCTCACAAGAGTATTCGAGGCCTTTAATTCCTTGAAGGGGACGTCTTTTGAACAGGATACCCCGAGCGATGGTGGAGAAAAATCCAGTCCCGAAACGAACCAAGGCAAGGGGAATATGAAAGATTCCGCAACAGGAAAGCGATCATGGGCAGATCATTCGGAATCTAGTAAGGACATCACTGACGGAAGTGGGCCCTCATCAAATCAGACTGCAGCCAGCAAACGAAGGCGAACCTCTGATCGGAAACTCACATTTGCATGTCCATACACCAAAAAGGACCCGATGTCGTACAGAGACTGCTACAAGTATACACTGAGCAGGATTCGCGATGTGAAGCAGCATTTGGCTCGGTGCCATCGCAACCCGCCCTATTGCCCTCGGTGTATGGACTCATTTGAGACAGAAGAGGAACGTGACGATCACATCCGAGTCTTTATGTGCCCGTCACGACCATCATTCAAGCTGGATGGAATCACAGAGTCGCAAAGACTTCAACTCTCGAAGAAGTCGGCTTCGAATACCTCCCCAGAGGCCCAATGGTTTACTGTGTTTGACATTCTGTTCCCAGGACACAACCCGAGGCCTCAGTCGCCTTATATAGACAGCGAGCTGCTTCAGGACATTACGCTCTACCAGGACTTCCTGACAAGCAACGGCCCACGGATCTTGTCGGAAGTACTGACCCAGCGAGGGGCTATTACTTGGAACCTCCCAAGTGAGGAACGGGATCTTGCAGCCTTTCAACAGAGCATCTTTGAGGAGGGACTGCGTGCTATTTTCAACCAGTGGCTCGCTCGACGGAGCAACGGGAATCATGACCTGAACGCACCTTCAAGTTCAGGAAACGCCGGCCAAGACACTGCGCCATCATCATCTGATTCTAGCCACGATTCGGGGGCCATGCCACCAGACATCACAACGAGCCGGTCTAGTGGAGCACCAGCGGATGCGTTTCGTGTTATCGAAGTCACTCAAGGGCTGTCGTCAGGCCAGGATCCTTATGATGGCGAGTTTGATGGGATCCTGACTTTTGAGCACGAGACCGTTGACTTTCCATCGGGGTCGACCTACGACGGTCTGGACGACGAGCTGACACAGCTGGTGATGGGTACCCAAGCGAACTTTCCATTCCAGCCGGATTCGGGTTGACGACGAACAAGTGAGCGCTTGGGGTACCCGTACATACCTATTTACCCGCAGAAACGGCAATCGGCTCCGGAGACGGCAGCACAAGGGGTCGGTAAGGTTCATGCCAGGCTCGATGCAAACTTGGTTGTCATGTGATCACACTTGTATGTAGGCCCTGAAAAATGGTATACATATTCATTCGTCAATTCTGTCATGTTATGATCCTTCCAAAAGTCCTCCAATTGGCTGTTGCCATGCCTGCATATGGTCTCTTCGGAGGCGAATCGAACTTCGCGACCGGCCCCAGCATTATCTCCAGACCAGTTGCCGACGGGCAGAGGGGAAGTCAACCCCCCTCCTTGACTGAACACTGGGTCGGTAACTCTCCCCGGACGCAGGCTGCAACCTCACTGTTAGTGAAGAGACAGGTTCAGAACTCACAACAGGGCACCCGCGCGGCAGTCAAGTTCGTAGAGAACAGGATCGAAGATGTTGCCATCAGTGACAGGGTCGTCAACCCTGCCCATCTCCATCCTCCTTATCAACCCAAACTCATCACCCTCCATGACCGAAGCCTGCCTCCGGAGTATCTCGAGCACACTGCCGCCCCACGTTACAGTCCACGGCTTCACAGCGCCTCCGACTGCACCATCCGCCATCGAGGGCCGCGCTGACGCCGTCCTGTCCGCTGCAGATTGCTTCCGGGCCCTGCACCCCATCATCACAGGACCAACCCACCCGCATTTCGATGCCTTCCTGGTGGCGTGCTTCTCCGCCCACCCATTGGTCCCGATGCTCCGGGAGGAATTCACGCAGCCCTGCATCGGGATCATGGAGGCGTCCCTGTACGCGAGCAGGATGTGCGGGGAGAGACTAAGCGTGATTACTACGGGGCAGAGATCGCGGATCCTGCACGAGGACTCTATTAATACCACCTACGGCCTGGGCAAGTTCTCCGTCGGGTGCGAGGCAGCGGACATTGCCGTGCTGGAGTTAGACTCGAGGCCTAAGGAGGAGGTCTACGCGGGCCTGGCCAGCGCGGCTAAGAGGCTGGTCGAGAGAGGGGCAGATTGTATCTGCCTGGGCTGTGCGGGGATGACTGAGATGAGGGATGTGTGCCAGAAGGCCGTTGGTATGGAGGACAGGCAGGTCATGGTTGTCGACGGCGTGGCTGTCGGAGTGCACTTCCTGGCGGGACTAGTAAGCGAAGGATTGGGCACCGCCAAGGGCGGTTTGTATCGCAGTTCTGCGGCCGGGCGGGAGAGGCGAGGGCAGAGTTGGATTTAGGGTACGTTGAAACTCACTTGAAATGAAATCGGCGGCGCAAAACTCAATTGCCTTCATAGTGTAGAAGCTTTGGGTATATTGGGCGGAGATCGTTGCATCCTGGGCGCTAATCCCTTCACAGAATATGGTACTCTAAGGCCAAATATTTGAGGTCCGCGTGTCGACAACGGCCAATGGCATGATCCTTCGGACCTAGACCTCAGAGAAGCCTAGTCTGGGAATGCCGGATACTGTACGTTGGTTCATATCCAACTTTGTGGTTGGTTAGGCCCCGTGCGAACAAGCATCGAAAGTGAGTGAAACCAATGTAAGTGGCTGGCCCGGACTACGAGCTTACCCTGAGCTATGTGTTTGACAGCTAGGCTAGCGAGACTCTCGCTCGGAGCCCCAGCTCGAAGAAATATATGTACTGTTCTCGTCAACCTTGGGTCGAATCAACGAGGTTGCCCGACTCGTCTACGACTTCCATACGACACGCCAAGGTTGCTGCCAGATGTCAGGGCAAGGACAAAAGTCGGTTTCAGTGCAGCATGTCTCGGTCTCATCGATCTGGGCCAGTCTGGAAGACACCCAGAAACTCGGGACTATGCACTGCCACCGCTCGCCCTACCATAACCACGAGGAGCACGGTCAGGACAGGAGAAATGCTACCGTGCTCAGGGAACAGCCTGCGTAGACAATGCAGTCGAATGCATCGTCATGCTTCTCCGCATCATCGTGTGACACCCTTTCTGTGGTCCCTGTCCTTGGACATGTCACAGCGACGCAACAAGCAGATGGCTGATGACCAGTTTATGTCGGACCTTGCTCGGTATGTTTACCAAGCCTCTCGAACGTCTCGACCGCCTTGACCGGATGCTGGCCCAAGCTGGAAACAGACATATTCACCAAGACCAACAGACAGATAACTGCGGCGTGAATTGCTCGTTTCACACGCCAACGACGGGCGGGCGAGCCGGGTATATGGAAGCTGCCGCGAGCCGTCTGGCCTAGACTGAAACCCCCGCATGCTCTTATTGGAGGATAGTCTGGGGTAATTCTGGGGTGCATAGGGCAGATCCCCCGGGGGCGGGGGGGTGTGAAGTGTCAAGGAGCTCCATTCGATGCCCCAAATGGATCCCCCGTTCCAGCTATTCCCGCCAGTGCCCGCCCACATGGCTGAATGCCAACCCTCCAGCCCTCCCGCATTTCTCGGCAGCTCTGGACGACCAAGCATGCTAACGTAGCCAACACGAAAGGCTCATGCATTTTCCCCGCATCTGTGGACATCGTGGGTCGCGGGGGCTAAGGGGTGGCTTGGAGTCCGCGTAATTGAGGCTCGCTTCATACTCGAACCGGCCAAGTGACACAGTATCGGAAATCGGTGGGAGGTCAGCATCATGTAAGTTATCCGAGTATCTATCAATCTTACCCCCACTGCCACAGCGTTGCACAACAGCCAGCAGGCCGCGCTTATCCGGACAACATTTCTGATGTCCATCTCACTCAATCGATATCGGAAGCAGCCAATGATCGAGCTGAAGCTTAACCCCGCAGAGCCGGCTCAATGGTGATGTTACGCCATCGAGACTGGGAGCGCGGATCCGTTGCGGCGCGCCCAGCAACCCCCCCCCCCGCAAAGCTGTAAGCTGGGTATTTTCGGCAGTGCATAATCTGATTCGTCGATCTTGCTCTCATCGACACCGAGTGCCATTGAGCCTACTGACTGGTCAGGACTGCCATCTGCCTAGTACCAAGTACATGTCACCGTTTCACTCAGGATACCGGCTGAAGCACAGCCAGTACTGTGCATGAGACCTGCCTATCATATTCTCCAGTGTTACTTTTCCCACCACTCACCTTCTCGAGGAAGAAGAACCACTTGGCAGTACATGCCGTCGTCTTGGGGGTGTACTGGAAACATTCACCGGAGCTCTGTCTCCTCCACTTGCCGTCCAGCCGCTGCTGATTCGAGCCTCCTCCTGAAAGAAGGTTTGGACCATTGCAACAGGCTCCCCGGGAGTCCGGGACTACCTGTCTCAGCCGAGTCGAGACAACAGAAAGCACAAGGAGCTTATCCCCCAGTCCCAACGCTTGAGGTTGCATATGACCTCGACGACGATAACCATCATTGGTGCCCGCAGAGGGCCCAAGGAGGGGACCTGCAACGAAGGAGTGCATTATCAACGGCTGACTGCGTCCTCACTTTTCGGAACTGGAGCTGCAACGAGCTGCAAAGAGCTGCAACGGGCGTTTCTCGGGATCCCGAGCTGGGATAGCTGTCGATGGGGAAGTTACTTTGGCCCAACATGATCGATGCCACCACCAGGGATGAACGCCTGCATAAGTGTGGGAAGCAGTCGAGCTTGGGGAGGGTCCCATCAACCTTCGTTGACAGCACACCTAGCCAGCCCCTACATAAACCCTTCTTGGGACCCTGATATTTCCCATCTACTTTCTCTTTCTAACCAGGAGCTCCCATCTCCGTCATATATGTGAAAGTCCAGTATACTTGAGTCAGCAATCATGGGAGAGTACATCTCCAACCCGTCGTTGAGCACTCTCCCGGAGGAGTTTGATATCATCGTATGTGGTGGTGGCAGTTGTGGTTGTGTGGTGGCCGGCCGGTAAGAGTTCTTCCAGTTGCACGAGGACGACGCCGAGAATGACAGTGAGCTGACAATTCTGTAGGCTGGCCAACTTGGACCACAATCTCAAGGTCCTCCTCATCGAGGCTGGTGAGAGCAATCTCAACAACCCATGGGTATACCGACCGGGGATTTACCCCCGCAACATGAAGTTGGACTCAAAGACGGCCTCGTTCTACGAATCCCGTCCGTCCAAATGGCTCGCTGGCCGAAAGGCAGTGGTGCCATGCGCCCACATCCTCGGTGGTGGCTCATCCATCAACTTCATGATGTACACGCGTGCCTCAGCATCGGACTACGATGACTTCCAGGCCAAGGGCTGGACCACCAAGGAGCTCCTGCCGCTCATGAAGAAGCACGAGACGTACCAGCGCGCGTCACATAACCGCAACATCCACGGTTACGAGGGACCCATCAAGGTCTCGTTCGGCAACTACACATACCCAATCAAGGACGATTTCCTCCGGGCCGTCGAGACCCAGGGCATTCCCGTGGTCGACGACCTGCAGGATCTTGTCACTGCCCACGGCGCAGAACAATGGCTGAAGTGGATCAACCGCGACACCGGCCGCAGGAGTGACAGCGCCCACGCCTACATCCACTCGACCCGCGCTGTGTACTCGAATCTGTACCTCGCCACCAACACCAAGGTCGACAAGGTCATCATCGAGAACGGCCGCGCGGTCGGCGTCAAGACCGTCCCCACGAAGCCGTGCGGAGGCATGCGCGAGGGCAAGACGTTCAAGGCGAAGAAGCAAATCATCGTGTCCGGCGGCACGCTGTCGTCACCGCTGATCCTCCAGCGCTCTGGTATCGGTGACCCCAAGAAGCTGCGAGCTGTTGGTGTCAAGCCAATCATTGACCTGCCTGGTGTCGGTCTCAACTTCCAGGATCACTACCTCACGTTCTCTACATACCGCGCGAAGCCTGGCACGGAGAGCTTTGATGACTTCATCCGTGGCGACCCGGAAACACAGAGGAGTAAGCAAAACCCTTCTCGTAAACATGCACATGTGTTAGAACATATTGCTAATCGTGTCTCGCGCAACAGGGGTATACGAGGAGTGGAACCTCAGGGGCACCGGCCCCCTGGCCACGAACGGCATCGAGGCCGGTGTCAAGATCCGGCCCACGGCCGAGGAGCTCAAGGAATTCGAGAGGTGGCCGACGCCGCACTTCAAGGACGGCTGGAAGTCGTACTTTGAGAAGAAGCCCGACAAGCCCGTCATGCACTACAGTGTCATCAGCGGCTGGTTCGGTGACCACATGCTGATGCCGCCTGGCAACTTCTTCACCATGTTCCACTTCCTCGAGTACCCCTTCTCTCGAGGCTTCACGCACATCAAGAGCCCGGACCCGTACGAGGCTCCCGACTTCGACACGGGTTTCATGAATGATGAGCGTGATATGGTTCCTATGGTCTGGGGTTATATCAAGTCGCGTGAGACGGCCCGCCGCATGGATGCGTACGCTGGCGAGGTTGAGGCTATGGTATGATACTCTTTCCACACTACTAAACCCACCCAACCCGTTAAGCAAAATCGCTGACAGACTTAAACCCCAGCACCCATTCTATGACTACGACTCACCCGCCCGTGCCCACGACATGGACCTCCTGACGACCAAGGCCTACGCCCTGCCCGGCAACCACTCTGCCGGCCTGGGCCACGGCAGCTGGTCGAGCCCGATCACCGAGGCGGAGAAGAAGCCCATCACGACCTACCTCAACTCGAACCAGAAGGAGATCCGTGAGGAGCTGCAGTACACCAGCAAGGACATCGAGGCTATCGAGGAGTGGGTCAAGCGCCACGTCGAGAGCACCTGGCACAGCCTGGGTACCTGCTCCATGGCGCCCAAGGAGGGCAACAGCATCGTCAAGCACGGTGTGCTCGATGAGCGCCTTAATGTGCATGGCGTCCAGGGCCTCAAGGTTGCTGATCTTTCCATCTGCCCCGACAATGTCGGCTGTAAGTTTCTCACATTCCGCCTGGGCTTTTCGTACGCAATGCTGATGATTATATCCCAGGCAACACATACTCTACAGCCCTTCTCATCGGTGAGAAGTGTGCCGTCCTCACTGGTGAGGACCTGGGCTACTCCGGCTCCGCTCTTGACATGAAGGTTCCCGAGTATACCGTGCCCGGCGAGTTGCATGTGAAGCAAAACCTTCGCCTGTAAAAAAAAAAAAAAAAAACCGGATTTGGGAAGGGGCTCGCTGGCATGACACTTGCCCATTTGATGAATACTTGATTCTTTTCCTTGACATGAAGTAATGGTATCAGCCAGAGGACCAGATTGATTTGCAGCCTAAAACATTTGGATGCTATGGTCGAGTTCTTCTGAAGTGGTGGTTTCACATTCTTGTTACGTCCGAGACGCTCCTGACTCTCAAGTCAAAAAACATGATCTTCATTCACTGCTCCGTAAATCTATCTGCTAGCATGAGTACGGCTTCGTGCCAGTCTCGCATCGCGTAAAATTGGCCGCAAGTAGTAGGGTATGAGCCGTGCGGCCATTGATCTAAGTTGCCGGTTCCACAGCACCAAGTGCAACACATTAAACTTGGTTGATACATCGTTATACAACTGAACCGGTCAAGTGTTCCCCTCCGCACGATATCACGACAATTATCGTCCGTTGCACAACTGAACCGGTCAAGTGTTCCCCTCCGCGCGATATCACGACAATTATCGTCCGTTGCACAACTGAACCGGTCAATTATTCGCCTCCGCACGATACCACGACGATTATCGTCGGCTGCACAGGCGGACCGATGAAGTGTTCGCCTCCGCATGATATCGCGACAATTACCGTCTCCTATCATAGGGTGAAGGAGGCCCAGGTGGTCCATCATATCCCGAACGGGTCCTCGGCCTCGATGGTCGTGGCGGCTCAAGTATCGGCGGCGCATTAGTTCGAGGAGAAACCTGGACGACTCTGGTGAACTGGCCCTGCCTCCACCCATCGCCAGCGTAACGCATTTCCGGCCCACCCCTGGACGGAGGGCGGCCCTGCCTCACCTCCCTCACCTCGGCCATGTGAACTCTCGGATCCCTCTCGTCGGGCCGGCGCTGCGACTTTGGCCCTGTCGTGGAGCTGCTCGACTCTGATGACTCGTAGACATTATAGTTCTCCGCCGTCGGCCTCCTTCGCATGCCAAGCGGAACAGGGCCCCTGCTACCAGCCATCCCGGACGTCGTTGCTCCTCCACCACCTCCTCCTCCTCCGCCATCGAACCGCGGGCTCGCGATCTCCTCTGGGCCGTCCCCGCCGTCACGAAGCTGCTTCAACATCATCCGCATGCAGGTCACCTCTCGCTCCATCCTCCGCAGCATCACACGCTGCACCTCGTCCGCCAGCTTGACGACGTCCGACTTGCTCTGCCACCAGATGAACCGGTGCGAAAAGTCACACCGATACACAGCCGACCAGTCCGCGAAACCCGTAGTGTCCCCGTGCATTTCGATGTCCTCCTCCCTAATCGTTTTCTCGTCGATAAAGTCCTTCTCAGCCCACGCGTCCGCGTTCCGCAGCGCCTCCGCCCTGCTACCGCTCCTGACCAGGAACGGCCGTTCCAGGCTCTTGAACTGCCTCCACAGGTCCCGCACAGTCTGGTAGTGCAGCCCGAGGGTCTGCTCCGAATAGCTCAACGCGTACGTCGGCTGCCCGCCGCGGAGGTTCCCGCTGCTGGCCCGCGGGCTGAGCCCGTTGCGGCTCGAGCTACGTGCCCGCCCTGCGTGCGCCGGGTGTAAGGGGCGCTGCTGCTGCCGCATCTGGGCCTTCCTGTTTCGGAGCTCTCGTGTCTGCTGCCGGAGGGCCTCGCGTTCCTCCAGCAGCTGCGCCCGCAGGTTCCCCAGGGCGTCGCGGATCTCGACGGGTGCGCTGCGGACGGTGCCTAGGAAGTTGGCGTAAAGGGCGAGGAGGTTGAGGACTGTGATTATGAAGGAGATTATTCCTATGACAAAGGATATGTATGACAGGGTGATCGGAAAGGACGTTGGCCCGGACGAGTTGTCCATGGTTGGTAGTGTTTGGTGCTATTAATTAACACGGTTTGCTTTGGCTCTGTGATGTGGTGCTCGAGGAAAGTGTTGATGTACGGAAAGAGTGACACTCGAGAGTTATTCCAACAACTTCTCCCATCCCTTGTTTAGTCGTCAGCGTGTTGTCTCTGATGGTTGTTCCCATCTAAACACCAGTGATTGTTGATGAGGAGGTCCAGCCACCAGTCTCGATGTACGAGCCGGATGGTACTCTGACCTATTTACTAGCAACACGGGCAACCCGCTTCCGGCAGTAGTAGTTGCAATGTTATGATGACGTTGGGCTGTTAGTCGTGATACTAACGATGTGTCATGAGACGAGCAAGGCACTAACCATGCGAGGTGCATGGGACCGGGGTCAAGATCGTAGGGGACCTCGACGCCTGCTAACAGGTTCGCGCTCAGAGTTTGGCACATCTCAGGGATGGTTCAATGTTGGGCCTCCGTGGCAGCGATGGGCCAAGCTGTCAGTGCAAAATTCAAGACTACCAAGGACAGCCTGAGGCCCGGTATTGGGCATCGAAGTGGGACATCTCGGAAGTGAGCATGAATATTATTACTCTTGAGAGGAGCTGCGATCGTGGCTTGGCACAGGGAATCGGCCCAATTCATGCACGCCAGCCAAAAGCTTACGGCTGCGATAGTGCAGATAGGCTTCGATAAGGGCCACAACACAGGCATGATGCCGGTCGCCGAACCGAGGGTTTGGTCGACCTGGGAACCGAGCTGGTAGCGTCAGATTGTTGTGACAACAAAGGCTTCATTTTGAAGTGAGCACGTCAGAGACAATGGTGGTTTGAGTTCGTGGAAACTTGTGGAGCACTTCTCCTTTACAGCACGTAGCCTGTGAAAAAACCATGTGCAGTGACGATGCCATACTCGTGTGTAGAGGACTAACAATAAACTCCAAATTCTGTCGAGATTCTCTCGGGTGAACTGATGAAATTTGGTCTTTGATCCGACCCACTGACAGGTGCCTCAACAAGGGCTTGCCGAAATGCTATCAGGGATGAAATCATGCATCTCTCAAACATGGCAGTTGTCCCAGTACTGGCACTGGAGAGAAAATCCTTCGTCAACATCAACTACTGTAATGTTAGACAAAATTTATGATCCAAGTTGTGCTGCTATAGGGCGGCACCTTTAAAGGGTTAACTTAACTGCAAATCACTCTACTGAAAATGAGCCAGGCTTGATACAGGACGTCTTCCTTTGCGACGTCAGTTGGTAACATCTCGGAACTCTCCGATTGTCAACTTCATTTCTGCCTCGCACGTCGGCCATCTCGCTCGCTCTTTGAATAATCATAAACTACCTAACATCGCTGCCGGTCGGAGTGCCCAGGAATGCTAGATCTGAAGCTTGCTGGGACAAAAGACTATCTCCGCTAGCATCTGGGCGGCTGGTGCATGTTGGAGATCTGGCGTTGCAGTGAGAGCGTCCAGAAGTGGGCGTACTTCCCCGCAGCCTTCGCCGTCCGGGTCTTTGAATTTCCGGCCTCGCTCTCGCGATTGATGCGAGCCAAGATGAGGAGGACTATCACGTATTCCTCTTTGCAGAATTGTTTGTTTAAAAGAGCCTCGATATTCAAAGAATTGATCATGACTTGAAAGAAGCAATGTGGAGCCCTCTCGTCCCCGCTGCGGAGTGAAACTGGAACTAGACTCACCTCATTGCACTCAAAAGTCGAACACCAATCTACGCATCATGAGCAACTCGTCGAAGATCATCCACACCGATGTCCTCATCTGCGGCTCCGGATCCGCCGGACTGACAGCAGCACTATGGCTTGCGAAATACGGCATCAACTTCCGTGTTCTCGAGCGCCGCGATGGGCCGCTCGTGAAGGGACAGGCTGACGGAGTCCAGTGCCGCACGGTCGAAATATTCGAGAGCTTTGGACTGTCAGACCAGCTCCTTCGGGAATCTTACCATGTGCTGGAGTTGGCATTCTGGGCTCCGGACCAGGACACGGAGCTGGGTGATGGAGAGAAGGGCGGCATCAAGTGGTCTCATTACGCGCCTGATACGGAGCCTGGGTTGAGTCACCAGCCTCATGTGATTCTCAACCAGGCTCGTATCAACGATATGATCACCAAGGAGATGCTGAGGTGCGGTGGCGCGGAGATTGATTACGGGTACGAGGTAAAGACTGTACATGTTGACAGCAACACAGCACGAGATCCAGACTCGTACCCAGTGACAGTCACGGCCCTGAAAGACGGAGTCGAGCAAGTGTTCCGAGCTAAATATGCCTTGGGCTGTGACGGAGCACACTCCGCGGTTCGCAAGGCTCTGGGCTTCAAGATGCTGGGTGATTCCACCGACGCTATCTGGGGTGTCATGGATCTTTACCCTCGAACGACATTCCCTGATGTTCGCAAGAAAGCCGTCATACAGTCAGTCAGCGGCAACCTAATCATAATTCCCCGTGAAGGCGACTACCTTGTCAGATTCTACATTGAATTACCGGCGGATACCGTGGCCAGCCGTGTCACATTGGAAGATTTGCAACAGCGGGCCAAGTTGATATTCAGACCATATCAAATGGACATCGCAGAGACAGCATGGTGGTCCGCGTACCAAATTGGGCAGAGGCTCGCAGATAACTTCCACGAGCAATACCGGGTCTTCCTAACAGGCGATGCCTGCCACACCCACAGCCCGAAGGCAGGCCAGGGCATGAACGTCAGCTTGCAGGATGGATACAATGTTGGGTGGAAGCTGGGTTCCTACCTCTCAGGGCAGGCGTCCGAAGAACTCGTCAAGACGTACGTCAGCGAGCGGCAGCAGACGGCGGCAGAGCTGATCGACTTTGATCGCATGTGGAGCAAGATCTTCAAGTCCGGGACCAATGGGACTGGGGCAGATTATGTTCGGGATCAGTTTGTCAAAGCGGGGAGATACACGGCTGGCCAGGCCTACAGGTACGGAAAGTCCATTATTACATGGCCATCCGGGGAGACTCCGAAGACGAATGGGGCGGTTACCGGTCAGCGGGAATCTCACTTGGTGGTCGGGATGCGGTTTCCCAGCGCACAGGTTGTGAGGTATAGTGATGGGAAGATCCACCAGCTCTTGAGCGTTATCCGTTCGGATTGCAAATGGAGAATCGTTTCATTCGCCGGAGACTTGCAGCAGGAGGAAACAAGGAGTCGTCTGGACCAAGTTGCCACAAGTCTGGAGTCGACAACTCGGGATTTCACGAGTGACGGCGAAGACGAGGACAGGGTCATCGAGAATCTGCTCGTGCTCAAGACGACAAGAAGAGGAATCAAATTAAGTCATATCCCAAAGGTCTTCAAGCCGATTACAGGGAAACACAGGATACAAAGTGAGTCGCTGCGTACTCTCAGGATACATTGGATACTAACGTTACTAGGCCTGCACAAGGTGTTTGTTGACGACGAGAGTTACAACTCGGGCCACGGCCACGCATTTGACGCCATCGGCGTCGATCGTGAAGCAATCACAATCGTTTTAATCCGGCCGGACCAGTGTAAGTCGATAGCCAACACTCACCCTTTTTCTTCTTCTTGACAGCTAGCTCATCAGTCTCCCAGATATCTCAGCCATTGTCCCAGAACGGGATGTGAATTCCATTCAGGCATTTTTCAAAGGATTTTTTGTGGCAAGGGCATAGCCTGCTTGCAGAATACACAGGCTCTAGAAATTCCTGTCTTGTGGCACTCATATATAGCAAACAGACGAGATCTCCACAAATTAACTATTTGGGTCTGGGTCCACACACGGTATCCCTAGAAATACAGACAATGCATAGGCCTTTTACAAAGCTAGAATCAAAATCCAACTCGAAATTCCCAATGAGGTTCAAGCAGTGATGAAATTAGTAATTGGTTACGATGCTAGACATCCCCGGTACAGGAATTATAATGCTCTTGAGATTGCTGACACAGTTATCCTTAGATCGACCATGAAAGCCGGGCCCTCGTTAGACAAAACTATCATCAGCATCCATGTGCCCACTCAATCAGACTTCAGACTTCAGTGCTGGACCTCGCAACGCACTGCCTTTGACCGCCATGTGGGTAAAACAACATCATCAACCATTATATTGAAATACAAATTTGGAGAGAGAACATCGCTCAAGATGAAAAAGGAAACAAAATGAAGATCCATCAATAACACGTGTTGATCTCATGTTCTGTTAAGCCATTTGGCGAATACACTGTGTACTCGTTGTTGCTCATCTGAAGCAATCAGCTTCATCATTTCCTCTTAACTGGAATATCTGAGATGCTCACACGCAATTGATAGTTGCCCCTATACTTCTGATCTAAAACCTGTCTCAATTTTGACTGATCGATCCAGGGGCCATGGATGACCTGGGTCTTGCCGTACTGTTCACCAGAACTTGATGTTGCCGAGCTGTACCGCCGTGAGGAACTCGAGTGGCTCCTTTGGGCTCTAGAACTGCTTGAATCGAACCAGTTCGGGGGCCAGAGGCGTCTGTACCCGTAGGACATGACTTGATTCTGTCTTTGCTTTGGAGAGTAACGTCAGAGGGGTCAACAGAATGAGAACTGCAAGATGCGGTCAAAGAGAACTGGTTCTCCGACCCCCCTCGCCCCAAATCAATCAGCCCAAGCTCCCAGCCCAACGTTTTAAGATCCCCTCACGCACCATGCGGCTCTGCTACGTCAATATAAATGACCATTACTGCACGGGGCGGTATCTGCCGTAATCTTCCATCTTCACCTCGGCCAATCTGGCTCTCAAATCTGCCGGATGGAAATGATTGTAACCGAACTGATGTTTTTCTTGGCGCTTCTGTCTTTGGATGAATTACTTATCGATGCAGCCACAGACGCAGCCAAAATGTTCCACAGGTAATGTTACTGGCTAGTCTGCGTGCGGGGCCGAACCACCCTACCTTCCTAAAGGGTGGTGCAGCTCGGGATCGAGGAACAACTTGAAGGAGTACTGCTCATTGAAGGCATTTTCACTATAGTAGACCAACCCGCCTCCTGAGGTTTCACAACTTAGATAACCTTGGCACACACAAACCATGGCTGTCCAAACTCTTCCAGCTCTGCATACAAGTCAGCAATTTGGGGTTGAGTATGTGGGTTAAAGCAAGTGGGAAGACTGGCGGATCGCTCACTCATCACTGTGCAGCAGGGGCTGAGGTACTAGTGGCAAACCGGTGAGAGCCATGCATCCTTTTCAGAACCCCCTGCGAGTGAGCACAGGGCTCGTAGGCAAGCTAACATTGAAAAGGACAATGTGCGCATCGACAGCCTGGTTCGTCTAGGACATTACACACCTCTCTCTCAAACGAGACGGCTCACGAGCTGTTCCTGTCTTATCACACTCGACTGGACCTTTCCTGTGCTTCAATTTATCGGCAATGAACAGCTAGGGTAAGCTTGTTTTCCTCGGCCATTGTCATTGCAAAGTGAGAGCTCCTGTTTACATCCTCTTTCAACAAAGACTAGACTAATGAATACTTAGGCTCAAACCTTGTCTCACACTACACCAGTGTGCCTACCCACATGGTGCCACTCTACTTCTTTTGAAAGAGGGGTTTCTTCTTGGATACTGCTGCAAGGCAACCCTAAATAATATTTGATTTGCTGGATGCAATCAGCTGCGCCTAGCCACCACTACCTGCTGCTGGTGCAGTTGCTTGTCAGCAAAGGAGGGAATTTGGGTTCAGATCGAGATTGCTCGGGTCATTTTATGGTGCCACTTTGAAGAGACTGGCCAAGCGCATCTAGGTAAATTCTTATCAATCCTATGCCTGTTGCACATGCAGGCGCGTCGATGACTTCTCATTGGGAGATGGAAAATGTCACCAAGTCGATCGATACCCAACCTTCAAGCCAAGCCATCCGTGCCAATGTCACACAAGCACTCTTACGCGCATCGAAAAGAGACTGCAATAATTCCCGAGCTCGCTTCATACCCCGAGCCAGATTGGTTGACATCATCAATGCTGAGCTCGTGGAATGGCTTCTGCGGACAATCCCAGGCAAATGCGCAGAAGACGCCAATCACAGGCAATATCTGGTGCGACTCATCTGCCCAAAGCATGGGAAGTGCTCCTGTGGTCACGGGCATTGCCTGGGACGACGGATGATTTTCGCCACGTTACTTCTCTGCGGCAAAGATAACACTATTCTATCATTTCTTGTGCCGGAAGAATCGCAAATTTGTGACAACAGATTGCCTCTCCGATTTGGCTTGGATAAACAGTCTGATTCTGGTGACTCGCCGGATCAGTCTGATTCTGGTGACTCACCCAGACAATCTGATTATGGTCTCACCACAGATGAGCAAGAACTTTTCACTTATTTCCAATGGCTCGTATACACTCCCTTCCTCCCTTGTCTCACCTCAGGAAATTGGAAAGATATCATTGCCTTTCCCGAAGAAGTTTCTCTCCCATGGTTGAAAAAACAAAGGATCAGAGAGAAGCAACAGGGCGAGGTTTCCTATGTGGAAGAAATTGCGATTCACCGTTCAAATCATGATTTGGTGAGCAATATCGTCGAGTAAAACAGTATGAAGACTGTAAATTCTAACTGAAAGCTGTAAAAGATGAGAGACAAAAGTTTATTCGCTCTCAAGACTTTTGAACAAAGGCTGGCACCCCCACATGCATTGTCAGAGGCTAGATTTCGGCGGGAGGTTGAGGCCAACCTCGACACACAAGAACATGATCGAATTGTCCGTCTCCTCACGGCCTTCAGTTATCGTGAACGATTCTATCTCATATTCCCACTTGCCACTGAAGGCAGCCTGGAGAGGCTTTGGAAGGAATTCGTTCCACAGGATGTGACCCAACGGTCTACCCAATTCAGAGTCGCGCAGTGGTACTCGGATGAATGGCTCATCGGCGAATGCCTTGGGATAGCCGAGGCATTGCTGGCTGTCCACGGCCTCGCGCTTGATCGTTCCGGCGGCAATGAGGGGCTTCTCCATGCAGATATCAAAGCCGCAAACATCCTCTGTTTTTCGGAGTCAGATGATCGCAACTCTACAATTGTATTGAAGCTTGCGGATTTTGGAGAGGCTAAGCGATTCAAACCGGATCTACAGGCCAACAAAGTTGCGCACGTCAAGACTTATCGACCACCAGAGCATTCCGAAGGTAACGTCATCACACTGAACTACGACGTGTGGTGTCTTGGTTGCCTTTTCCTAGACTTCATCACTTGGGCAATTCTTGGCCAGGACGGTATCACGGACTTCATTGGCAAACGTACAAACGAGCCAGAGGACACTACTGTTACCGAAAGCCCAGGTCAAGTTATCGAGGACACCTTCTTCAAAAGGACCAAGAGAGAGTCCATGCCTTCCATCCTAAAGAGACTGCACTGCGGATGCAATCGCAAGATGGAAGTCGAATTGGGTCGAGCTACGACAATCTATTCCGTATGGGCCGCTTCGCATGTAGACATCACCTCTCGGCTGAAGGAAGCCGTTGTTTTGGTGAGTATTTGGACTCATTATTCCCAGGTTTCCACAAATACATCCCAGCATATGCTAAGCAATACTACTCTAGCATTTGCAAATGTTGCAAAAGCATGACAGGTGCAGCGATCAACTGAAACGAATACTTTCATTTGTTGGTGACAAAATGCTGGTTGTCGATCCAGAAGGGCGGGCAAACTCGCGCGAAGTATGTGACTTTCTGAGATTGCGTGGGTGATAAGTGACACACTACAATACACATGTAATCGCCTACCCTGCCCCAAATCTGCATCCCCTGAGCTGAGAAATACAAAGTCTGTTTCTAGAGCATGTGGTAGCCAAATCTTGTGATTCATCCAGTCCGCTCCAGGATCACCCCCAGCCCCAAAAACAAAAACAGGTTATATGAAATCCCGCTGAATGAGGCGAGCTCACATCTCCCTTCCTTAATCTTCATCATCTTCTTGACGTTTCCTCTCAGCCTGGTCCAAGGCCTGTAGTGCTCCTTCCAGCTCCTCCTGCTCAGGTATTAGTTGTAAGGTACACAACCGGCCTATATGGAACCTACAGGTGTGAGCTTTCGTGGCAGTCTTAGCGCAAGGCGGCCGTCTTCCAAAGGCTTATCGAAAGATTAGTCCTGACCGAAAATCTGCATCATAGAACAGAAATACCTTTATAGTAATCTGTTCATCCGTGAATTTGTCCGGGAGCGTCTTTAGATACTTTATCAGGACCTTAGGGTCTGGATAACGGGTCTGGATGTGGTCCGTGGGCTCGAATTTACTGTGTTCGGCCATGTCGTCTTTCTTTCCAAAATGTACAAGCTGTCGTATTCTATCGATAAATGACATTTTGAGAATTGAATTCAAGTCCTCGTATTGCGACAGGCTAAGAGGTATATATACGACGAGCAGCCAGTTTGCAGCTCACGTTCAGTGAGTAATTGGTGTCGAAAATTCCAGCATAGCCCCAGACAAAGTGGATAAAGTCTCTCAGGTGACGACAAGCAAATTGCGGTTCTCTCGGTAGGCAATCTCAGGAACAATGCTGAGCTGCCTCGCTTGAGCAGGGCGTGGGGCTGTTTCGGCTCAGGAAGCGGCAAAGGTAAAGAATGGCCTCCAGAGTGCACATTCTGCGCGCAAAGTATCCTGCTGATCTGTGCGGTATCACAATGAGCAGGGCGGAGGCACTTTGAGGATGAAACGGGCGGTGAGTTGCAAGAGGGTGTGCCAGCCCCCATGCTGTGCCGGAGCTGTGCAGATTGCCTCTCGTCATCCTTGCATGAGCCACTGCTTACTCGCAGGTCAACGACCTTCACAAGTGGTCTCGCCCTTCATGGGCGTGCATGATGCAATGCACAGCGTGCGTGGGCAGAACTTGCTAAACTTCAGAATGCGCCCGACTGCGCTGTTAACCACGCCATTCGCAAACGTGGCCCGCTCTCACAGGTAGATTCGTTCCCGGGTGCACCTGAATGAGGCTCTGGCACCAATATCCAAATACGGTGCCAAGTGACCGAGTGATTTGCCGAAGAGACCAGTCAAAGCCTCGCCCTGGACCGCGACTGCCGAGCAGTTTCCCTTGGATCTGCTGTGATAACAACCCGCGGATCCATTTCGAGTTCATTCGTCCCAAGCATTCAGTAGCTGTCCCCCCAATGCGGTTCCCCTGGCGATACCACTCCCGTCGGCGATGGAGTGGCTGATACCATCCACTGATTTCAAACATAGAGACAGAGGCTGTTTCTCTTTCGACCCCAGCCAAACATTCGAAGCCCTCGCTATCAAGGCTGAGGGAAGAGGGAATGTTCGTCATCCTTGCACCTCCCTTCCACATTGTTTCTTGTGAACTCATATATATCTCTTCACAGGGTCAGCCGTATTTCCAGGAGAAGAATATCAACTCGGTATCCGAATATGATGCGTGGATAAAAGCTGTAAGCCGTCGGTGTCTTCTTTCAGCCAGACTCGATAGTCTAACACAACCAACATAGTGTCGGCCGCCTCCAACAGGGCCACATCGTCCTACGTTGTTGCTACTTATGCACAAGCGGGTAGAAGGCGATAGCGGCAGTGTTGGAGGGAAGAGCATACCACTTGCATACGATGAAGAAACGTTCAAAAGACTTGGTCGCGATCTTTGTCAACACAGAACACTTGTGTCTATCATTTCCAGGCTATCCACAGCTGTCTTCAGTTGCAGGCCGGTGAGATGGGACGGCCTAGGCAGCTTTGGACGCTCATCGGGTCTGGCTCTCTTTCATGTCTCAGATATCCTGAAAGCCAATCCACTTTTCTCTGTCCAACAATTTCTATCCGTTCTTCGACGCTAGAACTTGGAGCTGATGAGTAGCGTGAAATAGTGTATCACTGCAAATCAGATACAGTGTCCTTCAAACGAGATGACGACCTTGTGTTATCCACGACCTGTTTCACCGACGTACCTATCACATTTGCGGTCATGTATGGATGTACAGAGAAGGTGATGAAGGATACAACGACTTGGTTGAAGAGATGTGAACAGCATTCATTTCACCCATTAGTGCTCCCGATGATCTTCGCAGAGCACGAACGAAGACGCCTGTTCAATGCGATGGACGACAAGTCCACGAAGCTTGGCACAAGAATTCTCGAATTGAAGAACAGAGTCAAGAAGGATACCGCAAAGGATACCAAGAAGGATACGGATAAGGATACGGGAAAGGGTCAATTGAAACAGACCATGACCCAAAGGGACTGTGACGCCATAGACCTGTGGCACTCGATGAGCTCCCTAAAGAATGGACTCGAGAGTTTTCATACGGAGCTTGGGTCGATGAGGGACCATTTACATTTCGTCTCAGAATGGCTGTCAAAACATGATGCTGGCTCTGGAGGCTTCCAGAGAATAGGTGACGGGCCCGAAATGTACATCGATGCGAGGCTGAGAGAGATGATGGCTGAGTTTCGAAGTAAGATCCGCAGCTGCGAAGGTCTTCTTGGCAGCATGACACTGGCAACTCAGATGGTATGATGGAACTTTCCTGCTTGCCTGACCCCCTATTCGCTTGATGGGACCTAACGAGTGTGAAAGGAATGGAACTACTACACGAGACTCGATGCACAAGTCAATTTCGGAATTGCTACGGCGACAAAAATGGACAGCAGTAAGATGAAGCAAATCTCACTACTGGGCATGATATTCCTACCCGGCACGTTCTTAGCAGTACGTAGTCCGCACCACGAATATGCCAACCGTGACTAATCCGGAACCAGACCGTCTTTTCGATGACCTTTTTCCGATGGATGCCTGAAGATAGTACTCAGATCCTTTCGCCTTGGCTTGCTCTTTATGGGGGGCTTACAATATTGCTAACGTCAGGGACCGTGGTCTGGTTCAAATATTTCTCAACGGAGGAAGACGCAAGGAAAAGTGTCCAAGATGACATGGGGAATGAAATAGAGACAACCTTATTTTGGAGGCGGAGTTTTCGAAGCTCATCTTCTGTTGGGACAGACGATCTCGAGAAGGGCTCTTCACAACCATGACGTGTCTCAATGCGGCGCTTCTGTGGCAATCATGGTGCGGGCGTGCGGTGCGGGCGTGCAGTCCGGGAGGTTGAGCTGGAAATTCTTATCATAAACGTGGACAGTTTTCATCTCTACTGACCCCAAGATTGCGACAGAACTTATCTCTACAAGGTGGCAACAAACTGTGAGCATTATCAACTTGATACAATGCACCCGAGTTTGACGACATTTAAATATGGGAGCAGCATTTAGCCGGAATATTTCAACCACGTGCCACTCTTGTATAATTGTGGCTTCTTGAGCTAGGCGAGAAGTGCCTTGTCCTCTTCAGCCAAGACACCTTGAGTTTCAGTGATTATTCGTTCCCTTATACTATCTAGTTAGCCATGCGCTTAGCCACCTTTGATCATGTCTCTATCTCTTTTTAGGACTCCCTGACCAAATTCAAAGAGTCTATCATAGTTTGAAAATCTTCTCCATAGCAATGACAAGTAAGAGGATCCTAGAAAATAAATTCATTGTAGTTACAGGGTGTCCTCGTCGTTAGAGTGTCGTCTCTAACTCCTAAGATTGGTAATCACAATGCTAGTTAAGCATAGCATGGTTAATCCAGCCCACCCCATGAAGGTGCCCAGAAACTGCTTGCCCTGGCTGAAGGCAGCCTTGCCCGGGGCGGCCCAGCCAAATCTGCAGTGAATTTGTTCTTGGTAAACCTGAAGCTGTTAAGCCCAGACTACCCATCTCTTAACACGTTAGGCTTGTTCCAAGTTCAATCGTATGATGTCCTAACAATATTTACCATGCCGCTTAGCAGTCCAATGCATGTAAACCTGCGCCAGAGTTTCTGCAGCATGTCAACCAAATGTGAGCATTAGCAACTTCTCAGGCTGCAGTTCGGATCCGATAGTCTTGAGCTGTAGAATACATGTCTTATAAAGCATTTCTCAATACTTCTGTCCCCGGAAGTGAACGACGCTCAAAGATGTGGAAAGAATCCCCCCTCAAAGTCAAAGTCTACTCCATGCCTGCCATCAAGATGCTCCGAGTAATAGTCGCATTTCCCAGTCACACACGTCCAGAATGCCCTACCCTCCTTCGCTGGCTTGCTTTGGGAGCGGATCCTAGGTTTGTGTTCAACATCGTATTGATGAGAGCTGGTGTCACCTGTTCTCGAGACTGTGGGTTCTGGTCCAATTTGGCTCGTCATGTCTTTGACTTGGGCCCATAATTCTTGGGCGGAGAGGCCTGACAGCTCTGTTCACCTTTCCCGGGATGTTGCATCTCGACAACCACTCACTTTAAAAAAAGGAAGAGCACCGGAACAAAACAGACAGCAATGAAGACAGGGCATGGCAACTTAAATCTTCTCATCAAACATTGAGACGACTTCAGGGAGCTGAGAAACCCTTGCCCGAAACTGCTTCAGATTCCAATAGAGTGTTAAAGCTCTCGGCATGTATGAGGCCTACCATCTTCTAACCCCGTAGCATGAACCCGGAGCAAATGACAGAGACGAGGATTGGGTTGGGAATGCTTATGCTTTCTTGCCTCAGAAGGCAAGATCAGATGCAGATGGAGTCTTGTAGGCTCGGAGTGCCCATACTTCCTTGGCCCGCGTGGTCTGTAGTAGAGAAGAGATTGGCTGAGGTATCTACTGCTGTGATGGTGGAGTTGGAATCGGTGCCACTCACCCTAGGGCTCAAGAAGCTATGTTACAAGGCTGGTGGACAATGGTCTAGTTTTGATGAAAAGGAGTCCAAGCATTTGAAGAGTGAGGTCGAAAGTCTGGGCACACGCAGATCATCCACCCACGGCAGGTGCTGCTCCACAGTTGGGGAACCCCTCCCCCGCGACTTCGTTGCATGCTGTGAGCCCTGAACCTGGCCAGCCAAGGGGGAAGCCTCGCGTCATGGCTTGGCTAGCTTCCGCGGTCCGCCCGTTGGCTAGTCATTCCTGCCTGGAGCTCTCTGACTTTCGGGAGCCATCCTCTCGTGGCGTACACTTTCTCTACTAACCCGTTGACGACTTTAGCCAACTCTGGAAATCTGTTTTGATTTGATTTCCCTCTCCCACCCCCTCAAAAACAGAGCCACCATGTAAGTCAGCCCAGCCACAACGCAACGCCCTTGTCTCGGGGATCCAAAGTGCCCCAAGCTGACCCGCCATGTGCTTTGCTTTCCCCTCAGGATCGACGCCTCGTCCCGTCTGCGACGGGCGATCCACGCCAACGACGCCCTCCTCGTCAAGCGCATCCTGCACTCGCACCCAAAGCTCCTCCAAAACCCAGACACGTCCCAGGGCGGCCTGTCCAATTCGAACCTGCACCTCGCCGCCTCCCTGGGCCACCTCCCCATCGTCAAGCTCCTCCTCTCCCTCGGCTGCGAGGCCGACTGCCCCTCGCTCAACGACGACTACCAGACCGCCCTGATGCTGGCCGCCGCCGCGGGCCACACCGAGATCGTCCACTTCCTCAGCGAACGCGACCCCAACATCATCCTGCGCCGCGACATCCGCGGCCGCGACGCCATCATGGAGGCTGCGCGCGGGGGGCACGACACCGTCCTGCAGATCCTGCTGACCTACGTCCCCTGCGGGCCCGAGCAGGCCGTCCGCAACGCCGACGCCGAGGGCAACACCGCACTGCACTTTGCTAGCAGCAACGGGCACCTGCTTGTGCTTAGGACGTTGCTGGCGGCGGGCGCGGATGCCGAGCGGAAGAACATCTGGTCCTGGACTGCTATTGCCTACAGCGCCACCGTTGAGGCCGAAGTTTATCTGAAGAAACTGATCGTTGATACCGAGGCTAAGAGGAAGTTTAACAGACAAGCCGATGAGTCGCGGAGGGGCACTGGGCTCAAGGGTGGGCTGCGCATGGTTGGAGATGTCGAGGACTGATCCAAGACACCCCTTGAGACCTCAGGTATATATGGTATGTTGGATCCTCAGACTGCGGGGGATTCGTTTGACACGACCCCCAGCATACCTTCATGGGACGACATTGCAGTGACAATAGCTGCCATTTTCTCGTATTGGAACAGTCGATAGCGACTGCAGCCTTCGACAGTGCTGAGCACTTCCCCTCTGGATGGTGGCGTGATGAGGAAATCATCGCGATGATGCATTACGGAATGTCGACGGGGATGCATTGGTGGACATGGGCAACTCATGCTGCGCTCTCAGGACAGCTCCTGCCTTGGATGGCCGCATTGCAGACCTTCCTAGAATATCACTGCTTGCTTCCGGGTGTGGTCATCCCAAGAGGTGGGTTATGGTTTTATGGTAATGTTCGCCACCGCCTGCACTAAGTCGACTTCCCATCAACTCACATTCGAAAAAGCACAGAATCATTGTGTTAGTCTCTTGACAGCATCCAGTTGGAGGCGCAAGCTGATCTCCATCAGCTACTGTGTAAGAGCTAAGGGCGAACATTGACCCTAAAGCCTTGAACCTTGAAAGGCAGGATTCGGCCGGCAAGTCGGCATGTCCGAGGCAAAACCCGGTTCGTGCCGTTGACCTCGTCGCCCACGCGGACGCGGGCCCATCCTTCGCTTATCTTTGGGCAGATAAGGGAATACCCGCTTGGGCACGCATCGGTCGATCAGCCATGCAAAATTCTGTCTTGGCCCCAGACCTCTTATAAATTGCCTCAACAATCACATCCCCTTACTTTTTGTCCGTTTTTGCGTGTGATACAAATTCTACGATGTGCTGAGACCAACCGGTGCGGGAAGCATCGTGTCTGTCAGAAAGGCAAGGAACAGGAACAGAGAGCACACCCACCGGCCAATAACAGCAGCACCCCTGTGTCGTGTGTCGTCTTGGCTCACCCGCCTCCGAGTCCACTTCACAAGTCGATGGCAGTTGCCCCCGAACTCACTCATGATCAGTCCAATGACGGACTTGAAATCATACGTCCTTCCCTCACCCAAGATGAGCTAGAGGACATTCCTGGCACCCGCCGCCTGTTCGACAGCGAGGGCCACACCCTTCTGTCCCTGAGCGGCGATGCCTCCTCGCTCAAGAAACATGGGGATATCGTCCTCGTCCCGCAGCCCACCGACTCGCCCAATGATCCCCTGCAGTGGAGTATGGCGCGCAAAATATGGCACACTGCCCTCGTGTGCTTCATTACCGCCCTGACGGCCGCCACGTCCAACGACGCCGGCTCTGCTTCCGAGGGCTTCAACGAGGAGCTGGGTATCGACTACTCGTATTTCAATACGGGCGCCGGTGTCCTTTTCATCGGCATCGGTTACTGGGCGCTGCTGTCCTCGCCTGCCGTGCATCTCTACGGACGGAGGCTGCTGTACCTCGTCTCCATGATCTTTGGGCTCATCGGCAGCGTTTGGTTCGGCGCCGCCAAGAGCGCCGACGATACCATCTGGAGCCAGCTGTTTGTCGGCGCATCCGAGGCCGTCGCCGAGGCTGTTGTGCAACTCAGTCTCATGGACCTCTGGTTCGAGCACCAGGCCGGCGCGGCCATCGGTGTGTACGTCTTAGCCACCAGCGTGGGAACCTACATGGGATCCCTAATCGCTAGCTACGTTTCCGAAAGCTTCCTCGGTTTCCGTTGGGTCGGGTACATGGGCGCCGCCTTCTCGGGTGGTACGTTTCTGCTGCTGTTCTTCGGCCTGGAAGAGACTGGGTTCGATCGCGGTGGTTACACAACCATGCACGGTCTCAACATCACGGAGCGAGTCGGCCACATAACGGATGAAAAGGCGGCTGGCGCCAGCGAAAAGAAGCCCGACGCGGCCGCGGGCGGTGTCTCGGGGACAGCCACGCCGCTCGCAGGCGGTGGCGACCTCGAGAGAAGCGGCTCGCGGTTCGCGGAGCCCGAGGCGCAGAAGCCGTACTGGCAGCGGATCCGGGTGATCACTCCTGCGCGCAACCTGCGCGGCACGGGGTTCAAGCAGTACTTCAAGCGGCTGTTCCACACCCTGAAGGTGTTCACCTTCCCCGCCGTGTGGTACGCGGGCCTGCAGTGGGGCGCGCAGAGCGCGTGGCTCACCTTCTACCTGACGGTGGAGCAGGACACGTGGTACGAGGCCCCCTGGTACTATACGGATGGCGAGGTGGGCAACATGAACATCCCGACCGTGATCGGGGCCGTGATCGGATGCTTTATCGCGGGCTGGGGCAGCGACTGGTTTACCTTGTGGCTGACGCGGCGGCGGGGAGGGATCATGGAGGCCGAGTGCCGCCTGTGGCTCATGATTTTGCCGACCGTCGTCTTCCCCACGGGCATGTTCCTCTTTGGCATCGGCTCCGGCCGCGGGTGGGACTGGCCCGTCCCTTACGTCGGGCTCGGCTTCATCGGCTTCGGGTACGGCTGCGCGGGCGACCTGTCCATGGCGTATCTTGTTGACGCGTACCCGGGCATGGTCCTCGAGGGTATGGTTGGTGTCGCGGTTATTAATAATACCATCGGGTGTATCTTTAGCTTTGTCACGAGCCCCTGGATGGATTCTAGCGGCGTCGAGAACACTTTTATTGCTGCGGGCGTGCTGGCTTTTGCGGCGCTGGCTACTAGCTTGCCCATGGCGCTTTTTGGTAAGGCGGCTAGGAGGCGCACGCGTGAGCGGTATACTTTGTTCGTGGCTGGGCGTGATGGGTTGGAGAGCTGATTTGGGGCCTGCTTGGTTTTTGTTGTGAGTGTGTGGTTTGAGGTTGCTGTTTTTGTTGGGCGGGGTGCTTCTTCTCCTTGGCCTTTTCCGCTGTGTGAGACATCTCGTCAGTTTTGTGTAGCGAGAGCATTTTGCAGGGAGTGGGAAAGTAGAACGGGACGGTGGTTGATATACCCATGGTGCGGTTTCTTGTCATTTCACACTGAATGGAAAAGTGTCTGCGGCAGTTGTAATCCACCTGCATCATTAATCAAGCGACAATGCAGTACTTGATGTCCGATCTCTTGTCATGTGTTGTCGTTATCTTGTATGGTCGTCCGTAGGGTTCCACCTTTTTTCAAATAGCAACAACATAACTTGAATTTGAACTCCGTAACCAAAGAAGCGCTGCATGACTTCTTGCACTACAGAGGGAAATGGGTGCACCCGCCCCTCCGCAGGGTGGTCTGGCTCTTGTGTTTTGACTCCCTGGATTCCAACACAAGTCATTGAGCTATGTTATTGTGTAAATCAGTAGTGGTCTTCCCGCCTGCAATCGACTTCAGACCACCAGCGCTCAACGCACCCCGAAGTAGACATGAGTACCTCTTTCCCTTGGTCCCGGCTGGTTTCAAAAGCCAACCATCGTTGGAGATTTTTCTCTATGATGACAACCCCTTGCTGGCTGTCTCACCAAGAATTCCCGTGCAGGCAGGACTTCTATCCGATCCACGCCAATGCCGGTAAGGGGCCTTCTCTCCTTGTTGCCTGCTGGCGATTCCTCCCCGTTGGCTAGCGCGACCAACAATATATAATCCATCCACCTCTCTCGAGCCCAAAGTCCCAGCAAACAACGGGTTTGAAGATGCCAACTTCCCTCCAAACCTGGCGCTTGCAGAGCCTGTCCTTCAACAGTGAGAAAGCAGTCCCTTCTTCTCGAGAAGCCATATTCCTCACCGCAAGCCCCAAGCAAAGACTCATCAAGAGGACCATGGAATCGTGGTAAAGTTTTGTTTCGACAAGCCGATAAGCCACTGCGATAAGTCGTAACTTGTTCCCTTCCCACCAGGTAAACGTCAAAGCGCTGCGTTTCGGTCCACCACGAGCGACTTCCTTCTTCATTGCTTCCATCCCCACCTATCGCCTTTGTCCTCGAAAGTGAGGGCTGATTTCTTCTCTCCTGGGGACATCTCGACAATTTTGCTTCTGCACAAAGCACACAGCTCATCACGCAATTCCACTTCGAGCTTCCGTCAAACCTACTGTTCCACGTCATGGGTGTTGCAGAGCTCGAAACTCAGCACTGACATTTGAAGGGTCATCGTCTGCATGTGCCGGTGCAAGCACCGCCTCCACCTTCAATAGGTCAGACAGTCGCCCACGATCTTCAAACATCCTTCGCTGACTGATCTTGTCAAGCTCGTGATGACTCGACAGAAGGAGCATAAGGGCCTCAGTAGAAGCAACAGAGTCACCGTCAGGTTGTGGTTTGTGCATCGCAAAGCAGAGCTCTGCTTGCCGCATAGTCACCTGTCTCGTGGCCTGAGACAGTCATCGCAGGCAAGCAGCTCCGGAAAAGTATTGAAAATGGCCGCACCGACGGCTCTGACTTGGGTGTAAGTACTTCGTCAATGCCCGTTCTTTCTAAGATCGGACCAGGCATCAAGCCAGTTGAAGGACCACTGCTCGCATATGACCGGGCACTTTCGGATGGTGACAGCCTTGGCCACATTATCCACCCATCACGCCAATGGGCCTCTTCGATGAAGATGAGGAATATCGTCTCTTTGGACACCAACGCACATGGAAGCCACGTCCTACTTGGATATCGAATGCTCGCCGAGCCGCTCACGTGGAGAGACCAAGCCCTGGAATCCGAATGCCAGCGGATGCTTGAGAGTCTGCCCATAAAACATATTAGCAACAGGTTATCTCCATGATTAACAATGTCGCATCTGGGAGATGCCCGTAAGGAATGGGCTGCGCTGCGGCCTACTGCCCAGCTGGACAATATCGGGAATCCTACCTCTTTGCCGCGGGATGCTCCCATGGCTACAAGGACCACGACCTCTAGCTGGACACAGGCCCTCTCGTGGAGGGATCGACCGCAGTAAGCTATCCACACCTATGGTCTGTCGATGTAGAGGCCATGCATATTCGAGGTACCAGGTATGGTCAGGGCAGGAGTCTTCTGGCTCGCTATTCTGTCGGCGACAAATGTGCTGGAAAGCTGTCCAATCAAGAGAGTTGCGGGGACGAAAATGAGATAATTGGCGACAAGGCGAGCTCGGCGGTGAGAAATCACAGTGGTGGTGGATCCAGACGTTCCCGAGTCTGAGAGGCCAGACATCCGTCGACGTTGACGGAGAACCCGAGTGCCAAACACAGTTGGTCACAACATGCTGACTGAGTGAACGACGGCTAGGTCAGCGGACTGCAGACTATCCGACTCACTTGGAGCCAGCCCGTCTAACAGCTGAGGAGATTAATCAGGGGAAGACGGAACCTGGTTGGCGTCCCCTGTTTGGCTGTCTTGAGCTCATGCCTCTCGGACAGGGAGACTCTGTGACTGTCGTTTGAAAGTGACTGATATTTACCTCCCACACCTCCGGCCACAAAAACGGACTGATGGCCTCCCACTCAACTCCAATCCTGTCTTCCTTTCCTACCACTCTTCCATTCCGACGCCTCCACACACTCATCTCCTTACTCTTCCAGCAAAGTCTTCCCTTCTTCAGTCGGCTATCTACAGTGGTCTCCCACTCCATCACTTGATTATTCAGTCTTCACCTTCACCAAAGGATCCGGAACATCAGCATTGATGCTCTGTGGGACGACTCCTGACTCCAGCTGAGGCTACAGACCACACATTCTCCTGAAGACTCAATCCTCCCGAGAGACACAAAGGAAATCCTGTCACCGGTGACAGTCAGCTCAACGACTCACCGTCGTCGGACACGTCCAATCTACTCTGGTCAACTCGAGGTACGTTCATGTCTCGAGGTGGCAATCGTATGCCACCTTTGGACCGCAGACCTCCCTCATCAACACAATCCAATTACTACGGACCTCTGCCTTACCCGGCCGTGCGACTCATCATCGGACAGCATTTCGACGAAGACCCAGAATCCGGCTCTTGGGCCTTGTTCATCGCCGCCGCCTTCTACGACAGCGACAACCGACGCCTCTGGCAGACAGAGATCCTGTTGGGCCAATTCACATATCTCGATCAGTCCGGCCGGAGTCATTGGCTCAGCCAACATCCTACTGCCTTGCCTCTTCAAACATCTGTCACTCGTGAGTCCCCCTTAATGCAGCCGACGTGACAACACAGTCCACCGTGACTGGCAGTGCCGGACAGTCAGACCTCATTTCACTCTAACATTTGATATTCACTGACAGCCTTCGAGCTGTCCACCTTACCTCTCCCCTTCAGACTTAAATAACATTCAACCTGCAGGCATTCCGTCCAGACTTGGACACAACCTTCCACAAAACCCTCCACACCACTTCTACACACATCCACCAAGCAGTCAATACATACATCATACGACTACTCAGCTTCCTCAAGCTTCATCTTATCAACCCTTAATAACCTCACATTCAGCATTGCCTGCATACCCATACGGTCAATCACAGCCGCCGTACAACCCAGGATATTCCATCATTGGGCATCACGGTACTTGGTTTTCCAATCAAGCTACTCCATTACCTCCCCAATACTTCTACTGAATCCCAAGGTATGTCCTCTTTTGAAGTCTAATTACTTCAATTTGTATCTTGGTCGTTTCAATCTCTTAACAAATCATACATAGGAGCTGTAAATCACCATCACCATGTCGTTTGGAACCGGTCGTAACACCGCCTATGGCCCTGACAGCGGTCCACCTCCTCCCACAAACCGTGGGTCGTTCGGCTTCGCCTACCCTCATGGCTCATACCCTGCAGCATACCAACAGCACCAGGCATACTGGCAGCCTTATCGTCAGTCAATCGCCATGCCTGGCCCCCGTGGCTACACCACCAACACCGCTAACCCCACCATGTTCGCAGCCACTGGCCAGGTCCCGGCCGGCGACCCGGTAATCAATTCTTCAATTCCCGCCGCCAACATGACCAACTCAACCGGCGGCGTAGGTTGCGAGCCGGGATACAACTACTTCTTCGCTGCCGAGCACACAAAGATCCACGTGTTCAAGACAGACGACACGGCGCCTTGGCAGCTCCCGGCGAACTTCTCTGCCCCTTTCCACGCCTGCCATGTGCCGTGCAACATCACCATCGGTATGCTTATGAAGGGATTCGGCGCCACCAACCCGGACCCAGGGATGAACAAAGTCATCGAGGTACACCAGGGCGGCAACGGCCGCTGGTACAAGGGGATGTCATTTTGTGGCGATAATCTGGACGCCATGAACAAGGCGATCAGGGATGTTGGCTGGGACTCTTCCCGCAACGGACAGGTGGGCGGAAAGCCGGTGGTGTGGCTCTACGTCGTCAAGGGCTGAGCGATGAGGAAGTCGGTTGTGTTGCCCCTGTCTTTCTTCCTTTCTCATATTGGGTTAGTGCGTTGGGTTCTTTTCTTGTCGAGCGTGTTTCAGAGTTTCGATTGATGAGTGGTCTAGAATTGCCACAATGGCTTTTGGGAAATGGGTACGAGGAGACCTAGCTCTAGCTTCCACGTTGGAGTCGTCATTGGTCCTACCTGAGCCCAAGGTGTACATTATTCAAAGAAATGGACTGAGCGATGATTTCTTTAGACTTGGCCTGTGGGCATCTACTACTGAACTGCAGACCTTGCAAACTTACATTTGGTCTTGACTTGTGATTGTGGCTTTTTGACTGGGGCTGTGTGACTTGACAAATGTGTTGTTCCTCGAGGCTCTGCACTCCGAGGAGCTATGAGCACATGTTTGCTTGGCAGTGGTCGGGACCATCGTCACTGCGCATGTGGTAGCTCAATGACAGCTTGCCAACCTATTTTGCTATTTGAGGATATGGTCCATTCCAGTGAACTTAAGAGAGGCATTTTCTATATTTGAGTCTCGTAGATGTATGTGCTTTTGATGTACTCTCTGTATCTGCCGAATGCCTGATAGCTCCCCGGAATGTTTAAACGTAGCTATATCCTTTGCGTGTAGTATTCCCATGATTCGCATGCGTTTGGCTTACCGACCAGCTGCTATACGTATATACCTTATATTTCGTCACCACTTATTCCATACCAACTTGCTTCCGTTCCACGATCTAGCCTCGTTTCACACGCATCACTGGTCCAACATACTCGTGCCTTGCCGTGATAACGTAATGGCATAGGGCAACTATTAAAACTATGCAAAATGCGACCGAGCTCCAGTTGAGATTGACTGCCGTCACCGGTTGTGACAAGGGCCAGCAATAGAAAAAAAGGGTGGGGATGAGAAATACCAAGGCCGCCAGGTTGATCGCAAGACCGTACTTCCCTAGAGACCATCGCCGCGCGGGTAGTGGAGCGCCCCTGAGGCGCCGCCAAATCAGACACAAGAGCGTGATCAAGTATGAGAAGAGAAATGCGACGCCGCCGAGGGAGTTGGCAGCCTGGAGCGCGACCGTGGACCCGAGGTTGATGAGGGATAGCAGCGCGGTGATGAGCACGGTGAGAAAGATCGATCGCAGTGGGATGTCCCACCCCGGGGTCACGTATGTGAGCCATGTGGATCCGGGCAGGCCACGATCGCGGGCGAATGACCTGAGAGGTATGTTAACGGAATAATACCGGGTAGTAGGCTTATCAGCACGTACCATAGCTGCCTTGATGATGTAGCGACCTCGTTGATCACGCAGCACTCGACCAGCGTGATTATGATCGCGACCATGACGCTCGTGCCGGCGTGACTTTGCGTTGCGTTGTAGAACAGCTGGATAAATGGCTGGCCTGTCCTTGTGGCAAGGAGGCTTTCGATATCCCCAAGGCAGAATATCAGGGCGGTGCATATTATGAAAAGTGTCACCACGTTGTAGATGACGCTCCAGGTAATCGCTATGGGGATGATCCGGGAAGCATCTATAGTCTCTTCGGCTTTCGCAGGCACAATTTCAGTTAACGTGACAAATAGGTCAACTCAATCAATGGTCTCCACTTCACCCACCACCCAGTCTTTGGAATTTCAGAAATGTTTACACTTACACATATGTGCGATACAGTCGTATCCATTGAGCAGGCCTGCGAAGAGAACCAGGCCTATCATCGATGACAGCCCCACATCTCCCCAGTTCCCATTGTCGTAAAATCCCAATAGGACATCTGATGGATCGCCATGGTCGGCCGTCAACCATAGAGGAATCACAATGGCGAATATGCCGCCAAAGTGCAGCGCAAACAGCAAGTACTGGATGACTGGAAGTCGGCTGGCCAGAGCGGTGTTCAAAATCACGGCGAAACTTATGGCTGCGATGGTCAGGAGAGTACAATGCCACCTTTCGAAGGTATATTGCGGGTTGTTGAGCGCGATAAGACTTTGGATGGCCATCCCGACGACCAGGGACGAGCCTGCGAGGTAGACCTGCCAGGCTATCACGATCAACCAGCCTACCGAGTAGCTAAGTCCCTTCTGTATACACAGTGGTGCCAATTCTGACACCCAGTGGTACTATTGAATTGAGTTAGCGTCAACTCGCTTTCCGGTACGAATAAGATGGATGCTCAAGACTTGCCTGGCCCCCAGCAGTCGGGAACATGCTAGCAACCTCAGCCAGGCTCGCATAGACCAAGGAGAACCCCACGGCGCCGACGACCAGACCCCAGAAAATCGCCGCCGGTCCCCCGTCGACTAGGGCGAAACTCATCAGGAAGGGCGCGATCTCCCAGCTGATGACCGCGATGGAGGAAAACCCGAGCATGGGAACCAGGCGGTAGTTGCGGCGCAGGACCTGCTTCACCCCGAGGACCTCCATGTCGTGCTGGTCGGCGGATGTGCCCCTGTACATCTCCTTGACAATGCTCGATGCATCCTGGTCGGTCTTAACACCACCAACATCCTCGGTCGCCTGGATCTCTTGCTTGCTCATATCGCCGAGGTTTGTGGACGATGAGATGCAAAGAACGAAAGAAGAATGACGTCGAATCTGATTTCTAGAAAAGTAGTGGCGAGCTTTGCTCGAGACAAGGGGTGGGCACCGAGCATTATAAAGGGATGTGCAAATGCAGGCGTTGAATAGTACTGAAGATTGTTAGAGTTACACTGCGTACGCCTGCAGGTGGAACCTGTCGAATTACAACAGATCTACACCACACGCTGAGGCGCCTATGTGCGACCTGACGTGCTTGATTGGGGAGCTCGGCATGCTGAGCCGGAGATCGTGGAACCTCGGACTTGTCTGTAGTGCTCCGTTGCGAGTGTACTGTGACTTCAGGATGAAAGTTGTCTAGGAGAGCTCGGTTCGTCCTACAATGCAGATGGACGCGCATATCATGGTGAAGAACGCGGATACATAGTGTAGATGACTTCTAAGTTCCTAAAGAACACGTCCTGAAATCTGGTACCAGGACCACCCCACCATGCTCTACATAACTGCATATGGACATTGGGCCCAGACCTTGCCACAAACTACTGTGGCTAGTAGGCCGTGCAGTGTTCCATTGCTTACTTCTTGACCAAAGCTGGAACGGCAGAAACGCACACTATTCGAAGTCTCTGTTGCAGTGCCAAGATCACGCGTAGATCCTTTGGCAAAGAGCCGAGGCCAGACCGTGATAGAATGGATGGGAGAACGCGGCAATGGAGCCACCTCTCACTGTTACATTGAGGTGCCTGCCTGTCTGCGGGCGGCCACGTCCGAGACATTGTCGTTACTGTACATTTATCTTATCTCCGGAGGGCTGTGTAACTAGCAGCCAGCCGCCTGCCGCTAGATGTCTAAGACGATAGCCACATTACACTCGAGTTTCCGGTATCGACTCCAGAGATACTAAACGGTATATTCGGACTTGGATCACGGCGGAGCCAGGCCCATAAGTGATCTGTTAAGGCGACTCTCATCATGATCATCCGGCGGCCTTGTCTGTGAGTATTCTTTAGTCTAATATCACAAACATTAATTCCGTAACACAGCCACATTCAAAAACAAAAAACGAATGTGAAAACGTCATTGCGGAGCCACTGTGGCTTGGGTACCTTCTACTGGGTATCCCACAGATTCTCCCAAAGGAAGTTATCCCATAGGAGTTTTGACAATGAGTACTTCCTGAGTCGTCCGTGGCTAGAAGCTGTTGCCGCGAAGCGGACACCCGAGCCGATCTCGTTCTATTTACTAAAAAAACATCGGCTTCATCATCATCTGCTGTGCTCCTCCTCCGACCTTCGCGCCCTTGGTCAGGATGTCTGCGCCCCATGTGCCCCATTGTACGCAGCGTTGATGACAGAGGGTATGTCATAGTCGTACTCGTCTTGCGGGGCGGCCAGCTTGTGGTCGTCGCTCACCCGCTGATAGGCGAGCTCAACAAGTCGCTTCTTGACACGGATGCCCACGGTGTTGTCCGGATCGTCCCGGTCGTCGTACTTGAATCGGTCTGACTCGGATGGCAGGGCCAAGAGGTAAGCAGCCAAACCAGCCTAGCAACGAATCGTTAGTAAATGGTCCAAAGGTGGCTGGGGATCGGGATACTTGGAGGACTCACAACTTGAGGGGCAGAGAAGCTCGTTCCGTACAAGCTCTTTTCCGTCTCGCCGTCGGCAAGGTCGTATCCTGGTACTCTGCTCGGAGCGTAGATCGTGATGGGGTGGTCGTCTCTGCCTGGTGAGGTTTGAGGGCGGAGACGACCATTCTCGTCGGTCCCTCCAACGAGAAGGATGTTGCTATCTTGAGTAGCTAACATGTGGGGGAATGTCTCGCTTAAGTAAAGAGTTAGTCGCTATCCATGAATTGCGATCATGCGTCCAAGTAAGTGGTATCGGGAGGTAGCAATGCTGGGACAGGTTGATATATACTTACTCGGCGTAGTGAGGGGTTTCATCAGGCTCCACATCCGGTCCCGAGTCCTCCTCGCCACGGCCCTTCCCATCATTCCCAGCCGCAAAGACCACAGTCACGCCGCGTTCATTGAGTTGGTTCAGCTTGTCTTGCAGAGTGTCTCTGAACGCATTGTACGCAGTCTCGCCATAAATCTCCTTGATTTCGTCAATGGGTATGCCGAAGGAGACAGAGACCACCGCTTTGCCACGAGGAATTGGTGGTGATTCAAAGCCGGCGTTTCGATCAATGTCACCGTCCATCCGGTCAACGACCAACTGCAGCGCAGCGATTATGGCTTGCGGGTAGAGGTCAGGCTCGTCGCTCGAGTATGGGTCACCGTCACGGTCCACCTTGATCTCAGCTGCCTTGATGAGGACCAGGTTCGCTCGAGGTGCTACACCACTCTTGCAGCCTCCAGCAATGATGGCAACCTGTGTCCCATGCCCATGAATCAGGTTATCCTCGCCGATGCCTCCCACATCAGCTAGCGTGTCCGGTGGGAAGTGGACACCCTGGGCCAGCTGATCATCTGTAAGTGGTGTGCTGCGCAAGGCTCGTAACAGGATTCGGTCCTCTCTCCATCGACCACCGTCGTTGCAGAACTCATCCGGGAAGTCGGCGACGTTGAAGCCCGAATCGATAATGAAGATTGTGCTTCCTGTACCCGACGTATCGTCATGAATATATTGCGTGCCCGGATTGGGGTTGCTGTGGTCAAGGGGAGCCGAGAGGAGGGTCAGGTAGTATCGGCCGGTTGTGTCTGTGACCAGAGCCCGCGGAGTCAACACTCTGGACTCATCAAGTGTGGTAGTAGGTGTAGGGCCCTCCTTGTACACAGGCCCAGCAAAAGCCAATGATGAGAAAAAGAGGAGTACCTTGAGCAATATGCTGACGATGAAAGGTCCGGCCATGTTGTCGAAGAGATTTGAAATGCTGAAGAGAGGATGGCTTCGGGATTGAGTTTATGAAACAGGTAGATTGTTGCGATCTGGAGCTCTCTAACCAAGGTATTTAAATAATTTTGCTGCGGCCGTTGTTCGTCTTCACTGGGCTATCTAGTACCAGTTGAGAGCATTCACTCATGAAGATTGTGGGAATCAAGTACTACATATATTCACTTCTTTACTCCAGAACAGCCAAAACACAAGTGAAAGGATACGGGCAATGGTGCGCACGGACATAGTCGCATGGACATAGTGGGCCGTGATGGAAGTGACTATTGTCAGAACTGCCAGGCTAAGCTGTTATTAACAAGGCATGATGATACACATTGTTGGAGTTGACACCATGTGATTTGAATGATAAGATTCTGAACAACCAAGTATGAAGGCCATGAATCTACATTACTTGACACTGCCTATATCACTTTTCTTTGCAGAATTAATTCATTGAGCACTCTTTCATGCTTGATTTCCAAGATCACCTATGATAGTAAAATCGAGAACATTATAAATTTTAAAAAGTAGTTGCAGTTAATCCCATTCCTCTTCAATTACACGGTGATGCACAACCTCGACTGCACATATAGCTCTTGCGGCATTATAGATGTCTATCCCTCCAAGGCCAGCCCACCCAGTTTAAGTAGAAACATGAATGGCAGTACGGATTTAAATTTGTTCTGATCACTATGACTAATTTCTTTGCGCCCAATGTGCGTGTTTGTACCCCTGCGATTTCCCAGTGCAATCACCAAACTCCATGTTGTTGTCTCCTAATTTGCCATCTTCAAACCTGCATCCCCGTGATACATCTCAATGAGCGAAACTGAAGTCCCTTCTTTTACTTCCCGAATCTTTAGTCGTGGAAATATGGTGCACTTGTTCCTCTTTGGTCAAAGAGTTTCACTCCCGGTCACGGACCTTGTTGCGCCAGATATAATATGCCTTGGTGAGGAGTTACAGGAAGATATTCATTACACAGACACCAGTCAAGGCACGATTCGCTTTGCGGTCTATTTCTAGTTATCAGCTTTTACTCACTGGAAAGTAGATTCTGGAGAGTTTGTTGCGAAGTGAGAGGCTTACAGAAAGGGCGATCAGAACTGCGGTACACGTTGGAGTACACTATCCCGCTAACCTGGACAAACATACTGGTAATGGTCAGTGGAGATATTACACAAACGCTATTGGCAAATAGAAATTGGACTCACTTGTATAAGGCAGCTGAGACAGTCCTGGCTCTCACGGTGTTTGAGTTACGGCTACTGTGGCGAGGGTGCCTTATTAGATAAGCAACATTCACTGTAGATAGCTTCACTTCATCGTTGCTGTGGGGAGGATATAAGGCCGTACGCGCTACGCGCCTTCGGCCCCTTCTTCCCTCCTACACACCAAACAAGAACCAACGAATGAAGACCCAATTTGAAGCAATTGCTATTACCCAAGCCAGACCAACAGCTACACCAGGCGACTTGTATTGCATATGCTAATGACCGGTTAGATGTTTATCCCCAGCTTTCCAGGGGCTTTAAGCCATACCTGAAGGGAAAGATAATAGGACTGTCAGGATAGCATAACGCGCCCATGCTGAAGATGTGTTTGGTAGGACAGCCAAGGCGATCATGTTTGGCAAAACCCAAAACTGGCAAAGCACTCCGATCAGCCCTCTCTCGTTGGAGCGCTCCGAGTAAAACGTCTCAATCATCATCTGGGATTCCAAATCAGTAAACAAGCACATGTTAGTAACGCAATCCAGCTCACCGTGATGGCTCCGAAGAACTGGGTAGGGATAGTCAGTAGGTTGGAATCGAACGTCCCAAACCCGAGATTTCTTAGCGTGAGGGTCAGGTACTGATCAGGCGGGCCAGTTGGGATCTGGAAACATAAACCGAGGATATAAACCGGCCACAGGTCAAAATCTGTGAGCGACTTCCATAACATCTTAGGGCTGACAGCACTTGAGCCTGGCGATTATGCATGTCTCCCTTAGAAGGGTCGTCCCTTAGGATCCGATTCACCATGATGACCTCCTCTCGCTCAGTGAACCACCCTTTTGGTCGGTACCATGACTTTGTTTGTGTCGGCAGGAAGCCATCATGAACCAGGACCATATACCGATGGTGAGTGTGAGAACTCCTTCGAAGAGGAAGAGCCATCGCCAGCCCTCGTATCCGTGGTAGCCGCGCAGTCGCAGCAGCCCGAAGGCGAGGATCGGGGCAACGATGTCGGTTACACGGAGGGACGTCCGGAAGAGAGCGAGCCGGAAGGCGAGCTCAGTTCCTCTGAAGAAGTAGGACTGTGGTGATCAGTAAGTGGAATCTTGCGAACGAACATGCGACTCACCAAATAGAGGATGACGGCTGGGATGAAACCGCCCTGTAGCAGTCCTAGAAGCGCATGACACAACAGAAACGATGGTCTGCCGCTCAGCCAGAATTGTGAAGCCGCTACGACGGACCAAAGACACATTATCTTTACCGGTGCCCTGGGTCTGCTGCTTGATTGGTGACCACAATGATGAAATGCCTGGAGCATCTTCGCAATTGAGTGTCTAAAGCCTCTCCCATGAGATGGGCTTGGTTATGACGCGGAGGGGGTGGTGATTTCGGCTATCGCAACAGCATGGTGCTGTCTTGGCGGTAGTTGTTGTGAAGCAACCCGAATATGGCGTGATGAGGAATGCCCGATGCATTGATAACGTTGCTTTCGGCCGACCATGCAGCTAGAAATGGGGGGCTTCAGCTCTTTGTTTCATTGCCCATTCATTTACGATGGAAATATTCAAGCTTGTCTTGGGCAGGCTTGTCTTGGGCAGAAATTGGACGGTTCTATTCTGCTATGGCGCAAGCACTTTTAGCATGGCAGAATATCGTGACCGCGGCATCAACAATGAGCCTGGTCCAATCCTTAGGTATAGGGCTCAGCCAGCCGGGTGGAAAAAACCCCACGCCAAGGCAACTTGCCGCATGCCCAAATGGGTTGGTTGAATTGCGCCTCTTCTATTCTGTTCTCCTGTGAATTGGAATATTTTACGTATTCACTGAGAACTATCGCCAACTATCTTCTACAGCTCCATACCCACGCTCGATCACGAATTATATGAGTGTCATTAATCAGGAAGATATAGACTCGGGACTCCCGCGCATATTACAACCACTTGTGTATAGCGACTGCCGAACACAGAGTCGGCTGTCGTTGAGACCCGTGGACGGCCAGACAGAAAGAATCTTCGGTTACCGAGATGACTTGAACATCGTACTTGTCCAAAAGGCATAGTCTTGTGAGCCACGGAATTACTGACAGGTTAAACTTGGTTCACGATTACTGCCACAATGTCAGTTCATCGGCCTACTGATACCCAGCCGGTGTAGTGGCGGATACACCCTAACACAATCGTGGGGCCCTTGATGCTCGATGTTGTATTGCAACTGGTAGATATCTTCTGAGTTTCATGTGTGGGTATTCTCATTGAAGGATATAAGGGAGATGGAGTCTCTTCACGTACATTATTACAGCAGCACACATCTATTGTCAAGAATTGTGAGAACATCATTCTGGAGCCACCTAAAGCTTGATTACTATCTACGGGATTGATGCATGGGAAGTAATTCCATAGGAGGTTATTTAATAATAGGCTGGCCCTACAAGGACATGGGCAGCGAGGAATACCTAGGTGGTCCACCATGTAGATGTTATAGCCGCGTCGCGGAGACCCGAATGAAGCTCGTGCGTATCTACCCTCAATCAAATATACCAAAAAGTACTGATTGTCAAATATAGTAGCAAATAACCAGTTATGCCTATGGGCTTCCTTCGCTGTTTGGAGTATCTCTCGTTTGACAATGTAAACCATGGGGCCAGCTGCATCACAACGGGCTTCTTAGCTGACTAGGGCCCCAACCCTCGGCTACAAATGCTGCGAATAGATGTTGCCATCGTTGATCTCCGGAGGCACTAGTGTAATGTGGTGGAGCGGGGCCATAGGGCGTGCCGTGTCATGCTTACTGCATGGAATGGTGGCTTCAAATATCGCACCCAGGCCCGTGAGTGCCGGCCGACACATCTTCGTTCATTCTCCTCTTGGCACGGACTCTCTAGACAGCACATCTCGTGAGAAATACCAACTTGAAGGCGGCAAGATGGCGTCCGATTCATCTTTGACGGGATCTACCGTCGGCTCGCGTGATGTCTACACCTTGCACAATCAACCCTTTTCACTATTCTCCATCATGGTCCGATTCACTTACGCCCTTGGACGCAGCTCAGCCGACCCTACCACAGCCGGCGTCCACGTAGAATACAAATTGGTGGATCACCATCGTCACGAAAACCTTGCAGAGGACTACTTACTCAACGTCAATCCGAAGGGCCAGGTATGGTGGAACGAATGACGAATCATTTGACGGTATCAGGCTCATTAGTGCACTATCAGGTTCCGGCATTGACAGGCCCCAAGCTCTCAGCCCCTCTGACCGATAGCGTTGATATTTCTTACTGGTTGTGCGAGCACTATCCCAGACTTCTTCCGAACGACCGTGAATCGACCATCAGGGACTTGTTTGCCAAATTGCACGACATCGGAATCTACAGTCTCTCTGCGCGACCTGAGTCCGTGCGACCGGAATGGCGAACGAGCGGAGTCCCTCCGACCGCTGTCGACACCTTGCTCGCCAAACCAGACTCGGAGGTTTCCCCAAAGTATAGAAAGGCACTGGAGAAGAAGAGAGAATTGTATGCGTTGCTCCAAACCTTACTCTATGATGTGTATAGCTGACATAAGGATCTCAGCGAAGTCAGGACCAAAAAGGATGCTTTGAAGCCGGATCAGATAGAGCAGGCAGAGCGGCAGGCTCGGGATTACTTCTCCGAGCTGCTTGCTATTTACAAGGCTCACGGCGGTAACTCTTTGTGGCTGTTTGGGCCGGATGCGGGCCCGACGTTGGTGGATGCTCACACCGTACCGTTCATCGCGCGTATGATGGATGAGAAAGTGAACAGGCGCAACCTGGTTCCACCAGAGCTCCAGGAATACGCAACACGTGTGATGGAGCTCCCCGAGTGGGATGCGGTCATGCACGGGAGGCCGACAGTCTACAATGCTTCTCTGGGACCAGTGCGTGAGATGGACCCGCTTTGGTAGTTCTGGAATTTTCCCGGGGCTCGTTGAGCACTTGGTATATTCTTTGTCGACGAGATTGACCTGTTTCAACAACTCGCCCTTTCATGTACTGCGATATAAAATATCTATATACAAGAATGCCACATAGAGCTCGCGAGCTAGACAATAATCTAGAAGCTCAACGTCTGACCGGCCTCCTTCGTAACAGAGGCCTTGACGTTCCCGCTGCCCAGGAGGGAATACGTGTACGGAGGCGAGCTGGCGCTCGCCGTCCCCTGCGGCGCCGTGTTCGCACTCTCGCCACCAAAGATGGTATCAATGACCACAGCATATCTAGCATACAGTCAGTAAAATTCGTTGATGATATCCAACAGATACAAGGAGGAGGCACTCACCCGTCTTCCTTGCTGCTCTCAGTGAACACCATCTTCTTCCCGCTGTTCTCAAACACGGTGCTCTGCACCAGCGCCTGGGCACCCATGCGCGTGTTTATGCCCGTGCTCTGCTCGTTGTAGTAGTTGTTGAAGATGTGCGCCGTGCCGAAGCGCAGAAGAGGGCCGCGGGAGTGGACCTTATAGAAATGGTTGTTGGCGTAGGTGACGTGCAGGTAGCCCGTGTCTTCGGCGGCGTTGGAGTCGGAGTGGCCTACGAGTGTGCCCTTGGACTAGATATGCATGATATGCGTGTCAGTAGAGATGTCCCCGCCGAATGAGTTGGTGGGACTTATTCCTGTTGGATTGGACGAGCCGCGAGGGAGGTGGCTTACGTGGTTGTGGAGAAATGTGTTTGAGATGGTCACGAAGTCGGCTGCGTGTGACAAGTCGACTAGGCCGTCGTATGTGTCTTTGCCGACTGTCTCGTCGCCGGAGAGGTCGCAGTGGTCGACCCAGACATTGGTTGACAACTGGATGGTAATGGCATCGCCATAGTCTGCGAGCACCTTGGAAATCTTCATATTTCTAACGATCACGTTCTTCTGTCCATTGATGGTAAGGCCGATGCCCGTGAGGGCTGGTCGGTGTTAGCGTACGCATCAAGACCGCGGTCACAGGGGGTTGAGGGCAGGTATTGGATGGACATACAGCTACCAGCTTTGCCGACGATAGTCTTGTCACTCGTAACTTGCACCTTGGCAGCTCCACTGATGGCTCCTTGCACAACGACCACGCTCGCACCCTCGGCACTGGCTGCAGCAGAGAGTTGGGGCAGCGTGCTCACGGTAGTGGTAGATCCGCCGGCTCCACCCTTGGTGCTGGTCAAGCATTTTAGTGTTATCTCTCGAACAGTGATGGTGTGTGCGCTTACCCTCCGTTCTGTGTAGCATAGCCGATGTTGGCAGCATCGGTGATGGCTGCTCTCTTAGCCAACACCTTTGCAGCGTCTTCGTCAAGTGTAGGGGTTGGCGATGCTGAGACCAGCGACGCTGTGAGCACAAAGAGGGCCGAGGAGAACTTCATGATGGCAATGTCGCACAAGTCAGATCAAGTTAAATGGATGATGCGGCGATACCAATGTGGCAGCGACGCCAGATATAATTTGGGCGTTGACGGCCTCATTTGTCTGTCTTATAGGTATCTACGGAGTACATCACAGGATAGGCAGTATCACCAAGTTCCGTACTTCTAGAATGGGCGTTGCCAACACTGAGTGGAGATTACTACAGGACTCCCCTAGGTGGAAATCACGGCAATGATCGCGGTCACAAGCACACCACATTTGATTGAAGTGTCCTTCACATCGCTACTATCGTTCTCAATTACCTGTTTATGTGGGTTATTTCAGGGGTTGGTCTGCTGTGGTTAGTCTTGGCAGGTCGCATGTGGAGATGTACGGAAGCGACGGAAATATTCCTCGTTGGCGGAAGATCCATGGGTTCTTAGCCCCGGGCCCTAGGCTACACCGCAATACGGGCCAAGTCTGGAAAACAATGAACTGTGGGATTAACTGTCCCGGTAGCCGATTTGGCATGTCTCCGAGGCTATTTGAGTTCATGGATATGTTGAGGTACACAGCCAAAAGTGGCCGTGCTTTCAATTGTGGCAGCTTTCACGGTTACAAAGCATTGTGAGATAATATGTCCAGCTCATGCCAGGTACAGCGTTCTGTCTGCGCCGACTCATGAAAGTATGCATTACCGACGAATGCCAAGTGTGGAAGGCGGAGTCTCGAATAATCGACACTTCTTGTCCCAATGCCTTCTCACCAACGTGCTACGCATCTTGCAACGGACTATGAACGTATGCTACTATACAAGACCTCTTGCCGCCCCGAGTACTGCTACTTCTTTGTCCTTTCTTGAGGAAATTACTTCCGTTATTCAGAGACAGAATACCATATGTGGGATTTAGGACCGATTGATATTCGACGTGAAATGTTTCCCCAATAGAATGTACGGGTTTTTAGTGGTTTCTTTTTTAATCCGTATGCATGCTCTTCTAGAGCAGTAGGCCGCCCTTTCACACAGTGGTAAATACTATATGAGTTTTAATTCTGTTTAAAAAAAAATTCTGATTCCCCATGTTTGTTTTACGTTTTCCTTTGTCTGCCATGCATTTTCTCATTCTTCGCGAGAACAGACGTAAATAAAGTATCTACACGAATAGGAAAAAACTCATCTACATGAATTTTAGATGATCATACTTACTAGTATGAACAGGTTAGCTGAGGGCGAGTATTCGCTGGCAGTCAGATGAGCCTGGTGATGTTCGGTAAGCAGCATGTGATCATCGTCATGTGCAAGGACACATCTTACTTGGCCAATTGGCAGTAGATCTCGAATGTCCCTCTAGTACGCCAGGCTCTGACAATAGAATGATAGAGCTCTGGAGTATCGGGGTCGAGGAATTGCATACGGCGATGTGCGTACACATGTACACAGAACTGGACCTTTCCTCTGGGAAGAAGCCAGGGCTCGGTTTTCATGTAGTGCGGTTCCCATCCAAGGTCAGCATACGAGATAAGCCTCCTAGCGTCCATGGTGAGCCTCGCAATGTCACGGGAAAACTCTCCGCTCTCGAAGATCAGAGATATGGCTCTGGTGACAGGTTTGTGGTTTTCGTCCACGAGTATGATGCAGTTCCTCGCGGTTGCTGCATGAAGTTGGACTTCGGCTCGAGTGGGATCTTTTCGCTTAATTCCGAATAGCCCAGGTCGGCAGGACGGCTTTGCCTCACTGTATGGATTACCGTAGAACACCTTATTCTTACCGAACAGATTCGTGAAGAACCCGGACATGATGCCTGAATTTTTTGGTTGAAGTTGGCTTGTACGTGTGGTTTACCTGTTTCCGGTTGAATCAATGCTCCAATGACGAGCGTATGGAGAATAGCGGAATGATCACAGAGGCTGTCCTGGTCGAATTTTTATAGTGTGAGCACACCCCACTACCTGCCCTTTTGGGCAACGGGAACCTCATTCAACACCATTGTCGTCGTCCTGTGAAGACAAAAGATTTCGATCGGGAGAAGCGTCGGTCCGAGCCTTGGCGGGCCACAACAAGCTCCTCATTCTTAAGAAAGAGCGTTGACCGTTCTTGCACTGGCAGGAAACGCCACCTGCTATTGGTTGCGAGGATTAAAGGATGCCTTGTGTCCAGCACGTACTTCGGTCATGTTCATTTAGGTATCCAAGTAGTTAATATGAAGGCGATATGATTTCCACCACAAGTACGTTGTGTGGAAGAGATGAAATCTTTGTACACTTTTTTCTCTCAAGTACACAAGAGCAATTATGTACAATAATCGCACTGCAATCTGATATAATTCGAGTCAAGGTCAACGGCCTGCCGTTCCTGATTGCGTCATTCATAATTCGTGAACAACCAGCATTTCGTCGCATCAAGTGGGAGGCGGTTATTGGCAGCTCGCCCGAACGATCGTCTGGGGTGGTGCAATGGTGGCGCCTGAGTTGGCTCCAAGTACGGTGAGCTTTACCCCATCTACGCCCTCGAAGGAACAGCTTGCAGTTCCAGCTTGAGCGATGAAGTCAACAGCCAGGGTGTTGTCTATTGTAGGAACACGTTAGCTTTGTTAATATGGCTATGAGATAGACTCCGTTGGGACGGCATACTCAGTGTAACAGCGCTCCCGTCTACAGGGGCATTCACACTGAAGGAAGCCCCCGCACCAGTAAAGGTCAATTGTGTTGTCGCAGCCTGGCGAGGAAGTAATGACGGTGCTGCCGAAGTAATCCCGAAGAGGGCGGCGAAAATTATTATTCCCCAAGAGTAAGACATGGTGGTTGCAATGAAGCAAGCGTTGGGAGAGAAAATCAGATGGACGGCCCGCGATTTGACTTCTCGACTTGGTGAAATGTGAAGCTTGCCATCCGAAAGCCAGACGGACATCAGCCGGTGATATAGGTCTCTCTGCTTGTGATTTCTACCACCTGCAAAATGTTTCCTGTCTCGGGTTGAGTCGTGGCGGTGCATGTTTCCCTCGTCGCAGGTCATGCTAGTGCAAATCCAAAACCCCGGCAGGACAACCTTGCTCACCTCAGGCGGCCCTGCTAAGAGGCGGAAAAGTATCACAAGTCTTGTGATAGCTGGAGCGAGGAAACCCCGGGAACTGAAGTGCCGGTCGAATCTGGCGTGACGTAGCGATCAGTCACAAACTCACCCTCTCAGGAGTCAAGTACTTCAAAACGGCGGGTGGCCCCGTGTCCCACCTAACAAAGTGCACTCAAGGCTCAGCGTATGGTCTTAGCTCGGCTGAAACTCGCTGAGCCCCCGGCGGCATCGAACGATATTCATAACAACACAAGCACCCAAGAGTTTGCGCTGCGGGTCGAGGACCCAACTACCAGAAACCGTTCCCGCTCCGGAAAAATCTTTTTCTCACGTTCGTCCCATTGTAAGCCGGCTTATACGCAGCCAAGGCAATGTCGCACCCTGGGGGCGGTGGGGATCGCCTCGACCCGAGGCTTGGCGCAAATCCTTACACATTCACAGAGTGATGAAAGGGGACAAGTTTGCGCATGGGCAAGGCCAGTTGAGGCATGCTGGTTGCGAATGCAAGTTTGCAGTAACGATCATAGAGTAGTGTGTTATAGGCTGCTCGGTACCTAAGGAGGACAATCTGGACAAGAGTATGACTCCTGGTAAAGTTGCTTCTCCCCGTCTGTGGGATCCCTGTAAGCTGAAGTCCAAAACCAGGAGGCTGGTGTTTTTTACTGAATCACCACAATTTCACCTCGTTCTTCATCGGAGTTCCATGCAAAGTATACGCTGTTGAAGCGATCAATGAGCAGACTCGTGGGAATCTTGCACTCTTTCATGTCTCGCGTAGGTAATTTGGCATGCAACGCCGGGTAAATAGAGATCAAGTAGGTCCCATGTGAATCCTCTTTCGACATGAAATCTGCACTATTCAAAGCCTCAAGTTGAAAATGAAAGTCGAAGCCCCGCTGTAAGCCAAACTGCGAAATTCACCCTGCATGAGACATACGTCTGCGACATCTCACGGCAGATGCGACCGATCGTAGAAAAAGAAATGCAATGCGATTCATGGGCTCAGGTGCGATCCTGATCAAGGGAGTGCTTGAGTAGCAGTTCCAACTCGCAGTACTATCTAATCCTATCTAGCGTAAGTGCCTCGTCACTTTGGAGCCACAGCTCGAATTCATTCGAATAGAGTTCCCGCAAAAGTTCATTCTCCCGACGTGTTTTATCCTGAGGAAAGATTTCATCCTCAGGGTAAATTTCATCCTCCCGGTACATTTCATCCTCAGGGTAGATTTCCTGGTCCGGAGAGATTTCATCTTCCTCATGGGTCCCATCCTCCGGCTAAAACTCATCTTCCTGATGGGTCTCAGCCTTCGGAAAGACTTTGTCCCGCTGAGAGATTTGATCCAGTTCGAATCCCTCTTGTTCGGATCCAGCCTCATGTATGGGGGCTCTCCCCAGGTCGGGGTCATTCTCCAGGTCGGAGCCATCCTCATATCCGGAATCATTATCATATCCGGAGTCGCTTTCCAGTTCAAGGCTATTTTCCAGTTCGACGTCATCATCCAGTTCGGACTCGTTGTCTCGATCGGATTGAAGTAACTGAAATATTTTCCTGACGATAAGGCTTGGGTGCCATCTCGATCCGATATGACAATCATCCTCTGGAGATTTATCAGGCGCTGTGCTGCTCAAAGCCATGCGGCAATTCAGCCGGTATCGCACAGCGTTCGCCTGTAGCAAGTGATCGATACAATTGTCATCCGTGCGTGAATTTATCGGATTCCAATTCTCTTCTTCCAAGACGGCGCTGATACAGGCCGAGCACCAGTCGTGCGGGCTGCGTACCTTCGGCCTGTAATCGATCTTTTTTGGAAATTGACGATGAGCGTCCAGCATCCTGTCCGCCATCGTCAACGTTATCATTTTCTTGGCCAACTCTTCAGTTTCCTCCAGCATTTGTTTCCAGTAACGCATGGATATAGCCATGTTTCGGAGCAGTGGTTCATCGAAAGGCCCCTTGGGCGGGGACACAAAAATTGCCAGAGCCCCAAGGGTGGCCGGAAGTGTTGGCCCCAGTTCGCGAGACAGTATGGTCCAGATGATGGTTTTCTCATACCCTTTGAAAGCATCGCGCAGCCTGGGGCATGTTCTAGTGACTGCCTTTGCGGCACCCAGCGTGGGCAGCTCCAAGAAGATATTTTGAAGCATTTCCGTTGGGAGCTTGAGAAGGCTGGCCTTAGGGGGTTCGGCTGGAGACTTGGCTTCGAGGTCGAGGCTTGGGACGGAGCTTGCGCGAGTCTCACAAGAAACATCTGAAGCGGAATCGTCCAGTTTCTTGTGTTCTTTGGTGTATCTCGTAGATTCTGCTTCGGAAACAACTGAATCGTCTCGTAGCTTAAATCTTTCGACCAAATTTGTCCGGGGTTGAACAGAAATACCCGGCAGTAAATCGCTTTGGACATCGGAGGCTTCCACGGAGGCTTTGATGGTTGTATCAGAAACATCCGGGACCTCTTTTTCCATGCAAGTAAACTTCCGATCATTTCGTTGATCCATTCGACGGCGATTGAGACGAGAGTATCTTCTGCGACCATGGAGCATTACTGAATGCTGGTGGGGGAATTTGCGTGAGCGGCGTGCACTGGGATTGATAGTTCAAAGATTTCATAAGAGTCGAGATTGCAAGAGATTTATAGTATCTATTATATTCTATCGCACAAAGTCTCGTGCAGATCCATAAAAAAACCTTGTCTTTAGACTACACCTAGCCAACCTTCATCGACCTCACCTAGCGGCACCCACAGCCAGCGAGAGCTTTGAACACCGCGTGTTTCCATGCATCTTAACGACACTCTAGTTATCTCGATCTCATCGCTTGTTTCTGACCAGGAACCCCAATGGAGGTCAGTATTTGCATTTATGGGCCATGACCCTTCTATTCTGTCGTCAACGTCAATTTAAATGCATCAATCCAACCCGTATATGAGATACGATGCATGTCCACGTGTTTTCCGATTTAGGTTTGGGCCCTACTAGTCCGACCTCGGGAGCGCTAGCATTGATATAGTGGACAATGTCCCGTCCTAGCTTGCGTGAAATTCCTGTGTTTCGACAACCCAAGGCTAACGCAAGTGGAACAGACTTGCATGCCAATCAGATGATTCTGATAATTGTGACGGTATGGGCCTTGTATACTGCTAGGGACCAATCAGAGGGTGTGGAAATCCTGGTCTTTTGGCTGTCACACTTGATTCTCTAGCAGTGTTCACACTTCGTATCAACAGTGAGGCTTCTAAAGTTAGACGCCTTCCACAGAACAACCTAATTCGTGTACTAAATGTATAATACGACCGCGAGCAGAACGTGTATAATTTGCGGCATGGCTGGATTCCGAACAATCATTCTTCAGAAATACGGTTTGTGGGGCACTAAGCGTGCAGCGCGTGATGTAAAGACTTTGGATATTAATATCCAGCTAGCTGTGAACATTCTAAAATTATATTTTGCATCAATCACAAAATCACGTGGCTTCTTTATCTCCCAAATCCATATATTAAATCAGCCCTTTCATTCTGTAGACTATTTCCCTCGATTAGGGACCAAACTCCGAGAGGAGCCTTTGTTTGCCCAGCCCTTTCTTTGGGCATGTTTGTTGTGCTGAGGGCTGGAGGACCTCTGGTGGAGCGCTCTACAGAAGAACGCCCTAGCTGAACCATCAGAAACCAACCAAACACCGTGATTTGCAGTATGCTTCAAGAACATTTCTTGTTGTGATCCATCCTTCCATCTTCAGTCAAACTTTTAGCCGACATTCACACAGACGACGTTTATGACTGTGGTATGATTACAGCAGTACATATTCATTTAGAGTTCTATTCTTCATCTCCTTGGCTGTAATACCACGCTTACCACCAGTCGCAAAATTATTTCCCCTATCTCATGGACGCTGGCCGCCGGGAGAGACCACTTCGCCGTCGTGTAACTGCCTGGGTATTCTGATTTATGCCATATACAAAGAGTATCATTATGACAACCACATCCATAGGATCCATGACTGCAACCCACCGTGCTGTGCATCCAACAAACATCAAAAAAAGTCCAGAATCGATCCCATCCTCAGTTTGCACTCCGATCCCAGCAACTCGAGCCGAGAAGCAAACAAAACGCCGAGCCCCTCCCGAGCCGATCTCCCCTCCCCCCAGAACGCCCAAGCGAAGATGCACCACGCGACCCAACAGACCCAACCTCCGCCTCTTCACCCGCGAATTCAAGTTCGCACTCCCTCTGGCCCCAAGCAAACACGAGCGCGTCGCCCCCGGCCCCGCCGCAGACGAAGCAACCACCGCCGCGCTGGGGCAGTGCGTCGATCTGGCCCTGAGGCTGCTAGAAGAAGGGCGGGGCAACAGGGTCCTGGTCGCCGTCGGGAGGCAGATCGTTGCGGAGCGGAGGGCCGAGGCCGCGCGGGCTGGCGGTGTTCGGGCAGCCGCTGGAATCTATAAGGGTGAACTCCGGGACATGCCGGTGTGGGTTGGGAGGTTTCTGCGGCAGGTCCGGGAGATTGGGATTCCGATTTGTGTTTGTGATAACCTGTCTGGTTATGGCTTGACGCAGAGGTGGGCTTGGGGGAGTGATATGGAGGACTACGACTGTAGGCACAGTGCGATCGTGTATATACACCAGTGCGTAAGTGACATACATGGGACCCCCCCTCCCCATTAATTCTAACCTGTATGCTTATCTGATTGTTCTCACAGCTAGTCGATGGTCTTTTGAGGTCAACACACCGCGTTGAGCAATGCATCAAAGAACGAGAGAAAATACACACCGAAATCCAGCAAGGCACCAGGGAAATAGACGAACGGACAAGGACAGAATCCCAGCGCCTGCAAAAAGCCCAGTCCCAAGCGCAGATAAGCCTCGAGCGGGCAGTCTTCAGCATAGCAGTCTTCCTCGCGCACGAGTTCGTACACTGCTTCACGGGGTTCCTGACGGGCAGCGCGCAGCCGGGGACCCCGGCGGTGCTGAACGCGTCGCCCTACAGCGACCGCGAGCACGGGGAGGCCGGGTGGTACTGGACGCGGCACACGTTCGGCGGGCTAGGCCACGTCTGGTTCGAGAAGGACGAGCCCGCGGAGCCGGGTCATTTCGGCGTCCCGATGCTTTTGCAGTATAACAAACGGCGAAGCGAGTCGTTCTTCTACCGGATCAATCACGAGGTGGTTCGGTCGATTATTGGGCTGGACTGGGCCTCTTCTAATAGGAATGGTATGTATCGCAGTCTTCAACTTGCTTCGGCTTTTCGAAAGCTAATATTTGAATCACAGATCCGAACTGGTTTCTGAAACTGAGGGATGAGACCACAAGAATACCATTCCGAGAGTGGGATACTGCGTACGACGAAATTGTGGCTCGCAACGTGGACAAAAGAGACATGCTAGAGGAAAGCTTTGAAATCCATCTCCTCTTCAAATTGATCCTCGATGTTCTCGGATCTTGCTTATCCTTCGCCTCAAGACGCAGCCTGCGAAAGATTCTACCTCGGTCTCCTCTGAGGAGTGGAATACGATATTCGTTAAGACCATCACTGCCAACACTCAATGCGATTTCAAAGGTAAGAAGGTGGGGACAAAAAAGAATGGGACTGTACCTACACTAGTAGGACGCAGACTTATGAGGTCTTCTAAAAAAAAAACATATATAAGTGTAAAGTACAACCACCACAAATTATTCATGGCAGGGTGTGAAAGCAAAATTGAAGTGACCCCATTGAAATAATACTCGTTTGTCCTAGGACCACCTCGCAACACGGGACCTCAGGTATCACGACAGCATCAGATGCAGTTGACCTACAGCTGTGCCCTTACAAACATGTAAGTCTCCAAATGAAGGGACCACCTCTAGGCGCATAGTAACCAACGAGGAAAGTTGACACATCAAGAACCATGGCCAAAAGGGAATCAACATCCATTTCGGGCGACTGGCTACCCAATGATCATGCGTCAAGCCGCCTATATGCCGACCCGCAGGATGACGAGCATTTCCGCCAATTCGAGAAATGCATACCGACAGAGACAACAAAAGACCCAGACCGTCACAAAGGCTACACTACACCCGCCCTGCGAGGCCCGGCGGGTGGAACGTCTCACAAGAAGGGAACAAGAAGACCCTAAAGAAAATTCTGAACCATTGTGCGACGACCCCACGACACCCTCGAAACCGCCTGGTTTCCAGCTGGTAGCACTGGTGTTACTCGGATCCCGAGGGGATCAGGAAAGCGCGCATGGTTTAATCTCTACTCCACTCAGCGCTCCCCGTCCCATCCCTTTCGGACCGCGGGTGGGCAAACGCGTTTAACTCGAACATGGTCCGAGACAAGAAGGTCCCCGTGTTTTACAACCATGCCTTGCCCTGGGAACGGGCCTACCGTGGTGCTGGCCTTTTCTTTTGTGGCTGCGCTTGCATTGCGCCTTTCTGCCGAATAGACGCCGAGGGATCAATATTCCCGGGGGAAGGGATTCCAGGTTCCAATAGAGCCAGCCAATTCCACTTCGTGGGATGAAACATTATGGCTGTGAGTGGACTTGGGGACATGAGATTGCATGGTACTTGTCGAACATTGACCACGTCACGACCTACAAACCTTAGGCGACGAAGCACACGAGGCTCGTCCTTCGTTGGAGCTGTGCTGACTCACAAGCCTAAGAGCAGTTGTGTGTGACTTCATGAGGCGCGGAAGGTGGGAGGGGAAGGAAGTGGTCCCGCATGTTACCCAACCCAGGACGCCCGCTCTTGTGTTCGGGGAGATCCGATCGAAAGTCATCACTCTGTGATGGCTGTTTACATATTTAGTCCCATACGTAGATCACTAAGCTCTGCCTTCATGGGCAGAAGTTTTACACCTGTACTGTGTACGGGAGGGTAGGACGAACATGCCATGAACTCGTGGCAAAATTATCTCCAGGGCTGCGACGTTGCAATGCGACTGCACGTGCGATCTTTGGTGAAGAACAGGGGCTGGGATCGTAGCTTCGGCTAAGCCGCTAAGAGGGTGCGGGTGACAGAGAGCCGGGACGATTAGTGGCGTTTGGAGGCCATCCAGAGAGCTGGGCCAGGCAGGGCAGCCCAGGGGATTGGCGACGGTGGAGGATGGAATTGGTCGCCATCGTTGAACCCGTGGTAACATGCTGCGCCTGTCATCAGCGCCACCGCCGCCTGGAGGGTGTCATCATAAGGGCTCAGTTCACGAGAGGCCTACCGCCAGTGATCACTGACCCCTACCGCGACCCGAGGCACCAAATTGGGTTGTATCGATGGGCCGACTCATTTCTTGGAGGACCCACGGGGTAAAAGTTTGCCGTTGGGGTCCGCGGAGGGGGACATTGTGGGGAGCTCATTACACAGACGTGTCGACTTTTTGGCCCTCCTCGACTTCGGCGGCTTGGCTAAAACTAGAATCGGGCCGGTAGACATCACGGGGCGGGTCCCAATCCACGAGCCTCGTAATGAATCTTGGATGCTGCTGTGGTAGCGCGTTTAGCAGTAGATGAGATTGCCGAGGCAGGCGGCCACAGCGGCGGAATCGGACGAAGGCGAGTTGACTCTGGGCCATTCCAGGCCCAGAGCGCCGGGACTGAACTACGGGGGGCGCTTGAGAGGGCGAATGACGAAGCATTCTTCATAGATCTCCATGGTGAAGCGGCCGGTGTTGCCAGGTGAAGGTCACGAGGTGGTCCGGATCCCACAGCATTCGGAGTAGTGCCGGGCACGGGGTGAGCGGTGCGCGGTGAGCGCGGTCTTCAGGTTCAGCACTGCCCATCCACTGTCGAGCTGGTCCATGGAACCGACAGTGTGGAATGTATGGTCCTTCAGACATACTTGCCAGCCAGACTGTTACCACAGTACACAGGGCTGCCATAACATGTCATGCCATTTGATTGCCTCAACGATAAATCGGGAGCATGTGATAAGATCCAAACAGTGGCCTCGTGGCACATAATCTGCCTGTGGCGTGGCAGCCGACGAGGTTGGACGGACAAATATCTTGTGAAGGTTAGCGACAGCGCGCTCGTTTAGGCGAAGCGCGCCCCAGTTATTGCCCCGTACTGCTGGCTTGATCCTTTCAGGCATCCAGAAGGGCCTGGACTGTCAGCTTTCAAACGAAGCTTAAAGCCTTGGCATCCGCTTTTCGGCCTTGTTTAGTTTAGATCGGCCGTTTTGGCTCTAGCGTCCCCAATTTACTTGACTGGAGTTGTGTGGGCCGAGCTCGCACGCAGGCTGGAGCAATTGCGGAGGTAGTAGAATCTGGAGCCCCAGAATGGAGAAGAAGTGGAGTGGAAGATAACGACAACACAGAAACAGCAGGAAGCCATCGTGATCCTGTACGTTCGAGCAGACCCAACCACACGCTCACATGCCCCAATCCCGCTGCGAACCCAAAGCCTAGGGGTCTGGCAGTCAGCCGCACGCCCAATTAGCAGCAGCAACGGGCATCTTGGATGGCATTTCAGATCTATTAGCATGATGGAGCTGTCACCAATCGAAACCATCGATTGCCTTTGAGATGTGTGGGATAGAGTATCGTGCCGTTTGTCGAACGGCTGGACAAGGGAAAGTCTGCTGATTGACCAGGTGCCCACAAGCAGTGACCAACAGATCATGACGGGAAGGAGTCGGCCAATTTGCGTCTTAGCCAGACAGGATGCATAAGGGACGACCCCGGGGGACGATTAGCGTGAAAGTACGACCGAGCATTGGCCCATTGGGATGCTCGTCCGACGGCTCCAGATTGGCCCAAGGATCGTTGGTTCCAAGAGGGTGGTGTGCGTGGGAAGTTGACCGGGCCGTGTTTTCTGGGGTTGGAGAACGGCTGGGGAGGCAGCTTGGGCGGATGCATCTGGGACAGGCGAGCAAGCAAACCGCCCTGATGGCTGCGCCTGGTGAAGACTTTGGGGAATGCTCGCTACCGAGTGTTGATTCTGCACCATTCGTCATTCATCAGGTAAGGTGCAGGTTGCAGGCGTCGTCTGCTGGCTGGGCCGGCGTCCCAACAGCAGGAGCTCGAAACGACATGAGGATTTGATGCCGTGCGGCAGGAAGCTTGCAGTGCAGCAAGGGCGCGCCAGCGTGCCTAGCCCCCGGTCATTGACAATAGCATTTTCGGCGCTTCTCTTCTGGTCGGATGTTGCAACCGTCGGGCACAAGCTCCCGTCCCCCTGTCGCGCATGCGTAAAATACGGCGACCTGTGTGCATGTACTTTGCCATTATGTTTGCCGTGGCCTTCTGTACTCGGTCCTCAGCTGATCCATCCCGCCACTGAACCCAGCGAGCCCAGCCGCTTCCGGATCGGCAGCGAAGCCGGGTTCACCAGTCAGCGGCGTCCAGGTAGCCAACGAGATGGGCAGTGCGACAAAGCCTGACAAACAAAAGCCTTTTTTCTCTTCGCCAGTGAAGTCGTTGCATGCTGCTTCCATTGCTCGACCCGAGATTGAGACCCAGGAATGTGGTAAGTCGCTGGGCGATGAGAGGGCCCACATTGTGATTAGGCACTCCAGGGTCCCTGCGCCAACAGCGAATCCACAACGCCCAAACCCCTGCAGCTTGAGCGACCCCGGAAAAACCGAGCCAGTGGGGATGCTTGGAAGGGCCGGGGTAGCGTCGAGTGGACCGGGGCCGGTTGATGGGGTTCGGCCTTACCATGGCCTTATTCTGGGGCATTCCTTTTGCTGTTTTCGGACCGGCGTGTCCTCGGGGCGTGGACTGGAGCCTTGAACCTTCACCCTCGGGGACTGGCCTGCCTGCCTGCCTGCCAGGTGCCATCTGGGCCATGCAGAAGCAACCAGATCCTCCCCCAAGTCCCCGCAAACGCCACGCGACTCGGCGACGCGATGGCAAAACTTTCCCCAGATTTGTCGGGGGTGGCCTCCAGTGCCCAGAGACTCTCAGACGATGCGCTAAGCAGTAGAGCCTCTGCTGGGCTGCTGGCATGACCACGCCCTGCTGTTCACGGGATGGTGCTCGAGTGCTGTTGCATGTTGCATGTTGTAAAGCTGGTGGCAGCAGAGGCGAGATGAAATTGCCGGTTTGTTTCGAGCTGTGGTCTAGACAGCTTGGGCCACAGCTCGAGCCAGATCGACGACGACACTCAGACTCTGCCTAGGAAACGGACAAAGAGAAGTGGATCATGAGCAGCGCTGGCGATCAGTGCTTGGAGGAGGAGGCCTTGACTGGTTGCTAAAGACGACTGGAGCAAACGATCCGGGTGACGAAGTGAGGCAACAAACCATTGAGCAATGTATGATGAGTCGATTGAGTCAAGTGACCAACAACGAAAGCCTCAGTAGCCTCAGTAACAGGCCAGAACTGCCATAAGCTGATCGTTTGGTCGCAAATAGTCATTCCAGTCTTCTGAGGCCAGCCGAGCCGAGCTGGCGTGGTTCGATGAAGCGTCTCTTCCTTCGACCGGAAACTGTCAATGGGTTTACCGTCACCACGAGTTCGGTCAAGCATGGCATAGAATCATCATGCACGGAAGCGGCCTGCCACCCTTGTTGCCTCCTTCCTTCCGTGTCCCGTCCTGCGCATTCGTCTTCTCTTCTCTTCCTTCCTCGCCTCGGCTTTCCCTTGTGCATCTCTACACCCCCCACCCCCTCCCTCTTTCCGTGCCTATTTTCCCCAAGTAGATACGTCTCTCGAAAAAAAAAAAAAGTAGTCCCCTGTCCCCTGCTTCCTGTCGTCTCTGCAAGTACGTACTCCCGTACCCCGTACCCCATCCGTCCCCAAAAGGCTGCACCTGCTGCTAAATTAGACCAATTGGCAAGCCTGAGTCGTCCATCCACGTCCCACCTTGCATTTTTACGAGAGACCCAGACCCAGAACATCGAACTCCGACCGTCGTATTTTACGCTGTAAGATAGAGAAGAGAGAAGAAAAAAAGGCTGAGGTCCTATCCCAATTCACCCCAACAGCGAACCCCTGTACCCCGGTCGTCCACGGTCAGTGCTCCCTTTTCGTTGTCTTCTCCCACCCCTGCTTCCCATCTTCCAAATTCCCATCGTTGCACCGGGTCAGGAACAAGTTGGGGAATCCAGAGGTGTACCTCTGGTACGGAGGACCCCGAGTTCATAAAAGGTCCCGATATCCCATCTCCCCCCTTCCTTTTCAAGCGTGTTGTTTGCGTGGTTGCTTGCCTCATTTCTCAACTTCCTTTTTCAACCCCACCTTCCACAACCCAAGGTCGTCAGTCACCGCCTGACTGACTTTCGTTGTGTGTACTACAACAGAGGGAAGGAGCACCCCCACAGATTCGACAACAAGCGGAGGAAAGAAAACGAAGATCCACACTGTCGCTCTCGTTCGCCCGTCATGTCGACCGACGAGAAGCATAGCCGTAACAACTCGGTTGTTGCGGCTGCTAACCTGCACACGACCACCGATGTCGAGCGCATCGAGGCCCCCGTCACCTGGAAGGCCTACCTCATCTGCGCATTCGCCTCGTTTGGTGGTATCTTCTTCGGTTATGACTCTGGATACATCAACGGTGTCTCTGGCTCTGAGGCCTTCTACAGGGCCGTCGAGGGCCCTACTGCCACCGCACTCACCGACAGCAACCTGTCTCTGATCACCTCGATTCTGTCTGCCGGTACCTTCTTTGGAGCTCTGATCGCTGGAGATGTCGCCGAGTTCATCGGCCGCAAGTGGACTGTCGTCGCCGGTTGCCTTATCTACATTCTTGGTGTCGTTGTTCAGGTCGCCACCACTCCCAACTCTTCCGCTCTTGGTACAATCGTTGCTGGTCGTCTCATTGCTGGTCTGGGTGTCGGTTTCGAGTCCGCTATCGTCATCCTGTACATGTCTGAGATTGTGAGTCGCCCCGCCGTTCCTTTGCCAAGTGAAAAGCTAGAGCTAGAGTTGCAAGCCCGAGCACCCACCGCCTGGGGAAGGTCGCGTGCCCTTTGGAGAAGGAAAAGCTAAAGCTGACAATTTGCCTGTCGCAGTGCCCCCGCAAGGTCCGTGGCGCCCTCGTCGCTGGCTACCAATTCTGCATTACCATTGGTCTGCTGCTGGCCGCCTGCGTCGTCTACGGCTCTCAGCACTACGGAGATACCAGGGCTTACCGCATCCCCATTGGCATCCAGTTCCCCTGGGGTGTCATCCTCGGCGTTGGTCTGATGTTCCTGCCCGACTCGCCCCGTTACTTCGTCAAGCGTGGCCGCCTCGACCGCGCTACCGATTCCCTGTCCCGCCTCCGTGGCCAGCCCGCCGACTCTGAGTACATCCAGGTCGAGCTTGCCGAGATCGTCGCCAACGAGGAGTACGAGCGTCAGCTCATCCCCAACACCACCTGGTTCGGCTCCTGGGCAAACTGCTTCAAGGGCTCCCTGTGGACTGGAAAGTCTAACCTGCGTCGCACTATCCTCGGTACCTCCCTGCAGATGATGCAGCAGTGGACTGGTGTCAACTTCATCTTCTACTACTCCACGCCCTTCCTCAAGTCTACCGGTGCCATCTCCAACACTTTCCTCATCTCGCTGATCTTCACCCTCGTCAATGTCTGCTCCACCCCCATTTCCTTTTGGACTGTCGAGAGGTTCGGCCGTCGCTCCATCCTCATCATCGGTGCCTTTGGTATGTTGATCTGCCAGTTCCTGGTCGCCATCATCGGTGTCACGGTTGGTTTCAACCACACTCACCCCGACCCCGCGGACCCCGATGCCTCAATTGCCGACAACATCCCGGCCGTCAACGCCCAGATCGCCTTCATCGCCATATTCATCTTCTTCTTCGCCTCCACCTGGGGACCCGGTGCCTGGATTCTGATCGGCGAGATCTTCCCTCTGCCCATCCGATCCCGTGGTGTTGCTCTGTCCACCGCCTCCAACTGGCTGTGGAACACCATCATCGCCGTCATCACCCCCTACATGGTTGGTGAGACCCACGGCAACCTGAAGTCGAGCGTCTTCTTCGTGTGGGGTGGTCTCTGCACCTGCGCCTTCGTCTACGCCTACTTCCTCGTCCCCGAGACCAAGGGTCTGTCCCTGGAGCAGGTCGACCGCATGATGGAGGAGACGACCCCCCGTACTTCCGCTGGCTGGAAGCCCACCACCACCTTCGCTGGTGGCCTGGAACACGGCGTGTCCGACAAGGGACTTGTCGAGGCTGCCGAGCACCGAAGCTCCGCCGTCTAAGCATGAGCCCTTGAAAGACTGCAACGTGGTGGGGAGGGAGAGGAGGAGAGAGAATTGTGGATACCCTTTGTTGGAAAATGTAATACCCAAAGATGACTGCATGTCTTGGAGAGAAACGGAACATGCCGCACATGGTCGATTTATGACGGATCGATTTTCGGGATGGCGTGATTGCACATATCAATATTTTTATACAGGAGTCATGGAGCGGAGGGAAACGGGCTTAGATGCCAGACCTGGCTCAGACAGCATGATCTCTTTAGTCACGTCATATTAATGAATTTCAAAAAATCGATGCAGGCTTCTCTTTGCGTCGCGTGTGATATCTTACTGCAGGCATTACTGTGAATGAACAGCTAGTTCACGTCCAGGCTGGCTCCAGAGACGGTTGAGTAGAGCAGGGTGCCTAGGTAAGTGGAGGGTGGGTATCTAGGTAAGTGGAAGCGAATTGACCTCGCGAGTGGTCTCACCGACACCGTTATGATCGGCAACGGGCTCGCCCACTGCACGGCACGGCACGGCGACTTGGCGTGGAACACTCGTGGCTGGGAAGGGATGAGGGATGAGGGATCAAAAAATGATCCAGGCCAGAAACAATGTCAAACGAGGGTGTTGCTTTTCTTCTGTCTTACTGTAGGGCACTCGTGCGACCAGCTTTGTGACATCTCCTTCTCAACATTTCGGGGAGGCGGTGTGTCAATTAATCAATTAAATTGATTCTGCATTTGCAGGCGGTGCTTGTTCATTAATTCCAGTCTCAATTCACCCAATTGAATCAGACTTTCTTCTAATCGTTCATAACTTTTGGTGGGGAGTGTGAGAATCAGTGTGAGCGAGGACATGGATATCTACACAGAGTACCCTAGGGTAGTGAAGGATAAACCCCCCAGCAGATTTTGAATAATTCAAGATATCTCACTCGAATTATTCCGAATTTTTTATGCGAGGGACTTGAAAAATCTGCCGGTAAAGATGTTGCAATGTCATCATCACCAAGCCATTCTGACTGTTTCTGGGTACTGGCTAAGCGTCATCTTGTCAAGCTCCGCGGATGCTCCGCGGAGGATCCGTGAGCACAGAGCAGCGTGTGCTGGGACGTCACGTTCGGTCGGAAAGTCAGAGATGACGAGCGCCGATTTCTATGGTGTGAGGTGCTCGGCCACAAGCATACATAGTCCACTGTTCTCCTCATGATGTTGTCGATGCGCCAGTGAAAAGGGTCGCGAATCTTCCTGAGCAGATATCAAATCCATCAGTTTTATACGTTTTCTCAGGGGGCATTTACACCACCGCGCCCGTACACTCGCCATCTTTACACTAAACAAAGCGCATGATGACGCCAACCGTGATGTGGATTGGGCTCGGAAATATAGGAAGAGCAGCCTGTGAACGTCTCATCTCCCAGGGCTGTCTCGACTCACCTCTGATCCTGTACAACCGCACTGCCCAAAAGGCCCACGACCTCGCCTCGTCACTTCCCCCAGGGTCCACACGTGTCTCCCAATCCCTCAAAGAAGGCATACCTCGCGCAGAAATTATTTTCACGTGCCTCAGCAACGACGCCGCGGTGGAATCAACCTACCAATCCATCATATCCGACCAGACCACAACAGACACCCCAGGCAGCCTCATGGGAAAGACCTTCATCGGCATGGAAACAACCCACCCAGAAACCGCAGACAAACTCGCAAGCCTCCTAGCACGCCACGGCGCAGACTTCATCGCCTGCCCGGTCCTAGGACCCCCAGCCGCAGCAGCAGCAGGCCAGCTCATCGCCTTCCCCGCGGGCAGCCAAGCCGCCCTCTCCCGGGTGTTGGAGCCGTACATCACAGGCGGCCTCGCCCGCGCCGCGATCGCCTTCCCGGACCGGCCGTGCGGCACCGGGCCCAGGATGAAGATCATCGCCAACACGTTCACCCTCAACGCCGCGGTCCAGCTGGCGGAGGCGTTCACGCTCGCCGAGAAGTCCGGGGTCGACCCGGCGGTTGTGGGGCGGTTCGTCGAGCTTTGTCTTGTTGGGGGGCCCGTGGCCACGAATCCATTTCATGTGTATGCTGGGAGGATGCTCCGCGGGGATTACTGGAGGGAGGAGCGGCCTGCTGGTGGTGTGGCGCTGGGTTTTAAGGATGCTGGGCTTGCTGTGAGGCTTGCGGAGGAGAATGGCGCGAAGGTGCGGAATCCATCTGTGGCGATGGGGTGGTGTGGGGATGTGCTGGGGGAGGATGGGCCTGGTCGTGGGGAGGAGAGGGGGGATATTGCTGGGATTTATGGGATCGCGAGGGAGAAGGCTGGCTTGAGGTTTGAGAACGATGGTTAATTATGTCTTGTTTGCTGGCTGGCTCGGCTTTGTCATGTGCACATTGAAGCCGTATGTGGATATTCTACAGAATCGACACTATTCGAATCTTGTTGACAGCGTATGAGCAGGGCCAGATGTTAATCGGGTCATCATATGCTGTCTTTCGGAAGCGGCTTTTCTGGAAACATGAGTGTCCAAGCCCCTAAAGTGTACCAAGCCCGAAAGGAAACACCGCAAAAGCTAGACCGTTGCATCCGAAATGTTACGCAGTTGACAGCGGGAGTTTAGGCCGGCATCGCGTCCAAACTGCACTAACCCATGCATGGTGTACCCAATTTTTGTGCTTCAATCGATTCGCAACTACTTTGTTATCATCTCGACCAGAGGTTGTGAACAGCGGGTATAACCACATTGAAGCGAGGTAGCTGGATTATTAGCCAGGACTCGGAATGTACTCGTAATTGGCAACTGGCCGCATCACTGGCCGCGCACGCAACAGCAAGCCACATATAGATATATACACGTATACCCAGTTTTGTATGTTGGTTCTGGATACGGACACGGCGGGTGGCCGCAAAGATTTACTTCAAATGAATTAGTTTTGGCAGGTCGGGGCCGTGCAAGGGCCTGGGCATTGAATGCGTCGAGTGAGCTCCGCAAAAAAAAAACCGTTCCGTAGGCCGTTACATGACCCGAATACGATCCACCCCGATGAGTATGTACTTCCCAGAAATGAGGCATTGGGTGACACCAATCAACCTCCGAGTCCATCGATTGCAAAGAGGCGAGACTGTCCAACTTCCCAGCTTCATCATCGTCTTCACAGCGCAGCCCTCGCCGACGTATATAATACCGACGCACAAGTTTTTAAGTTTGCTGGAGGGCCATTTTCAAGGCTGCGCCGAAACACGGTTGCTATCTCCACCGCTTGGGCCCTAATTCAGCGCGACCAGCATCGCGTGCAAGAGCTATTCTCCTCAGACGGCCATCCGGACCTGTGCTGACTGATTCACCGAATTAAGCTCGCAATAAACTAACAAGTCAAGTCAAACTGAGCCATCAGCCCGTCCCACTTGTGGGAACAGGAGAGTGAGAATGGCTGTCACAGATGGCGGCCTTCTGGGAATCAGCACGACGCTCGCATTTTGGACCTCACTTGTATGTAGCGGCATGACCCGAGAAGTGTGACCTGGAACGAGCAGCTCTTACTGACCAGCTACCTAAGGCGACGGTGGCATATGTATTCATCACACTCACTTACAACATCTTCTTCCACCCGCTGCGGTCGTACCCAGGCCCGCTGCTATGGAGAGCCACGCGGATCCCCTACCACATCAGGGTCCTAAGCGGCACGCTGGCCATCGACATGCTGGACATGCACAAGAGGTACGGCCCCGTGGTGCGCGTCGCCCCTGACGAGCTCGCATTCGCAGACGCCTCGGCCTGGAAGGAGATCCTGGGCCACAACCCCAAGGGCGAGGAGTGCGGGAAGTGGGTGCCCTTCTACCGGCCCGTGCCAAAGGTGCCGGACAACATCATCTCGGCCGACCGGCAGAAACACGGCATCATCCGGCGGCAGCTGGCGCACGGGTTCAGCGACCGCTCGATGCGCGAGCAGGAGCCCATCATCCGGTCGTACGTCGACCTGCTGATGCGGCGGCTGCGGGAGAACTGCGCGGGTGGGACGACGCCGCTCGACATGACCGCCTGGTTCAACTTCACCACCTTCGACGTCATCGGTGACCTTGCGCTCGGCGAGTCCTTTGGGTGTCTGGAGCAGTCCAACTGGCACTCGTGGGTCGAGACCATCTTCTTCCTCACCAAGGCCGGCGCGTATATGCAGACCGCCGCGCATTATCCTACTATCACGAGGCTGCTTCTGAATCTGGTGCCTAAGAGCTTGATGGAGTCGCATAATCAGCATGAGCTCTTTACGCACAACAGGGTGGCGAAGAGGATGGAGCTGGGAAAGGTCCGCCATGATCTGATTGAGGGTCTGCTCATGAAGCAGGAGGATTGGGTGAGTCGATTTGTCCCCTTTCGGTGGCCACTGACAGCCAGTTGGCAATTCTGCACATCTGCCTGATGCGCCGCCCCCCCCCCAACAGCCTTTTCTTTTCCCATCAGCTGACACTTCCGCACAGCAAATGCCCCAGAAGGACATCGAATCCCACGCCGGCCTGCTTATCATAGCAGGGTCCGAGACGACGGCAACCCTCCTCTCGGGCTGCTTGTTCCTGCTCCTGAACAACCCGGACGCCCTAGACAGACTGACCGAGGAGGTCCGGTCTACCTTCAAGGAAGAGTCGGAGATCACAATCAGCTCAGCCGGGCAGCTCGAGTACATGCTGGCCTGCCTGGACGAGGCGCTGCGGTGCTACCCGCCCGTGCCGATTGGTAACCCGCGCGTCGTCCCCAAGGGCGGGAGGGTGCTGTGCGGGCGTTATGTTCCCGAAGACGTAAGTCGTCCACTTCTTTTCTCATTTTGTGGATAACTTTGAAATCAAGCGAACAGTTTCACTGACTGAAGCCTGTGGCCACAACAGACCCACGTTGCCATCTGGCAGTGGGCAACCTTCCACTCCGAGGACAACTTCGTCGAGCCCTTCAAGTACCATCCGGAGAGGTGGCTCAACGACGACAACCCCAAGTTCGCCAACGACAAGAAGGAGGCGATGCAACCCTTTTCGTTCGGCCCGCGGAACTGTATCGGCAGGAACCTGGCGTACGCCGAGATGAGGACCATCATGGCCCGCCTCGTCTTCAACTTCGACTTGAGACTCGCGTCCGAGAGCAAGGGCTGGCTGGACCAGAAGATCTACAACCTGTGGCAGAAGCCGCCGTTGATGGTCCACCTCACCCCAAGAGCTCAGAAATAGGGCGGTGCTTGGTAGGCGTTTTGGTGTTTGGGCAGGTGGACAGAAACAGACCAGGTATATCACATGCATTTGCCAATGCTTCCCAGTTCTCCCCTTTCGAGCATGCATCTGTCAGGGAGTGGACCATAACGTCACCTGCCTCTCTCAACAGGGCACACCGTACCTATAGGGAGATATAAACCTTTCATGAGCTTGGAAACACTGACTCTGGCTACGCTCTCTCGCTTATTCGATCCTCCAAGTGCATGGCATCCATCAATCAATTCGACCGGAATAAACAACGGGCTTTCTCAACAAATTCACCAAAAGCAAAAAGTCACCATCAATCTCACCAGGAAAAGCCCACACCCTCGCGCCCATCACCTCCTGTTCCTCTGCCTATTCCTCTGGTCCATCCTAGCCTGCCTGTCCGCCGCCGCCTTCGCAGCCTCGCGGGCCTCCTGGTCCAGGATGGCCAGGAACGTGAGGTACGCGAACAGCTCGAACCGCTCGCCCAGCTGGCCCCGCGCCCCAGAGTTGAAGAGCTGGTACCTGTTGGACTTTGAGCCGAACTTGCCCGTCTGCGCGAACGCGGCGACGCACTCCTTCTGGTCGCGGCTGCCGTCCTGGCCCTCGGTGTCGAGCCGCAGCAGCTTCCACCCGCGCCCGATGGTCTCGGGGATCCGTTTCGTGTAGTGGCCCACCTCGCCGCCGTCGCTCCACCGCCACTCGAACGTCTCGAGCCTGCGCTGCCCGCCGTGGCCGCCTGCCCCCACGGGCGCCGTGAAGCGGAACTGGCGGCCCCGGATCTCGATGCGCTCCGACTGCGACTTGTCCTTGGACTCGTCCGGGAACAGGATGATGTCGATGTCGCTGGGGACTCCCGTGCGCACGCCCAGGAAGCGCAGCCACTTGGTCCAGCCTTGCTTCTTGAACGGGACCGTCTCGACGTCTGCGACCTTCTTGTCCTTCTTTGTCGGGCCGCCGTAGACCTCCATCCGAAGGCGACCGGGGCAGTTGTTGTGAATGCGCGCCATGGAGATGGCCTCCTTCTTGTGGGGCCCGACGCGGGCCTTTTGTCCGATGTTCCAGCCGCCCTTGTAGTAATTGATGTGGCCAGAGCCGGTGGGTACGTAAGGTTGGGAGCTCATTCTGCTTGATTTTGGAGGTCAATATTTGTGTGACGGGGGCGAATTAGAGGCAAAATATTATCGTGAGCTTGGTTTTGGTCTTCGAACAGAATCGTCGTGGAGAGATCGAAAAAGAAATTCGAAAGAGTTGCATGGTCACCAAGCCAGGGAACGGCATTTAAAACGAGAAGTTTTTGATTCCAACTTCGAATCCCATGTTGGCTGCCGGGTGCAACTGGCCGTTCTCATAGCCCGTTGGAGGCTGATGCTGACGCCCCTTAGGCCAGCCAGGCGCGTCGACCATGTTCCAATAACACCTCGGACAGCGTGAAAATATCGGATCCATGTTGGAGCACTGCACAGTCAGCCCCAGATGTTTCCTGAAATATCCATGTGCGGCCTCCATGGCCACCCTCCAGTTCCGCTGTGCCGCATTGCGAGCTCAACAGGGAATGAGGTGCAGCTACAAGTATTTGCAACTCAAAAGATGACTGACCGATGCAGTCAACGAAATGGTAGATGGGAATACTATTCCGAGCTAGTTGTTATGGTTGAGATTTCCCAAACTCAGATCGAATGAGACATCTCACGACATCTGAATGCCTTCCTTCTGCATGTGCCTTTTGCGTTTCAGCACGGTCAAGGTCGAGGTCGAGGTCATGTCTAGGGCCAATAAACCCGAGCTAAAAACTTCTTTCAAAAGCTAAAATGTTTAACTTGTGGCTCCCCGTGGGGAAATGGAGCAGCTGTTCTGTTTTCAGCTAGATTCGATCTCCATTTTGTTTTTCTTTTCCCCCATATGCAGTAAACGCGCAACGTCTTCCCGTCCCTGGTAACCGGTTCCAACCGCACGCAGCACTTCACCCCCAACTTCCCCAGGTTCATCCGAACTAGTAACGAGTCAATGACTAGTGGCCGCTCCCCATCCCTTCCTTTCCACGACGCCGGGTCCTACAATAATCCCGAGGTCCCCAGTGCCCATACCAACTGCTTTTCCGGTGCTCGGATATTTATCCTTTGCTCCACCGTGGCCCCGGGAGCTCCGAAATGACTACTACCTGCCTCATGAGAAGGTACCTATACCCAATATTATGTCTGGTGAGAGGGTCTTCATCTCGTCGCCACGTCTTGGCAGCACGCACCCCGCTTGCAATACGTCCGTAGATCTTGCTTCCAAACATGTGGATGGTGTAAGGGCGCCATTTGAATATAAAAATGGGAGACGCGCACGATTACTCGTGACACGACAGTGAGGAGGGACCACTCTCGCCACTCGTGCAATCTGCTCAGCATGAAGACCACCGCCGTGAAGTTATGGGGCCTCTGGGTCGCCCTGAGTGGTTTCGCCGAGGCCCAATTTCAGGATTTCTTCAATGTCACCACCTTTCCTAACGAGCAGAAGGAAAACGTCACGAAGTGGCTGAACGAGGCCCGCGCAACTGCAGGTCCAGATCTCTCTGCACATTTTGGACACCGCTGCATTCTAGGACAAGTCTACCCGCAGCTGTCCTCCGCAACGCAACTCCCAGGCTTCGTCGCCCCCCGCGAGGTCTTCGACCGCCTCTACTACATCGGGCAGAGCGCAGTCTCCGCATGGGCGTATGACACCGGCGAAGGGCTCGTGGTCTTCGACTCCCTGAACGACGCCGCAGAGGCCGAGGGGATCCTCGTCCCGGCCCTGCAGACACTCGGCTTCGAGGGCAGCGACATCAAGCACCTCGTCATCACCCACGAGCACTTTGACCACTACGGCGGGGCGCGCTGGCTCCAGGATACCTTCCATCCGACCACGTACGCCTCGGCCCCGGCGTGGGAGGCTATGGTGAAGGTGGACGGCGGGCCGGTCCAGGACAGGGTTATCGCGGAGGGTGACGTCCTTACGATCGGCAACGTCACGTTCAATTTCTATGTCACCCCAGGGCACACGCCCGGCAGTGTGTCCACGATATTTAAGGTCTATGATAGAGGTGTCGAGCACACGGCCGGCTTTTACGGTGGCACTGGCATTCCGAGCAGTGCATCCGCCAAGGATCAGCAGATTGCTTCGATGAACCGGTTTGCTGACCTGGCAAAGGAGGCCAACGTTGATACACTCATCGCCAACCACCAGAACCAGGACCGCTCATTATACCATTTTGACCTCCTCGATCACCGTCCGGACGGTGGCGATCATCCTTTTGCTATTGGAGGAGATGCTTTCGACCGGTATCTGAGAATGAACGGGCAATGTGTGAGGGTCAAAGCTGCCAGGGATGGTCAATTCTTGCAGACTTGAATTTCGACATTTATACAATTATGCCGCCTGAAAAAAGGATTCATACAATCAATAGAGCCATAAGCTCTGTGATAACATTTCCCTGACCATTTGATATAAGAAGAAACAATCCCACGAATTGTGGTGGTGTCAACTGCAACAGCTCCAGTCTGTGTCAGTGGCCCCAAACTCGAGGCCTTGTTTCACCCCGGGGGGAATGGACCACCAGGCGACATGGCCAAGGCCGAGAAAACAGGCCGACCGCTTAATTTGACCTGCCGTCCTCCGTTTCCGAGCTTACAACCTGAAGTACGGCACGATCGTCGGGGGCTACAAGTGCTTAGGGCTAACAGCTTAGGATAAAAAACCTTGTTGAAACCTATGGTGCTCTCCGGTGCCAAGTGTTATCCTTCTCACGACGCCTGCCGTGCCAACACAGCGCTCTATCCCCTAATCTTTCAACACGCGATCAATCACCCGATGCCTATACACCCAGCTCCTCGCCCTCTTTCCAAAGACGTACATCGGAATCGTTGTTGGCAATGTCGCCCCGACAGTCAGGCCGCCAATCACAAAGAACACGTTGCGCACCCCTTGCACCGCGACCCAGTCGTTTGCATAGAACGTGAGTCCAAAGGCGAACATGTTCTTGACGAAGTTCATGATCGCAAAAGCTTCGGCGGATTGCTCGCGGTGGCAGTCGCTCACGTATGTGGCGAGAACTGTGATGCCAAATTGCACCCCCAAGTTGATCAGGCCCAGGCACACGATAACGGGGATGGGCCATGGATCTTGCTTATAGAGTGACTCGCCCCATGCCAAGAAGCCTGTGGATGCAAATGCAATGAATGTGATCATGACGACAAGGCGGAATTCTGGTTCTGTTATGGGTCAGTGGCTGGGGAATAATGAGCATTAAGGTTGGGCGAACTGACCGAAAATGCCATTGTTCTTGATCGACATGAATTTAGCAATGCCATCGAGAATATAACCAGCTGCAAATGTAGCAATGAGCGAGGCCATAAAAGCTGAGACGTTCGTTGCACCAACGGAACTGATAGAGAAACTGTACGGTGGTGCTGAGAAGATTTGCGACAGCGTAATCGCTATTAGTACGAGCCATGAGATGCAGATGGTCAACATCAAGGTCGCTCATTGTACGACTGGACTTGCAAGCATGAAGAATGGGCGGATGAAGGTTCTCCAGAAGGATACACGATCCCAGAACCCTGACCACGGTAGATGCTCTGTGGCGTACGAGATGCGGGTATTCGAGACTTCGCGGATGTCTCGACTCTCTTCGACTTGTTCCACGCCCTTCTTCTCGACCTCAACAACTTTGTCGCCAGTGTCAATATTGAGTACATTTTTGCGATGGAAAGCGGTTTCGGGCATGAAGAAGAAGTTTAGCAGAAGCATCAGCACGAATGCACCACCCATCGCGTGCATGGCAATACGGTAGCTGCCCTTATCGATCACGACTCCACGTGAACGTGGTTAGCATTGTCATGGTAGCTTCAACGATACATTTTACCAACTGGAGCAGCCAAATTCTAGAGCGCAATCAGCGGATCGTCTGGCTTCCAGCGTGTTATTACAACTTACAATACCACCCAGAACACCAAGATTGAAGATCGCCATTCGCAGGCCACGTTCGTGAACATGCCATATATCAGCCACAGACGCTGGGATCAATGCCTCGAAGGGCGCTGAACACTGTGAGCGAAAATGGAAATTCTCGAAGGTCCCGAGTGAAGTTCACCAATGCAGAATCCCAGAACCGTACGCGCGCCGATCAGAGACCCGAAGCTTCGCACCTCTGCCGCCCAAAAACAACAGACAGCCAACCCTAACGTGGTTGCAAGATATATCGGTCGCTTTCCAATCTTGACAGCCAGCGCATTGAATAGCAGACTAACAGCAGCGATCGCTGCCAAACAAGATCCATTTGTACCTAATCCACTGGTATCAGCAAAAACGTTCGGGAGAATGTTGCATTTGTCCTACCGTATGTGAATCGTGTCAGAGGAACGCCAAACTGCTCCGCAAGCGGCACGAAGGCTGGTGTCAGTAAGGGTCCGACGGCTGAATACCAGGATATGAATTGTTAGCAAGCTTTCGTGCCCTAAAGTACCCAGCGTAGTCATAGTTACCTCCGACGCACCCACAACCAAAGATGATGTTGAGCGTGAACAGTTCCTTCTTCCGTCGCGACCAATTGTATGGGTCATTCGGAGAGTCGGATGGCTGCGGCACAAGCACGATCTGCCCTGTTGGATCGTGCTTTAGAAGTGCGCGATCAAGCCCGTTGGCCTCGACTGCAAGATCCGCGCGGCCAACCTCGCTGAGTGGTGCGGTTCCGGGGACATGCTCGAGCTTGTGGTCGTCGAGTATACCGAGTGGCTTGGCTGATGTGGGCTCGAATGGGTGAATAACGAACAAGGATTGATCGTGTTGGCTGAATAGAGACTGAATTACCGATTGAGCTGGGCCTCAACGTGTTGCGCCACCTCACATCAATGCAAAAACACCCTATGGCCTGCCTCGAGAAGATGTGATATATTCTCAGGCTACAGTCCCTATGGGTACTCATTAACGTGTAAGATAATAATTCGTCTCCCAGACCCAACGTACCGATCCGGCTTAATCATTCGTTGTACCTTGTATGCTAGGACGCGGAGCAAAGATGCCCCAAGGCTAAAGAACCGCAGATCCCCATACATTCTGCTCGGCAGGGGTAGTATTCACCAGTGCATGCGGGGATGGACCAAACGTGGTTGGCTGGTTGAAGACAAAAAGTTGGCCCTCTGATGCAAGTAAGATAACACAGTCGATAGTGTCCTTGCTGGGGCGTTTTCATAGCGTCATCGACGAGAACGCTATCCTACCTGTTGATATCTCGCATATGGGGCTCAAGTGGCGACAATCTCTGTCAATAGACGGCAGATATTGGTGTGATTTGACGTGGATTTCTGCATACTTATACAGAATGGTCGATCTCCGGCCTTGCTATCATGATTCTCTCGCCCCATGCCTGAGGGTGCAAGATAAAGATCAGATCAACTTCTTTCAAAACATTTAAACTCTTCACGTTCTATTCTTGGCATTTTCCGTCCTTTTTATGCAGATTCGACCCGACTAAAGCTCAATCCAGGCGCGGAAGAGCCATTACCGTGAACCGAACATTTCCATGGATGGTAAAAGTCTGGCACAACACATGATGGTACCTACATTTTGCCGCCAGTCGCGTCAGCAATAATCTATGAGAATTCGATACCACTTGTGGTAGTTACGAAGCTTTCAATTCAACTATTCAGATTCACGCTATTTCTGTACAATACTGATCTCTGGGAATACGGTAAATGTCACACAGTGGCGTCCTTCCGAGCGAGAAGAAACAAGATTGCATGATGAATCCCCCCTTGGCTACACTCGGAAACCCAGAGCCTAGTCAATCATTCTGTGATATGGAAGACTATTCCATGTATCGATTGTAGATTCGTATAGTCTCCCAAGTCGTATTGTGGTGGGTAACTAAGTATTAGACTTGGTTATTACCTCACGCTGCCAATCAGTATTTACATCTAGCTAAGTCAACCCTGAAGCTGGATCATCCTCACCCCAGGATCTGCTGCGCCCCAACCCCAAGAACCAACAGTTAGCTAAGTGTAGGAACGGTGGGGCGCTGTTCCCAAGACTCGGGCCGCCGTTCGGGCCCAGCCAGGGGGGATATGATGTCTTGGCTCAGCTTGAATTGGCGGCCTCGCCAGGTACGCGCCTCCAAGCCACATGCAAGCGAGTTCCAAAATGAGAGATGCCAACCGCCAACTCTACCACAGGCCTGTGACTATTGGAAGCCTTGTCGTTCGCGATTGGCAGAGCTCGCGAAGATGGTGCACTGCAAGCTGGTTTTGTCGCCCTCCAACCGCAGCACTTCGAGCCGCAGCACATGTGCACTTCTGCCTGATAGGCTCTCACAAGCTCGGATGGAGGGGTCAGAAACTGCCTTGGTAGGCCTCTTGCTTGGACCATAAGGGGAAGCTAAGTTCCCCGACATTAAAGGTTCAGAGCCACCATGATTCTTATCTTATTTTCTTGCTAAGTGTATTCTACGGCGGTCCATGTTTCTTTTCGCTATCTTCGATTCAATCTGCGGTACTCAAACTTTATTTCGCTTCCCACTTCCAGTTGATAAAGCAGAATGTCCACTGGTCTGCCCTACAGAGAGCGGCAATTAGCTCGAGAGCCGTCATCAACCCCACCTCCGCGGCGCTCACGGGCTGCCACCGATAGAACCAAAACCGTGAAGCAATATTTGGGTGATCGTATCCCGTCCTCACCAGCGGAGGGGGAGTATCGCAAACTGCGCCGTCAGCAAGCCGTCGAAGAAACTTTTATCCATTCATCAGGGTCCAAAACAAAACCAAGGTACATCGGGGGTGACCATGAATGTTTCGAGCTCGACAGTGTGAAGAAGTTCTGCGAAGACTACGATATCGGATTGGACAGCAACCAGTGGAAAAACTTCAAGCGGCTGTTATCCGGGTGTCAGGACCTGCCCTTCATAATCCTACAGAATCCGACCAACGCCCACATCTATGAGTACGACGAAATGAAGAAGTGTCCTACACTACAATGGATATCAGATGTCTTGACAGAAATCGGACTGACACTCGAAGATATTGTCATCGTCGACATCTGCAGCCTGCTTAGCGAGAATGACCTGAAGCAGATGGCAAGTAAGGATTCGGAGGGCCCGCAGCGGAAGGACGATGCGGTCGAACGATCTTACGGGATGGTTGAAGACATCCTGAAGTGCCTCAAGCCAAGTGCGGTGATCTCGTGCCAGTGTGCCACCATGGGGACACGAGAGAGGCTGACTTCTGGCGGCGCTGTGGAGAGGACATGGGAGCCTGCGAAGAATATGCTAGCTGGATGTCTCTGTTCCCGCGAGTATCATGCGAAGCGAGGGTGGACCAAGAACATCCGCATTGGCACTCATTATTCTCTGATGGTATATGCGGTTCACCCTCGTCGTTTATGTTTCGAACAGTCGATGACTCCAGTATTAAGAGGCATATTCAAGGATGTTTTTGTACCATGCATGACTTGGTTTAAGAGGGAGGGCGGGAAAAGACAGACATCCGATACAGAGGAAGCAGAAGAATCGAAGGTATCGAAGGAAGTTAGTGGTAAGCCCGTAGTGGCGGTGGAGGCAAAGACGGGGCTGCAAAAGTCCCCCAAGGTCGTCGTGACAGAAGTGGACGAAGATGCGAGGGAGTTAGGCGACCAACTGTCTGCTTTGAAGCTCCAAGAGGTTAATTAGATACCTAGAACAGACCAGCTAGTATACCAGTAACTAGTGAAGTGATTCAACTTGGTCTACATTCAGGTAGATAGGTATCAGTGTCGCCGCGTGAGGAGCTACCATTGTAGCAGAGGACACTTAGAACTTCCCCTGCATGGATTCATCAGATGGAGTGAGTGATATCACATACATTATTTCTGAAACACGGCCGCATTGCAAAAATGTGCAAAAACATCATTACGAAGCCCTTGTGGCTTCGTTACCCCTGTCTAATTATCACAAAGACTTTTCTTTAGGAGGATATTATATAGGAGGTTTTTCTCTAAAAGTTTCTTCTGTAGGAGGTTGTTCCATAGGAGGTTGTTACACTGGGGTTTGTTCCCCAGGGGGCTGTCTTATATAACTCTCTTCTACATGAGGCCAATCCCATGGGAGGTTTGACAGCAAGAACGGCCCAGGTGGTCCACCATAGCTAGGTACCTAGGTAGATGCTGTGGCCGTGAAGCGGACACCCGAGTAAATCTCGTTTGAATGTACTCGCTGTCAGTGAAAACGATAGCTACCACATGGCATGTACCTGCAAGTCAAAAGCCCATAGACTCTCACTTGAGCGAGCTCCAATTGATGTAGCAATTCAGGCAGGGGTCTGGGGAGTCTATGTGACACTCAGCTGGGAGGAAATCATCAGAAGGGAGAAGGAGCTGCACGTAATTCTGCACAAGGGTAACCTTGAATGCTACCATACCAGGCTATCACATATCATAAGACATCACAGGTACAGATTGCAAATATCGCATCAGTATTGGAGAACTGGTTTCATGTTCTTCGCATTTCCTTGGGGTTAGGGCGTACACAGTATAGCAATCACTGTCGTTTACGTCCCAGATGTGTGCATGTATAGTTAGAGCGTTGAATCATGCTTTATGTGGCCGTGCTGGCATCATTAGATGCGATATCACTACATGGAAGAGTCCCTTCTGATCAGAGACTCTGCCACCAAGGCGAGCGAGAGTGTTGCCACTGGCCCTTGCCCATAGCCAGCTCACGCTCAATATTGACGAACGTAACTTCTGTGAAGGTGTTCCTCTGAGCCGGAGGGGTCCTCAACCAGTTTCTTTCGTCGGAGAATCGGAGAGTTCCACGTTCTCTTGAATACTTGGCATCTCTTCCAACACATCATGAGAGGGGTGAGGATCAGGATCCCAGCAGTTTTCCTTCAGCACGTCTCCACCACGCTCGTAAAATCGTAGTCCGAATTGCGTGACCATTCTATCATGCTCTCTCCTTCCCCTTATCTACAACTGACCGCCAGTCTCTGTCTCTGCTCGGCCACCATATCTGACAGAAGTACCCCGCGCCGTACCTAAAGCCAGGGATGCTGTGTCACTTTTCCAAGACTGCCGAGAAACACCTCTGACCATATTCTTGGCCTCTGACTGGCGATCGGGGTGTTGGTCTCGGCTGGTCGTCTCTTATTGGGGCCCCCTCCCCGACGACGGCGTTGCCAAGCTCTCGCCGCTGACAGATATTGACCCCGCAGATCCAACTTATGTCCACTATGGAGAATACCCCGGATTCGCTGCACCCCGGGCTTGGGTGCATGTGTAATATAATTTTTTTGGGGCAGCAAACCGACTGTTGGGATATTGTAATAAATGCCCAGAGCCCAGGCCGCTTCTAGTGTGCCAATTCTCTCAAGACTTTGCTTGTTTAAACCAGGGACGCCACCAAAGTCAATTGCCAGCTGACCCGTGCTGAGGCTCAAATTTTAAGATCCTATTCTACGAACTCAAGATGGCTGCCAGCGAGAAACGGTCGCTGTCGGCGGAGCGCCAGCAGCACACCGTCGAGCACATTGACAGCGCCATCAAGGACGAGAAGCCTGTTGAGCAAGATGAGAAACGCGACTGGACCGGTACTACGAGGAAGACTGATCCCGAGGAGATCAAGCTCGTGCGAAAGCTTGACTATCGCATAATGGTAGGTGTTTACGATTATGCCAAATGCTTTTTCCTATTTGACTAACTGACAAAATCTGTTTAGCCCACTCTTTGCATCATGTATTTTCTTAGTAAGCGGTACAAACTTCGACTACGCATAGCATTCGAAATTAACCCCTCCAGATTACGTCGACCGAAATGCGATTGCTCAAGCACGGCTCAACAATTTGGAGGATGACTTAGGAATGACGGGTACTGAATTCAACACCACAGTCTCCATGTAAGGGACCCAAAGAAGCAAAAAAACCTCGATTGTTGCAAATTCGAGCTGGTGCTGGAGTGGAACTCTTGTTCAGCCGCTTGCCACTACTTTGATAGGACATAGCTAACAGCGTTCTAGTCTCTTCGTCGGTTACGTGCTGATGCAGGTTCGTTACGCTCGAGTCACCACCTTGAAGAGTCTATCTAACAATGAATAGATTCCCTCAAACATGTTGATCACCAGAATACAGCCGGGCATATATATGAGCGCGTGGATGTTGATTTGGGCTGTGGTTTCCGGTAAGATAAATCCTACGCAAACCATGATTATTCTCAAATGTAGAAACTCACACAACTGCCCTCAATAGGTTGCACGGCACTGGTTCAGAACTACGGCGGCCTTGTGGCCTGTAGATTCTTCTTGGGCATCACCGAGGCTCCGGTGAGTTGCCTCAATACTAGAATATCTACACTCTTGGCAAATCTCACTAACACACGACAAAGTTCTACCCCGGCGCCACCTACATGCTCTCTATCTTCTACACCCGCACAGAAGTTGCCGCCCGTATCGCTGTTCTTTACTGTGCTCAGATCCTCGCAACGGGTTTCTCCGGCCTGATTGCCGCAGGAATCTTCGCCGGTATGGACGGCCTCCGAGGCATCGCAGGCTGGAGATGGCTCTTCATCGTCGAGGGAGCCGCCACCGGCCTCGTCGCCCTCGTCGGATTCTGGTTTCTGCCAAACACTCCCCTCACCACGCGGTGGCTTAAGGATCACGAGCGTGAGCTGGCACATGCGCGGATCGAAAGGGACCGGGTTTCGGACTCTTCGGACGTCAAGGCTTCGGCCATGGACGGTTTGAAGCAGGCTTGCCGGGACAAGCGTACCTGGCTTTTTTGTCTGATGCAGAACTTCCACCTCTCGGCTTGCTCTTTCAACTCTTTCTTCCCTACGTAAGTCCGATTCATTAGCAAGAAGACTCTGTAGATCTTGATCGCTGATTCGTCATTCACAGTGTCGTTAAGACCCTCGGCTTCGATACCACCGTCACGCTTGTGATGACTTGCCCACCCTTCATCTTTGCTGGCGCTGCCGGAATCGCTTTCGGATGGAGTTCTGGACGCATGCACGAACGGACATGGCATATCACCGGAGGCTTGACCATCGCCATCATCGGTTTTGCAATTGCGGCCGCCACAATGAACACAGCAGCGCGCTACGTTGCATGCTTCATCTTCGCGATGGGTGCTTACAGCGTCAATTCGGTTATCATCGGCTGGGCATCATCGACACTGTCACAGACTAAGGAGAAGAAGGCCGTTGTCCTTGCTATGACCAACGTCGGCGGTCAGGTACGTTACTCAAACGCGAACTGATGTACTCAGGGAATCTTTGCTGACTTAATACGCAGATTGGCTACATCTATGGCGCATACCTCTGGCCAAAAAGCGATGAGCCGCGCTACGCCATCGGCTTTGGTACCTCGGCGGGGTTCGCACTCCTCTCGATTTTGTGTGCATGGTGGATTCGTGTTTTGCTTGTTAGAGAGAATAGGAAGATTCGCGCATCTACGTCGGAGCACGTCAATTTGTATGGGTACTAAACTAGCAAGTGGCTACATGGCGGTGATTCTAGGACTGCCCCTCAAAGGCTTGTACTACAATTGTGTGCAATTAGGAACGCGGCATCCAGAAATAGATGCTGTCTACCATATATCCATCGTTCGTGCTGACTTCAGGATGTTCAGACTTGGCACAAATGTTCCACTTGTCATAAGAATCAACAATCATCTTATATCGTATTAAGAAAACATCGTTGGAACCTACTTCTTATGCAGGTCGTTGTGAACGGTGATGGTGGAATGGTAGGTATGAGAGCGGTTATGAGACTCAGAGGCTCACTCTGGTGAGACAGGTGTTGATGGATTATTCCATCGACGCACCGTGGATCCAGGTAATTGGACTCCGGCAGCAGGGTAGCAGATGAGCTGCTAAGGGCAACTCCGGACAGCGAAACAGAGTGAGCGGAAGCAACAATTCACAGGTCAAGGGGCGAAAATTTTAATGTTCTTCTGTTCTTCGACTCGTATGATCGAATATCTCTCCTAGCTCAATTCAGCCCTTGCCACCACACGACTCCTAGGTAGCCCCATGTGCCATCACACTGGTGGATGACTTCAATGTGAAAAGAAAAGTAGACGCTGATCAGTCATGGCGGCTGACATTCAGCTGTGTCAGACTGATAAGCAGGATGTTGGCACATCTGACCATTGCAACCTCCCTCAGACGTATTCTGGTGGATGTCAGAGCAGCTAAATGACCTGAAATATTGGCGAGTCTGTCGATCCCGGAACTTTCAGAAGACTTCCGCTGATTGATTGGTGCAACGCGGTGCCTATACATCTGCAGATGCGCTATTTCTGTCTGAATTTTGTGCTGAGTAAGACCAAGTTGAAGTGCATCCCGTGCGGGTGGATGAAGAGACCCAAACCACTTACCATGAGGTTTACTAGAGATGGCTTTCCAAGTGCTAAACATGAAAGTTTTACGAAATGATGGAACAACAAGAATTGATACCATGCAGAACTAGTCGCTATTAGACGGCAAATTCGATCGTCACGAGGCAATGCAGAGTCACTGCGATTCTCACGGAGGTTTTCGTCCGGGATTCTAAAGCAGCAACGGCACAGCCAACATTACTTGCTGGCCAGATCATCATATTCCTCTTCCTATTCTTGTCCCATCGTTCGTTATTTAATTTCCTATTCTATTCAGAAGCGAGAAGAGGAACACTCCAGCTAGAACGGTCGTCTGAAGATTCTTTCATTCCGACGCGCCAATTCTCCAGCCGAGACTTGCCAAAGCAGCGGAACCGTTACTTATGCATGTCACTTCTTTGGATCAGTCGCAAAACCTTTGCTGTGTGGGCCCTGAAAGGTGACTTTGTACATGGATTGTAAGCACTTGCCATGGATGACGCTTGACGGCAAGGCTGGCTGTTGTGTGCAACACACCACGGCCAGTCAATTTCTACAATAGGCTCGGGAAATGTAAAGGCCCCCAAGAAAAGGACACAGGATTCTCAGGTTCGTTACGTCACGATTTCTGAGGATTTCGGCTCTGTCCTGTTAGAATTCAGCTACTAATTTCAGGATTCCAAGTGAGTACAAGCCGCAAAGCCCGATTAAGAAATTAACCTTCTACCCAGGATCCCACCAAGGCTGACACTCCAATTATAAGGACGAAAAGAATTTTAAATCATTATGAGCCCTCTGAGCGGGGCTCTGTTAGCCCTGGATTCTTCTGAGGCTGCTACCGATACTTGACAGCTGCAAAACCCGTTTTCTTCGTCTTTTGGAACCAGAGCTTTCATCACGTTTTCTCGGGTACGCTCATTGCCAAGAAGCACAACGCCTTCTGTCCTTGCACATTCGCCTTCCTACTGTCGCTATGGTCTATTTATGAAATCTTAAGTGAGACCATTGATGATCCCTGCTTTTCGATAGTTTATCGAGAAGGTATTTATGGTCGCCGAAGCAAACTCGACATGGCTCTCAACTTCACATCCTCTTGGTCTCCTCCCCCTATCTCAGATCTCGAATTCAGCAACTGCACAGCGGCAAGTATATATTATGCAAGTGGGGTAACCAACGAGGAGACGTCTGATTCTGGATATGAGGCCACGTTCAACTTACTTTATTCACTGCTCCCGCCGAACTGGACGCACCCTACGGAAGCCGAACTTATGGTGTGGCAGGAGTCGTGGGATGAGTACACCAGGGACTATGTTCTCAACACAACCGCGAATATGGTCGAATTTGATTGCAATCGGGAAATCTGCCGTTACCTTCCGCTCGAGGGTGATCCAGACTTGGCTGGCTTGGGTGTAAGTATTGAAGCATGATGCTGTGTCGCCAGCTGGAGCGACGCCTAGAATCGAACGCTGACTGTCGAAATTAGATGATGGCATCTTACTTTATTGTGGCTATCCTGGCTACAATATACTTCGTCGTGATCAGTATGCACTGTATCAAGGCCCTCAATGCAAACAAGTATTGGCAAAAGTTCTACGGCGTGTTTGAGCAAACGCTGAACACATTCCTCGATTCCTCTCTATTGTTTTCAATCTCCATGCTGTTGGCGGCCATATATCGCTTCGCTTCAGCTGCTCAACGCCCCGACGGCGAGGACAACACTTTCGTTTACTATCTGATCAACACGGTCACCATGTCCATGTTCTCAGTTTTTCCCCCAATGATACTCCAATTCACGGCACGGAGACTACGACGCAGGGGCATACGGGCATTCTTGTGGTTTCTTGTCATCGCCTTCGTGATCACAACAACTACATTATACTACAGATGGCGCGGGCCCCGTGCTATCACCAGATTCTTTGCCGACGAAACTCGCCTGAACAATCTGATCAATCTTCATATTGGCCAAACTCTGTGGCTCTTCCTTTGTGACTTGACGGAAACTCATGTGATTGAGGCGCTGGACCGCGCAATCATAACGGCCCAGGTTGTCCTCGGCCTCAATCTACCATGCTGGATCTATCTTTTGTTCACCATCGGGGATGCCCAGCAGGACGACACACCCCATTGGTCTGCGAAAAAAGGATTCTTTCATTCCAAAGCGTGGAAAAAGTACGGAAAATGGGCACGGGGACTGAATATCGTTCTGTGTTGCGCGATCATGTGGCTCCTCCTGGGAACGTTCAAATCGATCGCAGACCGTCTTGCCGACGCGATGGGGCCAAAGACGAAGGACCGGCGATGGAGCATAGGCCAGGTATTGGCCTTGGCTACATTTGCGCCATTAATGATTGACATAATAACGATTGCTTTAGGTAAGTGGTCTCTTTGCTGAAGTACCTGTTATATCCGCGTCTTCGTCAGCATGCAATTTGCTTTACATCACTAATTGCTGCCGAAAATAGATGAACCGAGAAGGGCACTGGAAGGGAAGCTCCCCAAGAGGTTCAGGGTTATTGATGCGGAACAAAGGACAACAGCAGCAGAAAAAGGAGACTCGAGACGCTACGCCTTTCAAAGCACGGGAGGTTCACCAGATTATGAGATGCTCGAAGACGGACCAAGAATGCCGAGAAGCTGAGAATTAACGGCAACCTAGGGATGGCTCGGACTTGTCATGAAGACCAGACGCTCTCCCCGTCTCCAAGGATGCATCTTAGACAGGCTTCTTGGTGATAGAAGACACTTGATTTGTGTTTTGTACGTAGGTCTGATTCAATTAAGTAAAATAGTGGTGGTGTAACTTGCACAAAAGGGATACTACTCGTATTGCGGTAAGTGTCTCACGCGGTGAAATGAGATACCCGAGTGGAGGGTTGATGTTGTGGTGGCGGAATGGCGGTGGCCCACAATGAGGATACTTCATCCGCTGCAACAGATTGGGGTCTGCTGTGGATGAAAACTTCCATTCTGGAGAATGCGTTTCTTCACTTTGACTCGATAACTTATTGAATCTGTCTCACATAAAATGAAATGGGCCATAGCATATGAACGAATTGGATATGGACGAGAGTTTCGCCGTATGATGCGTTGAAATTGGGCCGGCCCCAGAAGGCATCCCACCTCACTGTACCCCAACGGGAAGGTGAAGAAGCTTGATGCGGTTCATCCCATCACCACCCAGCTGATGATCGGCAAAACAAGCTCTGGAATCCCGGCATCCCGGCAGCATCCAGCCTGTAATCATGCGCGACAGCGGGGCTCGGCTTACAGTGCAGCACGCAAGCCTGGCAAGTCGTCATTCGCGGAGATTGGGTGTGATTCAATTGGGTTCCTTGCAGGTGCTCGCGTATAAAATTCAGTCAAGCCCAAGATGACGACTGTGGACACTCGCCTTGTGCCTTGAACAGAAGAGCACGAGTGAGTCCATACTTACCTGGGGGCTACATCACCACCATGCGTTCGCTTCTATCCGTACTCGCCCTGAGCTCCCTGGCCTTCGCTGGACCAGGGGCTGTCCATCGGCCGCAGTCTGCAGGCCTCGGCGCACGCCAGTCCAACGCGTACCCTCCTAATACCATTGATCAGCCAATAGACCACTTCCCCAGTGACCCCCGGTAAGAAAACCAGAAGCAATTCTTGAGGTTAGAGTAAGCTGACGATGTCAATCAAGGTATGCTCCGCACACAAACGAGACATTCAAGCAGCACTACTATTTCGACGCGAGCTACTATAAGCCGGGTGGGCCGGTTTATCTCTATATCGGAGGAGAGACCGATGCCCGGAATCGTTTTTCAAACCTCAAAACGGGGATCATACAGATCCTGATGAATGCCACGGGAGGCCTCGGCGTCATCATAGAAAACCGCTACTACGGGCAGAGCGTCCCCTTCGAGAACCTCACAACCGACAACCTGGCGTACTTGACCAACGAGCAGACCATCGCAGACTTTGCATACTTTGCGCAGCATGCGACCTTTCCCGGCGTGAACGTTTCCCTGACTGCACCGGCCACGCCCTGGATCCTGTATGGTGGGAGTCTTGCCGGCGCTCAGACGTCCTTTACCGTTAAGACGTACCCCGATCTTGTATATGGTGGCATCGCAGCATCCGGAGTAATCGCCGTCAAACGAGACTATCCCGAATGGTACGACCCGATCCAGAAGTTTGGCCCAAGTGACTGTGTTCAGAGCATCAATGATATTGTGGACAAGTTTGATGCCCTCGTCGAGGCCGGCAACACCGAAGCTATCCAGGAGCTCAAGTCGGTGTTCGGCCTGGAGTCATTGACAGATGACCGAGACTTTGCAAAGACCATTGCGTATCCTGTGGGTTCTCCATTCGGTAAGCACCATGTCCTCCTATAGTCTCCGTCCTGCCGTGTTTAGCAATGTCCCAGAATGTATCATAGCAGTTCAGGATTCTCAACAAGTAACTAACAAGAACTAGACTACCCGACCCCAACGTGGCAGGAGCTCTCCTGGATAAATCAGAAGACACAGTTCTGGTCATTTTGTGGGAATGTCACCAACCTCGATGCGCCCGCGGAAGTGACAGCAGTGGACGAGCAGCTGGCCAAGTACACGGACGGCGAGCCTTGGGAGAACCTGGGAAATTACGCCAAATATATCAAGGAAGTCATTTTGCCCACTTGCGAGGGCGGGGACTATTCCAGCGGGGAGTGCTTCGGACAAGGGAATGGTATGCCTGCCGTTCATTAGCCATTTATTGGCAAATCTCGTCTTCAAACACTTCGGTACTGACACAACACAGCAACGTTCTGGACGGAACAAGTCGATTCATCTACACGTGCTTACCTTTATACAACCTGCATAGAAGGAGGGCTGTATCAAACCGCTCGAAAGGAGGGGAAAACTCTCCTTTCAAGGGTCATGGACGCGAACTACACTCAAGAACAGTGCACGCTGGCCTTCCCGCCGGGTGAATACAACACGATCCCGGCCTCTCCAGACACCGACAGATGGAACGCGTACGGTGGACTGAACTTCAGCGCAGACAGGCTGGCCTTCATCGATGGAAACCACGACCCGTGGCTCGACGGGTGCTACCACTCCAACCTGGGCCCCCAAAGGTACAGCTCCGACCTCCACCCGGCGTACCTGATCGTGGACGGCGGGCACCACTGGGACAGCAATGGGATCCTGGACGTGGAGAGTGAGCCTCAGTTCATCCGGGAGGCGCATAAGTGGCAGATTCGCACTGTCAGGAAGTGGCTGCGGAAGTTCCCTGATTGGGAGCCCGCGAGCAGCGGGACGAAGCTCAGATGAAATAACTCTAGCATCGGCAGTTGGCCTATTGGCCCCTGGCAGCGAAATAGATTTTTTGTGGTAGCTGGACGGGATTTAAGACAGTGCTCATATCACACATATTTTAGTGCGCTATCCCAGCCTATCTGTGCTCCAATAAAATCCGATTTCAAACACCAGATCCGGACCCGGATACCCAGGTGGGCTGAAGCTGTTGACGTGTCGCCTCCGAAGCTTGAACCTTGCGTAATGGCTGTCACGAGTAAGGCCGGGGCAGGTATTGGTTGAGTCCGACCCGGACCTGCATAGAGACGACGGCGTTGAGATGTCATATGTCACATCACGAGGCATTTCGACCTAAGAGTTGTGCACGCTGACAGATTCGAGAGTGTTCTCTGCGCTCACTAAAGCCACTCGAATTATAATCCGTTGCAGCGTCCGACCGTAATATTAATATTCGCGCATTAATGGGGACCGATCAAGAAAAAGCAAAACTGATTCCAAGGTTATTAATACAGACATACACACGGAAGCATCACCAAATTAAACACGCGCAGAATTGAATGGACTTCCAAATACAACGATTACCATCAAACAACAACACGCGGCCCAAGTGTATCCTTCTTTACACGGACTTTTCTCAAGACCTCGGATGTCCTGCTGTGACCTTTCTCCTTCATAGCTCGCTCAGGATACTGGGCATAAGACTTGCACCACTTGTCCCAAGACTTGGCTGCCTTGATCAAAACCTTGTCCATGTCCTCCTTGACCTGTCGTGTCTGCCACTAAATCCCAGCGTGTCAGTATGTTGCGAGCTTCCTGTGAATAGATCTTGCAGAAAAGGGAGACTCACGTTCTCGTCCTCCCAATCTCCAGCATGCTCCACACCCGGGGCTCTGCCTCGTCGATCTGGCCACCAGCCAATGGAAGCCAACACATCAGTCTTGGTCGGGGGGATTCCAGGGCTACCGAATGCCTTTGGGTTCCTCTGATGGCAGATCTCCTGGAAGTACGACGCCATGGTGTCCATTGCATCATCGGGAACCAGACGGACCTTGAGCGTTCTCTTCTTCCCATCCTTCTTGGCGGCATCCTCAGCGGCTCGTTTCAAGTCCTCCTCGTCCTCGTCATCCAGCATCTCCTCGAAATGCACCTGCCTGCTGTCCCTACGAGTGTCTCGACGGCTCGTACCGCCCACATCAGGACGCGAAGTGTCAATACCCGCGGTGTAAATATCCTCCTCAGACACCGGGCTCAACCCCCTCTCAGACCTGCTCTGCCCCAAGTGCTGAGCCACCTCGCCAACCTCGTCAACAACGGGCTCCCTCTCCATCCGCCGCGTCACGCTCCGCGCAGTAAGATACCCCGAGATACTAGCATACATCCACACGCCATCAATCTCAGCCAGCCCTCCAAAGGGCCACACAACCGCAGCAAGGGTGTCGATGACCAGCGAAGGAGGGAACAGCAGCGTACTGATAACACTATCCCTCGCGGCGCGCCGCTGTGTCCGTGCTAGCTGCGCACCGACCTCGTTGCGCACCTCAACGGGAGTGTGATCTGCGAGCACGGAGGTCGGGTGGATTAGCACCAGCTCGGTGACGTGCTTCCGGGGCACGCGGTTCAGGAACGTGATGTCTGGGCTCTTGATCGCTGCCACGGCGCGGTCGCACCCCCGCACCGCCTTGTAGTGCAGCCCGCGGAGGGAGAGCGTCTTGCCATCGTATGTCTTAGCCTTGCGCACCTCTTGCTGGACGAGTCGTTTTGCCTTGTGGCGCTTGCCTTCTTTGACTTTGATTGTGCCTGTTGTTGTGGTGGTCGGCTTGAGCAGGTGTGGTGCGGGTGGCGTGTAGATCATGTATCGCTGGGGCACGTTGAGAGTCTGGCCTTTTGAGGAGGGCGGGGGCAGCGGGATCAGGTAGGCGATTATTTTCTCTGGGTCCCGGGTGTAGCCCACCGTGTTGACGGGGATGTCACCCGTGGTCAGCCGGCGGCGCGGTGGGAGCAGGACGAGCTCGTCAATACGCTCTGGTGAGCGGGAGTGGTGACTTTCTTGTCCTGTTGGTGGCCTCGGTGGGAGGTCTGGGCGGTGCTCGGAATCAGGCGAGTGTCGATCCGAGGAGGGTGGAGAGACATGCGGCCATTCTGAGGGGTCGTCGTGGGGACGCGTTGGGAGAGGTGGCGGCTCTGGACTGGCCGGATGTCCTGATGAGTATGAGGTCGAGTCTGGATAGCTGGTCTCGCCAGTGTTGTGATGCGCCGTGTGTGCTGCAGGCGCATAGTACCGCCCATCCGTCAGCCAGGGAGTGTCATCGTGACTCTTGTGAACGCCGTGAGGATCGTAACTGTCACCAGACTCAAAGTATGGGTCGCGAGAGGAGAAAGGTGATCGCGAGCTCTCTCCAGTGTTAGATCCATTCATATACATGGCCTCTTGAAATGTCATTTTGGGCGAGGCTGACTCTGGATGAGTCTGTCTCTATCGTCAGATCTGAGTACGGTGTCTGGTCAGTCTGACAATATTTACAGCAACCAAATGTTGAACGTAATTGAACAAATTCTGCAAAGACGTCACTCAGGAGACCAAGAGCAACGGCCAACCAAGATCTCTGGAGCTTGTTTCACGCGTGTGTGTCGACGGCATAATATACGTGACGTGGCGGTTGAATCGAGCGTGGTCCTTCCCAGTCGAAGCCGCTAGATCACCAGGGCGAGACTCGGCTCGCGAGGCTTACAAGCCGCTCTAACACAGAAGTCATGCACGAATCTATCACTACGTCAGAGAGCCGTTCAAACTCTGAAAATAATCTCGATTATTTCTGCTGGAGCCATGTTCCTGAGTGTCATCAGGATCAATTTTTGCTGATGCTCTTTCTGAATGTTTTCTGCGCTGTCAGGTGAAGCACCGGGAAACCGATCTTGGCTCGTTTTACTTGAATAGACACATGTTGCAGGTTTTGGTTTACCAAGAATGGTGCAACACTCTCCGCGCACAGCATCATGAACTCTCGATAGAATGGTATGGCTTACCTCGATAAGATAACACCAAAAATGTCTTGTGTTATGACACCCGGAGAGTGAAATGTCTCCACCTCGCTCTCATGGGCATACGGGTCTTCGATTTCTAATTCTCCTATCGGGCGAGGATCCTTCCCGCGCTAGGCAACCGCCAACTTTCCAGGTGCAAGGATACCAGGGATAATCTATACGACCGTTCATATGAGATTAACTATTAACATCTCGACCAGTTGACCTCGTTCCTAACGATGGTTTATACAATACCTCGAATAAATAATAACCAGGGAACAGTCTGCGACGCTTGAAGTTGTGTGTAATTTGTTATGATTTACATCGATTTGTCCCGCCCAGAGCGCAGATTTTCCTCAGCATCTCTCAAGCATGTACTTTAAAACGAGCCCCTGCATATTCCATTTAGCCAAGTTCTACCCAGTAAGCGCTATTTGAGTCTAACATCATAGCTCAGGACGTCCTATTGTCCCAATTGCGGAGAAACACATGCCCTACAAGAGCTACCCGCGATCCTCTGTCAGCTTGGTACGCCTGCGGAATCCTTCAGTCCACAAGTGGTCCATAGGTGAATTGGCGCCCGCTCCCCGACGCTGTTGGTACCTTGATGCCGATCCCAACGGCCCTCATCGTCGGAGACGGCTTCTGCACAGGACTTATAAGGGAGCTGTCTCACGCAGCATCTCGTTTTGCATGGCCTCGACCTTCAAGCCGCTTGTCAATTTCGCGAACGTGATTTTCCAATTTTGAGAAAAAAAATCAAATACTCGAGCCAATCAAGAAAAACATGGCTCCGCAGACCTCCTTCATCATCGTGCCCGGCTCATTCGCCACAGCGCCTCTCTACGACAGTCTCGTAGCCGCCCTCCAGAAACAGGGCCACTCGGCGCGGGCAATAGATCTCCCCTCAGCCAATGACGGGTCCCGACTGCCCGCGCCAACAGGCGAGGACGACTCCAAGCACATCCGCGCAGAGATCACGGCCACCCTGGACAGCGAGGCAGAACCCTCCGACGTGGTAGTGATGCTCCACTCGTACGCTGGTGTCCCCGGGTCCTCAGCGCTGAAGGGGCTGGGCAGGGCCGATCGGTCCGCAGAGGGCAAAACCACGGCGGTCGTCGGGGTGCTCTACCTCGCCTCCTTTGTGCTCCCGCTGGGCGAGTCGAACCGCTCGTGGCTGAGCGCCCGGGATGCCATACCCGAGCCGTTCAAGTCGGGCGTGCCGGGGGGCTACCTGCCTCCGATTGACCCATCTTTTGGGGCGCTCATCTTCAACGACCTGAAGTCTGAGGAGGAGCAGGCTCGGCAGCTCGCCATGATGACGCGGCACAGCTCGGATAGCTTCGACGGCGTGGTTTCGTACGAGGCGTGGAAGCACATCCCCAGCGTGCTGATGATTCCAGAACACGATGTCATTGTGCCGACGCCACTGTTGGAGGTGATGTATGAGCAGTCGGTGGCGGCTGGTGGCACGGTTCGGCGGGTGTTTGTGGAGGGTGCAGGCCATTGTGTCAATGTTAGCCGGCCGGACTTCGTGGCTGAGGAGCTCGCCAAGCTGGCTACTGGTAGCCAGTAAATTGGACTCATGCTTCTGGGAAAGTATTCAAATCGATTCAGAAATAAAAACCCTTGTCTGATAAGTCTACGCTCCTGGTTGCTCTGCTGAAGCACACAAAATCGACAGTAGGCAACTATTCTAGCTTTGCACGAGGATGACACAAACTATGTACTAAGGGTTAATATCCCTGAGTGTACGAAATTATTGACAGTGAAAATTTCGACACCTCCACTATTTCTGACTGCTGGAATGCGCTCGGTTGGTATCGCCCGCCCAGCTGCTTCGTTCCCTTGCGGCAATGCCCTCAAGCCAGTCTGATATCTCCGCTTCTAGGTCGAGATGCTCCTCCAAGGAAAGGTGACTTAGCGGTTAGGGTCCACGGACCTCCGGGGCTCATGAAAGGCGTAAATTGACTCCTCGTAGTCAAAATACGTGATTGCCGTCGCATAGATTGTTCAAGATATTTCAAGCCAAGTCGAAGCCAGCCCTGGACTGAGCTCCTCTCCTGCAAAGCAAGGACACCAGGGTTGCCTTTGTCAGGATCTATCTAACCCCAGTAACTTCTATCCAGCCTCTCAATGTGGGCTCAAGATCCCACAATGGCGACGCAACCTAATGAATCGAAAACAACTATTCGCAGAGGAAAAAACAGCTGGTACAGAGGTACATATTACACACAGTATAAATAAAAATATATACCCACTATTATATTTACTATACTAGTTATTATAACTATATATCCTTATTATATATTATTATTACTATATATTAAAGCTATTTTTATATTTTAAAAAAATATAACTATTAGATTTATAAGAGCTTTAATATATATTAATAAATTAATTAT
>JADAZS010000116.1:0-159812 GCA_014872975.1 Diaporthe citriasiana | reverse complement strand
TATAAATAAATTAGCCCTACCCGAAAAAGTTACTTATTTATTACTTAGTAGGTTAATTTTATTAAGAAAAATAGTAAATTAATATTTTTAATAATAAAAAAGCTAAATATTAGGTTAAATATTAAAATAATTATTATTTTTATAATATTTAATAATAATATTATCTAGGTAATATAAAAGTTAATAGGTTAAGTAGAAGATTTAGTTAAAGGCTAAAGCTAATTAGGTTTAAATTAGGTAGGTAATTTGTAACCCTAACCCTAACCCCCTAGACCCGATAAGGTATAGCCTAAGTATAACCTAAAAGATTATATTTAGTAAAATATTATTATTTCTTTACTTCTTATATATTTAAAAACTTTAAAAAAAGACTATAAATATTTCTAATTAATTTAAATATTACGATTACTTTATTTTCTATAATATCAGGGTTATTATTAAGAAATTTGGGTGTAAAGTTGGTGGTATGGCTTATATACTGCTAAGACCCGTATATATCTGTGGGGGGTGACGATAACGGCGCCTGGCAGCAGATAAGCCAGGAAATTTGTGCATGCAGACAATCCTGGTATCAATTCAGCACCATTTCTGTTTCATGCTCATTATCTCTTGGTTTTGGCCCCCTCGAATACCAGGGGGCAGTGTGCCGTGCCGCACCTAAGTCCCTGCCTAGCATTGCAGTAGTCAAATGCATGTTGGAGGGAGAATCGCTTGGCGCTTTCAGATTTAAAGTAGCGATCCCCCCTGAAGCAACTCAATGTTCAAAACCCCGCTACACCTTCATCAGATGCGGCTGGACTTCTTCTATTGTCGCAAATCAGCATGAACAGAAGTGCTGTCAGGCCGGTGGCCAAACACCAGACGAGTGGGCTAAACATTTGGGAGTCATTCGCCGATTACATCTGGACGAGGACATGACTCTAAAAGAAGTGATAAATATCATGAAATCGGAGTATGGATTTGTTGCATCGTATGACCAAACACCCACTCCGAGTCATGGCTGCACACTAATTTTCACTCGATCTAAGTCGTACACACAGCAGTGGAGCAAATTCATTCAGAGACTCAGCAATGCGCTTAATATGTCCGAGAGCATCCATCTGGGCGAGGCTGTCGTCGTGATGCGGCAACCACCTCAGGAATTCAGCATGATCCTGAACCAAAATTCAGCCAACCACCTCGCTCATGTCCACATGCTCTTAGTCGTGGCAACTCCCCGGCGGCCTGGATTGTCAGACCAGGAGTTGCAGATGTTTCTCGGCATCGTGAAGAGTCTCCTTAACTTTGCGGCTACGTTGCTATTTACCGGGCACCCGATACATCAGATGCTACGAAGTCTCGCTAAATGGGAGACTGAGGACATGGAGAATTTCGCACAGAATCATCATCATACCCGAAGTTTAGCGTCCTTCTACCCTCTAAGTATCCTGGCGTACTCTATGTTGTCTATAGAGGTGAGGCCAACCCGGTCGGACAACTTTACAACACCGATCGTCTGGAACAAGATGAGCTTCCGCGAATGCTACACATTAATGGCACCAGAGAGTTGAGATTATACAAATAACCGAGGCGATCTATCCACTATTTGGAAGGGTGCTCGACATACGTACCAACGAATCGCGCGTTATCATCATGGTCTTCAGGCCCAGAACTCACAAGTCTTGCGCATCAGAACCGGAAGGAAGTCTTCCAAGGGAGTTAGACCTTCTCCGACTTCGAAAGACATAGTAAACCGGTGGGAGATCATTGAGAGGTGATCAATAACGGGGCATGTTACGATGTGTTTAACTAGATTTGGTGAATGTAAACTACAGATAACAAAAACTACGGATCCCAATCTCTTATCTTAACCCCCATACTAGATCCTTACAGGGCAGGGCAGTGGGTAATAACACTCAACAGCATATCATAATTACCTTGAGGGCAACTCTAAGTCTTCGATCTCATCGCATCCCATTCCACTCGCGTGCCTCAGATCGCATCCCTTCCGTATCGACAAGACCTTGCTCGCATTCCTTGTTATTCTGGTGTTCCTTCTCCGAATGATATCAGCAAACTCCTTTGCTCCGGCTGAAAGATTAGGCGAAGACTTACGAGAAACAATATCTTATCGATGTACGCAGCACCACATCCGCAACGAAACCTTTGCAAGTGTGTTGTTTTGTGCTGCTGTAACCAGCTGTTGGTTGTAAAACCTTCGTTGCACTCATCACACTTGTGGTAATCCTGAGACACTTTCCGATTTCCACAATAAGGACCTTCAGCCGATGGTTGCCCAAACAAAGAGGCATGTTCTTCCTGCCCAAATACAGAATGCATCCCAGTTGCTAGCGTTTGCCGCTTGTATGCTGCATGTTGCGAAAGCGTTTGATTATCAAACGGGCGAGGTAAGCTGAGATGGGGTCGAAATAGCTGCGGTCCAGTCATGTTCTCAAGACCAATGCGTCTTGAGCGGCCTGTCACGGGCGCAGTTGTTGGATGGGGCATTACAAATCCACCAGACTGGTCTGGATTCATCCTTCGAGCATCCATAGTGCTGGCAATTTGCGAGCAATTCGAATTCAACATAGACGCATTTGCTGGCGCTGACGTGTTCGTCATGATAAATTTTGCCTGAGAGGAGCTTCCTGCGGGTGGCGAAACGGGTCCGAGTGGATGTGGTAAGATGAAAGGAAACGGCTGCCCGCGCCGTGGTAGTGCCGGCAGCGAGGTCGGCGCTGTCGTTTGGTCGCTCTCATGACTTCTGGGAATTTGAGCCGTGTTTGGTACGTCGCAGAATGTTGTTGCGTGGATATTGCGTGATGAACATGACCGTGGTGTCTCAATCCTGCTGTCACTTCCGACCTCTCTGGCCGGTCGTGATTCGGATTCCTCACGTGGAACCATTCCGGTGGGCCAGAACTCTTCCGTCGAGTGTTTTGACAGTTACATTCCAAGTGAAACAGAATTGGGTCAATCTCGATTGGGGTGGGACGTCAGCCTGACTTGCATGTTGTCCCGGTTTAAGTAAGCCAGGAAAGTGAGCAACTGCCCAAGCAGCTGCCACACTTCTCAATCTGCGGCTAACTATTCTAGGCTTCTCAGGTCATCTATTTGCGTCTAGATCCAGGGAAAAACTCCTCACCGGTGAATTCCAATGATGCAAGTGTGCGGCGCTGAGGATTTGGAATTGTGGGACCCTCGCTCTCCGGTAGGGCGTTGCTTTGCCGCATTCATGCAGCCATAGCGACTCACATGACCGATGAACAGCCGGATATGCCAGCTCATGCATCCGGGAAGACTGCCTGTCTCTGCAGGGTTTTCCGGGATCAATTCACCGCCTTCCTTGTCGAAAACGTGCCCGCAGTAGTACAGCGGGATGTTGAGCATGAACAGGGCCAAGTATTTGGCTTGCTCTGACGAAGTGACTGAAACTTTATTGAAGTGTTTCTCTAATTTAGTATCAAGCATGGATGCCTTTGCCTCACAGCTGGCTTCCCTTATCTCCTTCTGAGAGATGCCTGTCGTATTTGCAGTGCAGGTCTCGAGTCTTCATTTCTTTTAGTCAGCACTTTACCCCAATCCTTTGCTCCCAAGCTGCTTTCCGACTTCAGCGGCGGCCCAGGTGCAAGAAGTGCCCGAGAGCCAATTACCCTTCCATTCTCGCACGCATCGGTCTGAACTGGTCATTCGCAAATTTCTTGTAATGTCAACAAACATTCGACTGTTCAGACAACTAACCTGATCTCAACTTCACTTCTCCGTATAGTTATAGCCCAGATATATGACATGTGGATCTGTATGTTCCCTTTGCATGAGCCACAGGCTGTCCGGACGTTCAAAGAATAGTCATCTTTGAGCTTACCCATAGAAACAAGTCCATGCAGTAGCTACCCTAGGATACTTTGAATTAGGGCTGTTTTGGTGGTCATATTTGTTTGTTCTTATCACTTGGGCAAAAAGACCAAGGATGCTCACATCCCGGGATCAAAGAACTCCTATGCTGGCCAACTTCTAGATGGAAAGCATGTCTCTACAAACAACATCACAAATTGACTGTTGCCACTTTCCACAGTGATACTAGTGTAGATGCCATCAGTTAGGATTATATGGGACCATTGCATGTATAGTTAGCATGAATTGGCGTTGTAAGCTTTCAAGAGCCCGGTAGTAACTTGTAATTGTGTGAAACTGACTTGAGCCGCAGACTGCAGGAAGCTCTAATCACAGTCCCATAATTCACCTCAGTGTTTTGAGTTACCGAGGTCCTTCTATGTGAGAAACAGCATCCCCAAGCACCTTTCATACTGGGATCAGACAGCTGTGATTTTGCTATTGTCGTCTCCCTATTAATTCCTAGTGGTGTGCGATGGGCTTTGATTCAAAGAAACGTTTGTGCAAGATAGGAAATATGGATCGCCCAAGGCTTATTGAATGAATCATCTGATATACAGAGAGCTTCACTTTATAGACTGACATTGTACTTCGTTCGCCTCTTGATCAACCCTGACACACTCTGCTGCTCACAAGTCAACTTATTGTCCCTATTGTTCCTCCAAATTGAATTGAACAAGTGCAGCTACCAAGATTTCGAAACTGGACTACTTAAAACAGCAGACTTTCACCTTTCGCAATCTTGTATTCGCGATCTAATTTGAGCTTCGATAGACCTGGTCATCATCCTCTGAGCTGATTCACTACTACAACTACCCCTACATATAACCCTTCACTATGTCTCACACAATCACTCCTCAAGATGGCATGGTCCTGATCAACCACGCCCGGCGCGGAGATGTCGGACAACTGCAACAGACTCTGAACCAGTTGGCCCAGCGTGAGGGCCCCAACGGAATGGACCGGGCAGATATCCTCCTACTTGCCAAAGACGAGGATGGCAACAACGTGGTCCACGCCGCCTGCATCTACGACAACATCAGTAAGCTGAAACCAGACGGTCTATGATTGCAACAGTTACTAACGAGGATTGGCAGACATTGTCGAGTTTGTCTACGGACTCAACGAGTTTGCCCTCAAGCCTGGCCTACTTCGCTCGATTCTCAACGCCAAAAACAACCTCTCCGACGCACCGATCCACAAGGCAGCTCAGAACAACTCACTGGCCTGTGCCCACGCCGTGATCCAGCGTGGCGCAGAGATCAACGCCGAGGGATCGTTAAGCCTCTGCGTCACCCACTTCGCGGCCAGAGACCGCTACCCTCAGATGCTCCGCCTTCTCCTTCAGAACGGCGCCCACCACAGCCCTACCACCATATCGCAGGATACGCCTGCCCACTTTGCAGCGCGAAACCGAGACATTCACTGTCTGAAGACTCTTTATGAGGCTGGCGCGGACCTGCGAGGCAGGAACAGTAAGTAAATTTCACGCGACTTTCTTAGTCCACTAACAGCACAATCTGCCCAGTTGCTACATCATTTTCTTACGTATCTTATCTTGACACCGCCACTTGCAAAACCTCTTTATCCTAATTTGCAATACTAACCAGTTATGTAGTGGCGGGCGAGTCACCAGCCATGATTGCTGAGAGGCTCAGCAACGAGGAGATAATGATTTGGATGAGGGAGCAAAACATCTTCGGAGTTTAGGTGGGTTCCAGAACAGAGGATGGGATAATATTTGAGGTGGTAGTGTTACGGCGGAGGGCAAGCTGAAAATTTTCACCATGTGGTGAACGAAGACGCACGGGAATGGTTGGTACATGCAGTCACCTGGCAGAGACAGGCAGAATTCGGCCCGAGGTTTTAAAATTGCAAATTGAACCTTTTCTCGGCGATTTGAGCCTAGGCTGGTGGGTTCCTATACAGTTGGTGATTGTTTTACAGTGCGGATCCGGCTCCAAGGCGTGAGACAACGCATTGCAAGGGGGTTGCATCTACTCACTACTCCACCGCGCATGATCAGTCCATTGTCCTATCCCCCATGCGAGAATTCATGGCCCTTCAGACCCCAGCCGCCCCAGGAAGCTGGAATCGCGTGCACAGTGCTACTCGGAGAAGCCGTGGCTGTCTCAATGTTCCAGAGCTCGTTGGGTACGAACCAAACGGGACGGAAGAGCAGATTTGCCATCATTGAGTCTATGCTAGAATAGGGGGGGATTTTCGAAATTCAGATAGTGAGACTCCAGCGCGGCTCATGACATGGGCTCGCATTTGTCCGCATCATCGAATCAGCTTCGAGACGAGGTTTACGAATGTCGTAACTTTCCTCTTCCACGAAGTCCGATCGCCTACAACGAGCCTTAAGAATGATGAGTCGAGGTATGCCCTTGGGGTTCGGATAGGTTTGTAAACGGAGGGGAAAGCTGACGTAGGTCCACAGAATAGGCCCGCAAATAATGAACACGCCACGGACCTGCCAGTGCAAGTAGGCAGCAGCCCTTTCGTAAGCCCAGACCCGCAGAAAAAGGTGTTCAAATCACATTCCACTCTGCTGTCCTGCCTCATGGTGAGCAAAATCCATAAAACGTCACCATCAAACACTTCTGCAAGCCACTCGAGCATAAATAGCACAAAACGATGTCGGCACACGAACAGACGCGAGAGACCTTGCACACAGGCCAAGACACATCCAAGATGCCGGAAGCACAGAAAGCAGAAGACAAAATCAAGTCCCATCCAGACTTCCAGGGCATGTTGACAAAAAACTTTGAGCCGATCCATTTCCTCCTCGCCGACGACAATAAAACTATGAGAATGATCACTACCAAGCTAATGGGTCGGTTGGGTCACCATTGTGACTTGGTGGTCAACGGTGAAGAAGCAGTCGAAGCATATAAGAAAGGGAATGAGATCTATCAGTGCATCTTAATGGATGTTTCAATGCCGGTCATGGGTGGAATTGAGGCTATGAAGCTTATTCGCTCATTTGAAGAGGAAAACAGTTTGAAACCCAGCCGGATTGTGGCTCTTACTGCTGGGATGTCAGCGGGGTTCGCAGAGGACAGGGATAGAATGCGCAAGCTCGGTTTCACTACGGCGTTACGAAAGCCCTTCCACCTAACGCAACTGCGCAGTCTTTTGAATGAGCTGGATCTTCTCCGCGAGGTTTGCACGGAGTCTCAGCCGCGTTGGTTTGAGGAAGCAATCGGGGTCTTGCAACCCTCGAGTTAAGTGGGGAGTGGAACCTGATAGCATGATTTTTCTTGTTCGATCGTTCCATGACTGTGTCCACAAGGTTACGTGCTTTGAAGTGTGGTGTCAAGAAAGTGACGAGAGCGATGCTCGGGATGGCCAACACCTTGTCTGAGGTCATGAGACTAAAGTAGAAGTAAGGACAGCTTTAACACTGTGAGGAGCTCGAGACACTCTCAACATTGTCAAACAGCCTGTGATCGAGATCTAGGCCGTTTGGTATTCTCTTTTTGCGTATCGAGGCATCGCATGGTTTGTTCCCTAATTTTCATAAGGTAGCGACTCGGTTCACTTTGGGGTTTGTGGTCAGGAAAAGTACCATAGGTGTGTGCAAGCAGCAGCATCACAGAATCCTAAACTTATTCCCCGGAAGCAACCGTTGTCACATCCTAGAAGGACTGGACAACTGCATAATAGCGCTTAGAGTTGAAGCCCAAAGCGCACCTGGGGATCGGAGCCTAACAATTTGAGTTAGTAAGCGAGTACAGTTTACTTTGTTCCAAAATCTCCAAAGCATAACCTCCGGGCTCGAGATTTCCAACAGGCAGCATACCTCTAAACTTCGACGTCGTGAGGGAAGCCATATATATACCAAGGTGTCCATCCCGCCCGCTTGTGGAGGCCCGTTTCGGAATAGTGCTTAGGCACCCGCGCAAACCCGCTTACCGTCGTACAGTGCCACGCATAGCCCCCAGGCAACAAGCAGGAAGGATTCCTGCTAATTTCCCGGTGAAAAATGGCAGAGCCTTTTTCGCACATTGCTGTGACCAGAATCTTCATGAAAGAGTTGAGAGCTGCCACGAGCAGGCACAGCACCAAGAATCTTTGACCCTTTCACCTTCTACCCAGAAGTTGTTCTCGGCCCAGATATATACAGCCTCGCACAAGACGTCGCACGCGGGAATCAAGACCTCCAGACAAGCCAGGCTAGAGAAAATCTCGACATGTCATACAACAATCCAAGGATCCAGAATGGCCACCTGCACAAAGCCCATCGGCGCAACGCCTACTTCAGCGGCCGGCTATACCGCGTCTCGGAACTCATCCAGCACCCGGCTCGGATCACTTTCCGCGAGTTTTGTCTATTGATTTGGCTCCTCTATGCACTGTTCCGCGGGTTCTTCAGCCTCAGGAGCGTCCAGAATTTGGTCGGACACGTGGATGTGACTCGCTTGTGCGGTGTAGGGGCAACCTTCTACAGCTGCAGCCAGGTCGTGGCTTGGAAAGTCTTTGTTATTTTCTGGGGTTGGCTGGGGGAGATTGTTCCCTGGGCCATCCTATGTGTGGCAGTGGTGGTTTTGGGCGAGGCGGTGATGTTTTCGAAATGATTGATGGATGTGGAAACAAGCTGAGTGGCAACTTGGATCTCCTTTTGAAATAATGTTGAGAACCGGAGAGAGAGGCAGGGTAGTCATTCACCTCATATACTAAAGCGAAGATAACATGGGACAGATGCTCCAAAGTTGCAATAATCTATCAGTGAAAACCACCATGCTCTAGCTACAAAGGGAGTATTTGAGGCAACTGTGCCGGACAGTATCAGTACAGAATCAAGTTTGAAAGGCACACCAAAATTGTCAGCAATCTTTTCCGTAGCGACGGTCGACACTCAACCCCTCTTTGTCCATTTTTGTGGCTGCATTAGCCCTCTACAGCTTGCATCCATTCAGTGATAGTCGTGGTGACCAAGACAATGTTTCCGTCATATCCCATATCAGCTCCCGTGGTGATTGTGGACTCGCCCTGCTCGTGCACCCGGCTTGGCCAATCCGCATGCCATTCCGGCCGTACACCTGGATCACCATACATAGCTGCAAGATTGGCTGCTACGTCATCAATGATATTCGCTGACGATGAGCTGAGAGTGGGAGCAGGCGGAAGCTGGGAGCCTCTGTCACCGCTGAACCCATGCTTGGCGAAGGCCGGGAATTCGAGGCCAGTAGTCGTGCCAGGGCCCACCACGTACGTGCTTGGAGAGAACCACCCTTCACCGAGGACATGGGTAACCGTAACCGTGGGCATTTCTTCATGAACCACAGTGTGTGGGGACGCCACAGTCGTTGTCATAGTCGTGGTTGTGAGAGAATCCTCGGTTGTTGGCATTGGAATGTGCACCATGCCTGTATCCTCGACCCCGAAAATCCCCAGTGTTGGCAAACCATGAAGCCATGAATTGAATGGCGCAAACAGGGATTCGAAAGCCGTCGCGATCTGTAGAAGGAAGTTGTCAGTCGGATTGGCCTTGCGACGCGGCAGTTCGACGATCGATGCCGTTACAGACGCGGCGAGATTGATAGCCAAGGAAGGGGGCGGCTCGGTGATGAATGAGCCGAGCGTTTTGGTCCCTAATGGCCCACTGTCCTCAATGACCAGATCGTCAGAGTCGAACGCATGCATGACGTCGCATGCTGTCGTTCCGACGTCGCCAACAGCTTCTTTGAGTGCGTCTTCAACCTGTCTCATGAATGCGAAGCCAAGGCCAAGAGCAGGATCTGCGCCAGGAAACAGTTCCGCGAGCGTGTCACCAGCCAAGGCAAGGAATGGGCTCAGCGTTGCCAGGATTTCAGTAGCGTTCTGAGGTGTGGTGGACGGGGAGTTGATATTGGTGAGCCAAGTGCTGAGCCTGGCTGCACAAGCGGCGGCGCCGCCTTCGGGCGGAGGATAGGAACAGGACCATGTAATGTTGTCTGTGTGTTTCCCCGCTGTACTAGATACCACTGTGCACATCGAGTTTCCGAAAATGAGACTGGGGTTAAAGTCTGGCGTGTTCAAGTAATTGTCGAGAGATATATCAACAGTAAAGGTGCTTGAATTGATCGCACCTCGGTTCGTCTCGACCCTCATATCTGTTGCGCGTTTCGCAGCACCTCCGGCGACGGCACCAGCTTGGCTATAGAAGTCGTCGATCAGAACCTCCGAAAGTAGGCTGCAATTCCCTTTGTACAGAGACATCCCTGAACCCTCAAAAACCAGCGCATTGTCTCCGGGGATTTGCAATCCGAGTTGACCACTGATTGGATTGTCTGGAGACAAGTCTAGAATGTATGACTCTCCGCTAGCGAAGGCCCCAATGTACTGAGGGTTCGTCGCATTTTCCCCGAATGAAAGGAACATGGGATTGTTCAGATCGACTGCGTCCTGCGGGGTGACTGCTACTGCCACTAGATCCATGGAAGCTGGGGGCGTTGGGAGAGAGTAGCACGATGTTGGTGAACGGGGAACAAGGACTGTCACGCCCGTCAAAGTTAGACTACTTAAAGCAATGGTCGAGTAGGTCGTCAAAACCTGCGAAGATGTGCCAAGCGAGGCACCGGAGGGAAGTATCGTTGAGATGACAGCGGGCGAGGACGTGCCAAAACTAATTAGAGCGGCAGACGATGCGAGAACCATATCGGAGCTGTCAAGGCTGAAGTTCGCCGACAACGCTTCCGGAATACCAGAAGTGGTCAGAGCCGAGGAGGCAGCAGTAGGAGCGATTGTTGAGGAGATAACCTCGATGCTGTTGTCGGTGTCTACAGCAACAGAGAGAGCGACAGAGCTGCTGGTCGAAGACATGGTGTTGGTTGAAGATAGCAGTGGCCCAAGACCGCCGGACAGAGACACAGCAGATGCAATCGTGGGCACTGCCGACGTCTGCGCCAGCGGATTGGTAGAAAGGCTCGACATCGATTCCGGCCATGGAGAGGATATGATGGATAGGGAGATTTGATTTGTGGCTGTGGGCGATGGGGCACCCGGAAGAGGGAACGTGCCGGTCAGGGTCGAAGTCCAAAGTGAGGGCTCGATTAAGCCCGGTGTAGAACCTCCCAGGATTGAAACAACCGCCGGCGTAGAATCGGCGCCGGATGTATCGGTGAGCAACGAAAGTGGCTTTGATTGATTAGGTATAACCCACTTGAAAGGGCCGATCGCCACTTACTGGAATATCAGATGGTAGCAGAGGGGATTTGGACGGGGACTCGGAGCATTCGCATGCTGTGAAGACTGTCTGGGTGACATAGACAGTCTGTGCACCAGCAAGCCAGGCGAGGAGCAAGCCTGCGATGATGACTGAGAGAGGCAGGCCGCTGAGTGGCACCATGACGAGCGTCAAGCTGAGCAAGACCATGTTGCCGGGCAGACGATCGACGTCTGAGAGCCGTGATCTTTCAGAGAAGGGCAAAACAGAGACAGAAGCAACAGCAAGGGACACCAGCACAGGTACAAGCAAGAAAGGAGTACAAAAGCGAGACGAATGGATGAGATTGTGTGGTGAGGATGAATTCTCCCCCAAAGGTCGGACAGACCGATCGAAGCCACAGTATGAGCAACTCAAGCAAATAGAGACCTACGACTTCCTTGACATGTCCAAAGGTAATTGAGGAAGCTGCACCTCATCGATACTACTTTCGCCATGGAAGGAGCAAACCCGCCGTTCGCTTGGTACATGGTATTGCACTATTTTCCTTTCTCAATTGAATGGAAGTTTAGACATGATTCCGAATAATGCACATGCACCACCATGCAACCTTGCTGCCGCGGAGGACGCCTCTCGAAGTTCTGAAGCGATGAAGGCAATTCCTCAGCCATCAGATACGGTGCGACTCTGAGCAGTCAGTCGCACTGGGTGAAATCTCGAGCTTGAGAGAAAGGAACAAGCCCCTCCAAGGCCGAATGTAAATGGATGGGTCATTGTGAGATGTAGATGAAGGCGAGCTTTTACGGCATCAATGTCTTCGTCCACTCATTCCATGTCCTTGGCTCTATTGCATTGCCCATTCCGTTTCAAGAGCTAGCTGGGTATGGTGGAGTACGGGTCCCAGAGCAAGCCCGGCTTGGCCAATAGTACACGACATAGTGGGGACTACTCTTTATCAGCACGTGCCGATTGCACTAACAATTTCCGACAACCCTACGAAAATTCCACAGCCCAATTTCTTGCAGCATTGGATCTCTGAGCGACTGGCCGACCCCCCCCACACCCCTTCGACAACGACATCGCGACATCGTACCGAACCTCGGCCATTTCCTCCCACCGACAAGTCGATACCCTCCAAATAACTCAAAATGGCCAAGATCTCGTGAGTGCGAACCTGAATCTGGACGAGGTCGGCCCTGGGCGTCAATCCAAGCTGTTGCGGGCGAAGCGAACTCTGGTCAATCAGGCGAGACGCAGAACCGACGACAAACCGAAAGAAGTTCTCGACATGAGGCAGAAGAATGCCGGAGCCCGACTTCAATACCACCAGACGGCCGCAGACAGCTTGGATAGACGACCGAAAGAGGTGGAACACAGCGGGGAACTAGAGTTCAGGGATTCAATGACAACTTTTACTGACCGAGGTCTCCTCGCAGTCGTGGTGCCCCCGGTGGCAAGCTCAAGATGACCCTGGGTCTCCCAGTGTATGTTTTCCGGCCCCTACAGACACCGACTCGCGATCCAACGAAATCGACTTGATTTGTGGACGAGCCGGAACAAGGATAGGGGAACTGACAGGATTGTAGCGGTGCCATCATGAATTGCGCAGACAACTCCGGCGCACGAAACCTATACATCATCTCCGTTAAGGGTATCGGTGCCCGTCTAAACAGGCTGCCCGCCGGTGGTGTCGGTGACATGGTGTACGTATTCCCAAGCTTGACACAATTGTCGCGCTCCCCTGAACCACCGAAGCACTCGACAAACCACTGTCGCACTCGACAAACCACTGTCGCACCCGACCATCCCAACTCACACAACCGCAATCACGAACTTGAGAACGAAAGCGCAGGGCTCGTTGCTGACACTTTGCGCTACACAGCATGGCCACCGTCAAGAAGGGAAAGCCTGAGCTCCGAAAGAAGGTCCACCCCGCCGTCATCGTCCGTCAGTCCAAGCCCTGGAAGCGCACCGACGGTGTCTTCCTGTACTTCGAGGACAACGCTGGTGTCGTAAGTACACCCCGACGATTAGTCCCGACATGAGCCCGAAGAGGATCGGCCCACAGAACCCGTGCAACAGTTGCTAACCAGGCATCTCAGATCGTCAACCCCAAGGGTGAGATGAAGGGATCCGCCATCACTGGCCCCGTTGGAAAGGAGGCTGCTGAGCTCTGGCCCGTGAGTTACTCCCCAAGAACACCAATGGCCGAGGCCCATACTGACACTGTTCAATAGCGTATCGCCTCCAACTCTGGTGTCGTGATGTAAATGGGGACGCTGGAGAAGGTGGGAAGATTTCCGTGCGAGGATCAGCGACGAAGGAAACGGGTCATACAAAAAAGAACGATCCAATACGAATCCGAGACCATAAAGGCTCGGCAATGAACGGGCTTTCACGGCGTGACTGGCAAAAAGAGAGAAGTCAGGCTTTGCATTTTTTTTCGGCTGGCGTGTAACGGAGGTCCATACCAATGGCATGAAATTCACCGACCAAGGGGGAAAAGGTCGGTTCAGCTGGCGCCCGTTCACTCTGCCCGATGCTGCGAGGTGGGCTCATGGCAGTGTGCACTGGTCACCCGGTCCCTGCGAAATGTCCCGATAGCACAGGATTCCAGTGTCAATGACCAAACTCGCTTCACGATGCATAGACGATGTTACGGTTTAAGAAGCTGTGTCCGCAGCGGGTTTCAACATGTGCTGCTTCTTCGTCTAATTTCCTGCGGCAGCCCTGAGACTGCGCATGCAGCGCTTTCGACATGCCGTAAGTACCAGGTCCCCACCTGTGAGTACATCTATCTAATTAGAACCGCGCGTTAAACATCACGTTTGCTTGCGGTCCAGGGAATTAAGTACTGCATAGCTCCCTGCATCCACTGATGACGACTTTGCAGGTGCCAAGACGAGGCTGCAACCTTGCCGGCTCCGCTCTACCTTTTCGCCGTTCCCGAAAATTCACTTACATGGTGGTCTATGGCAATGTGTGCTGTGCCTTCTGAGTTGTGTCTCAAGCTCAGAATAACATTCTGCTGGGCTGAGATTATAGCCGTGTGACAAGGCTATGTGTGTACCCACGCCACCGGAACTCAATGTTTGTGTGTGAAACTGTAAACAGTGAGTGACGCATCAGCACTCGCTTCTGTCCCGGCAGGAAGGTTAGGTGGATTCAATTTAGATTGAACACACAAACTTGTCAAGACCTGTTGAAGAATTGTTGCCATGTTGACAAATCTGACGCATCCATCCATATTGTGGTCCCACTGCTGGCTACCTGGACTTGCATTCCTAGACAGAAACGGCTGGCTTCTCACCTACTACACATTCTTTTTGAGTCGTTCATGAACGCAGCATTGATGGGTCTTCAGTGAGACAATGGCTCAGGATTCATAATTGTGTGCGAGTGCAACTTAAAGTGGGATAAAGCAGAAGTAGAATACTCCGCAATTTGCCTTGCCCAAGGCTTGTCATTTCTAAGGCGATGCTGATCAACGGCAATTGTGTGCAGAACTGAACGAGTATGATAACAGCAACGAGTTCATTCTCATAATTGGACAAGCTGATGCTGACTCGATAAATGCTCTTTTACTAGAAATAAGTTGAGAGCGAAGCATTCTTTGGTTTTTTTTTTTGTTTTGTTTTTTTCCTCCACATTTTAATTTGAATGTCGTTATCCATGGGCAAGTAGATCGACTCATGTTGCCATCTGGTCCGTGCATGTTGTACTTGACATCTTTCAATAAGTCTGATGAAAAGCTACTCTCGAGCAAGACCTACCTAGGTGATATGCCTACACAGATGCGTCAATTCATAACCATGTTCATAATGGCTCGAAGTTGATTCCCAGGCGTTACCACTTAAGTCCCTCTAGGGAATATTGACTTTTAAGGCTGCACGAAATTATACCCACAACCGGATCGCATGATAGGAACCCAAAGGAAAGTACCCAGGATCAGCTGACACGATTCCTTTATATCTAACAATACATTTATCAAGCTGAAGCCAGCAGAGACATTCCTGGAGTTGTTAGCCAGTTGAAAAATCGGGTGACAGGCACCAGTGGCTCGTTGGTAGCAGAGGAGAACAAGGATGGGTGCCGGACAGACTGCTTCCAGCTTGATCAGTCTCATGATAGCTTGTGCAGTATGGACTGGAGAAAATACTTATGACGCTGGATTGACCGAAAGGTTTGGCGTTTCAAAAGACATTCGCTCCCTGTGAGAAAAAAGCTCTACCTTTGCCACGTTCTCACCGCCTGATCACCCTGGGGCATACCACTCTGTCTTCAACATCTGGCTCATGAAACTCATTGTGCCTCGAGTCTCTCGGTGACAAACCAAAAGGAGCAGCAAATGATCGAGGCCAATAGATCACGGAAAGGAGTGTGGAATAATCATGTGTCAATTAAAATTGCAGGATCCGTTTTCCTCCTGATGATGCAATGCAATGCAATGCCATGTACTACCGTCGCTATGCTGAGTCAGTACTGTGAGTGCCTCCTTGTGATTGTATAGAAAGGCAGGACAAGCAGAATTTCGTGAAGACTTCCACCCAGTTTTTTGGCCGCCTTTCCGTCCATGCAGCAAGCAATACGCCTCCTGTTACAAGTAGAATACACTAAAAACAAATGTCACAGATATACAATCCACCCGTCTTTCACCCGACTGGATCCGTCCCCGCTCAGTTCTGCGGTCCCCATCCCGGTGCCGGCGCTCCTCCTCCAGCACCACCATGCCTATCACCATTCAGCTCCTCCCGACCGCCGCCATTAAGGTACGACCGCGCATGAGCCTCCCAGATACTACCAGGGAGGGGGACATGCGCAGAAGGTGGCCCGTCTTGCATGTAGCCGAGCACCTGCCTGTCGTCGTGCTGCATAGGCGCCTGCGACGGGGCTCGCATGCCACCCGGTAGGGGCGGCGGGCCGTTGAAATCGCCGCTCATGAGAATACCGCCAAAGTCGCGGGGCCGCTCTTGGGGGGGCAAGTTCTTGGCCATGTCCGCCGGGCTCGGCTGCGCGCTGCTGCCCCCGGGTGCCGGAGTGGGGAAATTCGGGGCTGTCGCGGTCACAGGGGTCCGGGACTGCGATGGTGGCATCTCCGGCTGAGGGGTGGGGGTCGAAGTCTTTGTCGGGTTCTTTTCATCGCTCTGTTTCTGCTTCTTTCGCGCGAGCGTCTCTTTGCGCTTGTTCACTGCTTGACGCATGGAGCCGTTGGCCCATCGAGCTGTGCAAGTGTTAGTCAATCATCCTTAGAAACAGAAACGCTGTAGTCGCCTTACCCTTCATGCTGGCGCTCATTTTCTCACTCTTTGTCATGCTTGCATAATCCTTCTCACTCAGGTCCTCTCCCTCAGCAGATGAAGGCGCGGGAGTAGCGCGGCCTGAACCTGGAGGCTTGGAGTTACCCCGGCTGTTTGTCGATGGGAGTGATCCTGGACCACCTGGCAGGCTACCCATAGGCGGAAATGGTGGACCATTTGGCATCATGGGTGGCATGGACATGGCCGCGTGGGGAGAAGAGTTCACCGGGAACGAGAACTGTCCCGGGCCGGCTCCGGGCATCGAGTGAGGCTGGAGGGGGGCGCCGCCGTAGATGTGTTGCTGCTCGTAACCAGTCTGTCCGTGGAAGCTCGGGGGAGGCTGAAGTGGTGCGAGCGGAGCTTGGTGTCCGGAGTGAGAATAAGAATGGTGGGGCGGTGGCGGTCCGTTAGGCTGGGGGGTCGCATTCTGGCGGTTTCTGTTAATAATCTTGATCCTCGGCTGCTTCTTCCTGGGAGACTGGGGAGGTTCGATATGGGGAGGATGCTCGACAGGGACGTTGGTGTGAGGGGCGGAGAAGGGGTTCTGGGCACCAACCGGGTGAGGCGGAGGCGCTGGCGCCGGTCCAAGCCGCACTGGAGCAGGTGCAAGTAGTTGGCCAGGACCGCCTCCCGTCACGTTGATGAAAGGGTTGTTGGGTGGCGCAAGTACAGGAGCGGCTTGCTGGTGCATGTATCCGTGGCCAGGTGGCCCATACGAGCTACCATCGAGTTGAGAGGGCACGAAATTAGACGGTACGGAGGTGGGCTCCGGTTCTTGTTCCTTCTTGGCTCGGCGACCTCTCTTTGACCGGGGTTCGGCAAGCTTATCTTTAATCGGATCAGCCAGTTCGGAGTAGTTCTTCCTCGGGCGGTGACGGAAGGAGTAGCTGCTTCCAACGGTGTGCATCGAGCTGGTTGACGACGAGGTAGACGGTCTGAAGTCCTCCGTTGGCGTGACTGTGTCGTCGTTTGTGGGAACGCTGCTGCCCGCGCTGTAGAACGTGTTCGGGGGAATCTCAACCTGCGTGGCAGCAGCAGATTTGCGGCCGCGCTGCCTCTTGGGAGCTGGCAGAGATGCGTCTCCCCCTTGCAGAACCGCAGACTCGGTGGTAGGCGGCTGCTGATGAGCCCCATCAAACGATGAGGCAAGATTATCTGCGGCGGCACCACGGCGGCGCTTGCGGGTCTGGGGTTGCTCGTCTTGCGCGCCGTACAATTCCCGGTCTCTTGCGGCTTCGGCATTGGCCAGAGCTTCCTGCTCAGCCTTCTCAGCCGCTTCCTTCTCCGCTGCCGCCCTAGCCGCTGCTTCACGCGCAGCCTTGGCGCCAGGTTTCGGACCCCTTCGCTTCTTTACCGGCTGATCTGGCGGCGGTGCCTCCGGAACTTCGGGCTTCTGGGCCGGAGCGCTGTCTTCTGCAGCAGCCTGAGCCTCATAATCACTATCCAAGTTCTCGGCGCCCGCGTTCTTCCTGCGACGGCCTCTCTGCTTCGGCTTAACGGGCTCCAAGGGTGTGGCGGCCCTACTAGCTTCCTTGCTGTCGTCGGAGAGGATACGCGGCTTACGAGTTCGCTTGCCTGTGACGATGCCCACTGGGTCGTCCACCGCAGCCTCTACGGCCCGCTGGCTAAGCTTGGGCCTATTGCGGAGCCGGTTGTTCTGCAGGCCATCCCGTTGCCCGATGGGGTCTTGCCTCCCGATCATGCTGGGCCGTGGGTCCCATTCGAAACCATACGCCTGTGCTGCAACCTGATCCTGATTCCTCTCGTAGACTTCAGGATTGCTTTCCGGGTACTTTAGCTTATTCTCGTCAATCAAGCTCGCACGGATGCCTTTGATCTCAAAGTCTCTCTTCTCCACGGAAATGGCGCCGTTCGTCTTTGCCATATCCCTGGCCTCTCGGGCCATCAGAGCCGCATCGTGAGCGCGGCGACGGACAGCATTGTCTTCGTCTTCGGTGAGGAGCTTTCGCTTCTTCCACTCCTCTTGCCAGGCACCCAAGGCACTGGCAGATGCCTCTAGGGCATTGAAGAGATCCTCAGTCGACATATTCTTGTAATCGTCGAGAACATTGATGAAGTCGGTGGGGGACCTGATACGTGTAAACCTATACTGTTTGCGTGGCTTGACTTTGCGAATCGGCTCAATCACCGGCTCAGGTGACGCATTTCTGCTAGCAGGCATCGACTCAGCAGCTGGCGTTGGCATATCCGACATAGGCGCAGGGGTGGGTGCATTGGACCCTGAGCCTCCGTCAAGTCGAGACTGCCCCTGCTCTTGGCTGCCTGAGTCCCGCTCCGGGGCTAAAGATTCAACATCATCCGGGGGCTCGCCTGGATCCTCAGAATTCTGAAGGTTTGGGGTCTCTCCCGGGGTCGGAACACCATAATCTTGGGCGACTTCAGGATATGCATCTTGAGCATCTGTATATGGCGTGAGAAAAGAGAAATCCCGAGGAGTGTGAGCCCGCATTGGTCGAGGCTGTGCGATACTCTGAACTGTAGCTGTGACACGGCGCTTGCGAGGCACCCGAGGCTCTCGGGGCTCCTGTTCAATGCTTTGTCGGATCTTTGGAGGCCTTCCCGGTCTCCGCTTCTTAGGCGTCTCGGGGCTTTCAGGCGTTGGTACGGAGGGTTCGACAGGATTGACGTCGGACTTGGCCTTTTCAGTCTTTCTACTTGTGGACGACCTCCTTTCTGTTTGAGTGGGCAATTGAGAGGAGTCTTCTTCGGTTGCACTTGAGTTTCCGACTAAGCGGCCCAAGCGCCTCTGAAAAATAGCTTATAGTCAGCGACTGCAACATAATTGAGCCAACAGCCCATTCGCCGCAGACAAACTTACACGGGTGCGAGGAAGAGAGACCTGTGCCTCTTGATCGTTTTGAAGAGACTCAGCTGCCGATTCTTTCTGGTTATCACCTTCCGAGACTTTTGTCTCTGGCTCAGGGGCCTGATCATCCACAACTGAAGAAATAGTATTTCTCAATTCTCTGGCGAGGGCAGAGCTCCCGAGTGGTCCATCAGGAGGCATGTCCTGAGTGGCGTCCGAATCAATTGATTCCTGAGAACTTGGTACTTTCAGGCCTTGTGACTGGTCTTGGAATGAGCTGGCGGCCATTTCAGTTCCAAAGGCCCCAGATTCTGGATCCTGGGAGGACTGGGCAGCAAATCGAGAGTCATCAATCTCAGACACTGCAGAGAGGGCCGAAGTAAGTTGTTGGCCGAGATCTGGAAGAGTAGGCGCAGAATCCTCACTCTCCTTTTCCTCCTTTGTCTCCTTAACGTCTTCCTGACTGGGCTCGGGCTCTTTAACAGCTGGAAAAGTAATTGTTTCTGAATGAATTTGCTCAGCTCCATCTAAATTGGATAAAGGAGGTTCTTCCTTCTCGCCGAAATTTGTTGAAGCTTCATTTTCTTGTCCCATGGCTGTCGGTGATGCAACCTGGGTCCCAGTGATAGTTGATGGCTGAGCGTGCCTAGTCTGAGAGGGAGACTGGCCAGAAATGTTGCTTGCAGTTTCTGAAAGTTGACTACTCGAGGAGCCAGTATATTGCGTGTTAAGTGGTGCGCCAACCTCAATCGTATCTTTCAGCTCCGTATCGGAAGGCTGCTGATCGGGTGATTCTGCCGGCTTTGCTACGGGCGCAGAGATTGACTTCCTCTGCTGGGTCCTGCGGCGCTGAGGTTTAGGCGAGACAGTACGTTGCTTCTCAGATCTGGCCCTCTTGGTGACAGAAGTGGGAGGCGGCTGCGGCACCTCCTCGTCGTTGTGAGGGTCGACGGTAGACCGCCGCTTGCGGACGCCGCGAGCACCGGAGACAGTGATCTCAGTTCTGTCATCTTGCAACTCCTTGGCGGCCTGGTCTTCCTCGTTGTCGTCGTTCATTTGCGCATAGTCAATGCGTACCCGCTTCCGAAGTGAGTGGCCGCCCTTAACTTTGGCTTCATCCTGGCGAGCAGCAGCGTCGGCGGGATACTCCAGAGTCCGGGCTCGCTTGCGGCCGGGCTCATGGCGGGGGTTCTCGGGAGTGGAGAAAGTGAAGGAGTGATTCAGAGGCTGTTTTGGCACGCGGTCTGAGCGAGGAGCAGCGCTGTGTTCGTCAAGGCCCATGGCGTCAGAGGCCACTGACGGGAAGTCTGCAGAGGTGGGTGACGAGAGGTAAGGGTGAGATGGGGAGTGGTGGTTGGCAGCTCTCACGCGACCTCGGCTGGAGGACGGCGTGCGGGCGTTGATGGAGGAGGGCTCGTCCCCGAAGTTGATGATATTTGTGAGCGAGACGGGCGAGCCTGTATGGGCATGGTGGTGACCCGAGGAAGAGGAGGGCCGTCCTGCTCGAGATGAGCCCCGAGGCCTGCCAGGGCCTCTCCTGGCACCGCGCTGTTGCTGAGACTGATGAGACTCCATTCTGGCCTGCATGCAGCCAATCAGACGGCCCCGCCCAGGGCAGAGAAAGGACAATAGGGAGAAAAGCCGGCTGCTGCTATTGAGACTGGGTCAGATGCCAGATGTCAGCCCGGCCCCGTTGCGTTTATTCCATCGACGTCAGGTCGGGGGATTGGACCAGGTGCAAGATGCAAAATGCAGACGGTGATTTTAATGAGTGAGCACAATGGGGGCTGCGCAGTCCATGCTGAGTAGAGGAGTGTGTGGTGAGTAGGGTACGGTATTTACGTGTCAGATGAAAATAGCAGTTGAGATGACATGAGCGACGCTTGGCCGGGCTGGGCCACCAGCTTTTTGCCGCACTGCAGGCACTGCAACTGCGCTGTGCTGCACTGCAATGCAGGCCCAAGCACCAGAACACCGCGCTCACTCAGTCCTCGCCCCTTTGACCGGCAACTCGGAAATGAACATTTTACGCACCTCTGTAATACCAGAAAATAGACAAGACACCTCTCGCTGTAAGTAAGAATGGGCCGCCGTATTGTGCACGAGGTCGTCGAGGGCACGAGTTGCCAATATCCCAATGCGAAACGCGAGGGCTGTCGCTGCTGGTGGCTCCTGATCAAGACGGCTTCGGAATTTTTGGAGCCTCTTCTTGTCATGGCCTGCAATATGCCCCTAAGGGCGCTCGGGCCAATTCTGGCCACTGAGAATGCGGAGGTACCAGCATTCGGGCGCCTTTCTCGCTGCCAGGAAAGTATCTTCATCCTGGCCAATCATCTTTCAAGGACTCATGCTAGCCTCATGCTAGTCGTTCTGGGACTAGCTCCGTTTAGTTGCTTCTTCCATTCCATTGTCCTGGTCCCCTGCTGCTGCAGCTTGCAGCTGCTTGTGTTAGGGAGGGGGGTTGACGTAGCGGATCAGTTAGTTGCAGGCGGTTTGTCTGGCGGGAAGCTCAATCACGACCAACAACAACATCCCTTCTAACTACCCGCCGTCTACAACGACTTGCCAGCATCCCCCCAACTTGAGGCAAAGCACCCAAGAACTTCGACTTGCCATTTCTTCCTTGCCCGGACTTCTGTGAAGTCTCTAGTTCCCTGCTATCATCCGCCCTCTATTCGGCATCTGCTCTCAACCCACGGATAGCATTCACGATGGCTAGCAAGCGCGGCACCAAGTCCTCGGCCGCCGACGAGCTCGACGAACTGTTCGAGGGCATCGGCGACGATGCAGCAGCTCCCAAGAAGCCCACAACCAAGGCTCCTGCAGCTGCAGCAAAGCAGAAGCCAGGTGACGACATCCTGGCTGAGCTCGAGAGCGAATTAGGAGACAAGGTCCCGTCACGACCACACACCCCGCGTGTCAGGGACACCTCAAAGCCCGCCAAGCGCATCGGAACCCCTACCACAGATGCTGGCCGTCCATCGACCGAAGAGCCCAAGTCAGCCCTCCCTCGAAAGTCAGGAGAGAGCGCCCGATCCCTCCACGCGAGCTTCACACCCAGCGCCACCTCCTCCGAGCTTCAGGACACCGAGAAGACTAAGGGCACTGTCGAGCAACAACAGACAACAGCACCAAGTGGCGGCGGCGGCGGTTGGTGGGGTGGTATCCTTTCAACAGCATCGGCTGCCATGAAACAGGCTGAGGCCGCCGTCAAGGAGATTCAGCAGAATGAGGAGGCCAAGAAATGGGCGGACCAGGTGCGAGGCAACGTGGGTGCGCTTAGAGGGTTCGGTAAGTTGGATTTCTATCATTTCACTATGTACGATCGAAAAGCAGGAGAAAATAGGGGCACAAGAAACAGAGCCATGATGCAGGCCCCTTTGGATGATCGGACCCTACTCGCACTCGCGCAATCAGACCACATCTAGATCCGAAAGGGCCATTTGTTAGGTCGCCAGAACATATTACGTCGGAGAAAAAGATCCAGAACACGAAGAGCGTGGCTAGTATGGAGAGCAAGCTTGATAATGGGTCATGCTCACTTGTTCCATCAGGGCCAAGGCAGCAGGTGGGCATGCTTAGTGGACTGGCCGAAGTATGCCGTCCTTCAAGGCTCATATCTCAAGTGAGATGGATGTACCGTCCAAGAAATCTGACCACTGAGTCATCTCCTCGAGCAATCGCACCATTCGGGCGGCCTCTGGTTCCAGTGGCTACTGAGATGTGGACCAACCATGTGGTGCAGTGGACAGACCCGCATTCCAACTCGAGTCCACCGTTCCCACCGGCACGGCTACCTTAGCGCAGTAGAGCATGCAAGGCTGACACTTACATCTAGGTGACGGTATTGCACATAGGGCACTGCCTACTCTGACTGATATCATGAACACCCTCGCACCTCCAATCTCCCAGCATGAGCGCCTTCTCATCCACATCACCCACGACCTCGTCGGCTATCCGTCGCTCGACCCTATCATCTATGGTGTCTTCAGCCGTGTTATGGCACAGGTTGAGGGTGGCGACCTAATGGTGGTTCAACGAGGGCACGAGAATACCATCAAGTCCCCTTCCAACGAGAAGAGCGGTTTCTTCTCTGGTGGCCATAGCACAGCTGGCTGGCGCGATGGCCCCTGGTGGCGGGATGTCGGCTCGCCACGTGACCTCGGTTTGATTAAGGGACTGACTGAGGGTACGAAACTCTGCCGCGCCAGCGCCGAAGCTTACTCTACCGAGTACTTCGCCGCTTCAGGCGGCGTCGAAGGCGCCAGGGAGCGCGCGATGGAACCCGTCAGCGAGACCAACCCGGTCCGCAGCTCTGACCTGTTCCTGTCGGTCCAGGCCATCGTCACCGACGAAGACAAGGAGCTCTTCGCGGGCACCGCGTCCAGCGAGAAGGAGAAGGAGGAGTCGACCGTGATCGAGGAGGGCAGCAACGATGCGCAGGTGTGCTTCGCGGTCTTCATTCTCGACCCCGTCCACGAGATCCAATTCAGCGCCGTCAGCCAAGCCGTGCCGGCTCGGTGGGTCCGCTGGCTTGACGCCCCGAGCCCGCTGACGCCCGCGAGCAGCAACGATGGCAGCGGCCGCAGCGAGGTGGAGAATGTGCCCGATGAGATTAGGGACATTGTCGAGAGCGGTGGCGTCGACCCCCGCGAGTGGGTGGCCGAGTGGGTCGAGGAGGTACTCACGCTCTCCGTTGGCGTGGTGGCGCAGAGGTATGTCGCACGGCGGATGGGTGTCGGCGAGGGTGGTATTGGAAAGGGCAAGCGGAGGATGGAGGAGGTTGTTGCTGAGGGCGGTGGTGAAGCTGCTCGGGCCGGTGTCATCTGATAAGGCTATGGTCCACTTGTGGTATAAGACAAGCTCATTTTATGTTGTGACAGTATTGGGTTAAAGGCATCATGATATCGGCATGAACAGTAGGATTCCACACCTGTCATCACCGACGGGTAACATGGGGTTTCGCAGGAGTCTGGTATTATGCCTCAGGATATTCTACAGCACGTCTCAATTTCAGACAGTATGCTTTACTATAAGAGTCATGTCCGCGCTACACCTTTTCAGGGATGCCATAATCCTCCAGGAGGCTCAATTTTGCTTCTTGGATGACCTGCGGAACGCGGTGTGCATCTGTGATTATGCCTGGGACCATTCTCGAGAGTTGAGTCCGGATTGCCTGTAATTGCACTTGAGGATAAATCTGGCTAAGTAGACAGCAGAGCACCCATTTACGAAGCTCACACAAGAATTCCCGAGAATCCTAATCGTCGACGTGAAAGCTGAGTGCGAAGATTAGATGGCGTAGCTCGATACTAAAACCTAGGTAGAGAGCTCGTCAATGCTCTTCAATACAACACACACCCCAAAACACAGAGGTCTAGAGATTACTAACATGTAAGATCTAGATCCCAATTTTGGTCGTGACCCGGACATTTTTCTGTGTCGAAACCTATGTATATCTTCGATTTTACCCCTAGATATTGTGTCATTTTTCCAGTCCCTGGCCCGTACACCTCTGGCCGATCAGTCCCAGGTCGCATCTTGGACTTTTCCTGAGAAAGACTCAGAGCTTGCACAATCCATAATCTGAAGTCCGCAACTACTCCCTTCAAGTTGTGCGGGAGTCGACATCATCGCTGCTTCAGGAAGGCTATAAAAGGGCTGGTGGGCTAGACGGTACTCCTGACGTGTCATATATACGATAAGATCGCCCGTCGCTGGGGTTGGTAGTGTTTCTGAATCGCGCGGGTAAGCACATGTGTATGCATGTCTATATGCACGAAGTAATATGCGGACCGACGGCCAGCTGCATTTACTGGCCCACACATCGCAACAAAGGCAGACTTGATGGGCCACTTTTCAGGGAACATCGGTAAGCTTATTCTGGAAGGATCAGGTGCGTAAATTGAATCCAGCTACTGAAACTTGTTACCGTCTTGAATCTACCGTTGTGGTCGTGAGCTCTTGGGACCAATGCAAGAGTACTTCGACAAAATCCCATCCTGGACAAGCAGATTGTAAGGATTTCCTGTCTGACGAAAAACTTCTTCCAATTCTCAAGTGACGTTAGCTAGGAGTTTCAGGTAATTTGAGGGCTTCGTGGGAAATCCTGGGCTCGAAGGAATATTTCCAAAAAAAAAAAAAAAGGGGGACCCTTTTCAGGACATTTCTTTCTCTGCTATCAATCCCTCCTCCTCTTGCCAAAATTCAATGAACTTTTCTGGGCCATAATGATGGCAGAAATACCTCGAACTGCCATGGGATAAACGGTACCAGACATGTGTCTGATCAATGCCGACTTTGCAAATCTATATATAGACTGAAGACTCATGGTCGTACACGGGATACCCACAGCCTAACCCTTGAATCATCGCATAATTATTTAATAAGTATCACGGTGTTGTAAATTTGGAAAACATTTTCAAGAATATCGTCTTGATTGACTAGGGTGCAGATCCTAGCAGGGGTCTATGACACGAGGAAGACTTAGATTTAGGCTGTACCATCTTGCGCCATTGCGGATAGCTTCGACGTGATATCTGATTTTGCACTTGTCAATTTCACCCGATTACGTTTCACGTCACATTGATTTGACTCGTTTTTTTCTCTCTCTGATTTCAACGAGCTAAATCGCAGATTATTCTCGAGTTTGGTCACACGAGCACGGGAAGAGCCGATAGTACGATCTGATCTCTCGCTGCGATACTCCTACGGCTCTGGCCCGAGGATCCATCCTTAGAGCCGTGGCGAGTGTACAGGCCAGTATGATGAGCTCGACCGCACCCTTGCAAAGGACCGAATGCCACCGTCACTCGCTGCGACTCAGTAAGACCCCAGGGGTTTTGCTTAACCACAGACAAGCTTTTAAGCTTTTGACACTGGAGCGCCGCGCGCCTTGGCCAAAATTAGGAATGAGTGGGGCCCACTGCCCGCATTGCCTCCACAATTCCGACGTCCACTCTGCCTCCTTCCGGCCATACCCATTTTGATACTACGACTCTGGCTTATCTCTTTCGAGATATCTCGACGCCGGCTCCGGCCAATGATGTGCCCATGGGTCGATGATGTGATGCCGCAACTTGCATACCACACCTCACGCTTCAGGGGTGGGAGGCAAGCATTGCGCGGCAGCGCCGAGGCAATCAATTGATGGCATCCCGACCCGGTCTGGTTGCCCCTGTCTGTCAACTGTTAAATACAAGTCAAGCTGTCTTATGCCATGACGGCCTTCACGTTGCTCTACGTGGTTCGCTCTCTTGCAGGAGCACTTCTTTCCTCGTTCGTCCCCCACATCCTGCTACCCAGTATCAGTTCGTACAAGTGGATGGTTCTCTCTCATGGCCACCGAGATCCACCAGGTCGGGTCGGAGACCCCTCCTGCATCCGAGAAGGATCGCGTCGATGAGAAGAACACTGTCGTCACCAGTGATGTCGAAGGAAACTTTGACGACGACAACAAGCACCTGGTAGCAGACCGGGCAGAGGCAACAGAACTTACGCCAGTAGAGGCTTTTAAGTGGAACGTCGAAGGGGACCAGTCACCATGTAAGCTCATCTCATAGATCCTTATTCCACAGGGAATTCAACTATATGAGATTGTCCTGGAGAAATTTGCCCTGAAGGAGCCTGTCTAAGAGGGGATTCACCCAAAAGAGCGTGTGCTATAGGTGGTCATGCCAGAGGGGGTTCTCCTGGAGGAGCTTATCTCATTTTTGACCGTTCATCTTCATTTATGCCGATATTGACCTATATTAGTCCCAGAAGTCGCAGCCTGCGTGCCTAATACAGATGATCCGAATCTTCCCTGCAATAGTGAGTGTCGTCTGCTCCCACCTCTCGCTTAGTTATTATTGACCACTTCATTGACCATTTCTCCAAGCTTTCCGTGCCTGGTTTTTGACGACTATTTTCGTTATCGTGTTCGCCGGCTGTAACCAGTTCTTTGGACTTCGATACCCTTCTTTGTCCATCGGCTATGTTGTCGCTCAACTTCTCGTGTTTCCCATCGGCCGCGCTTGGGAAATTCTTCCCAGGTGGAGACTACCTCTGGGCCCTCTTTCATTCGACATCAACCCGGGACGCTTCAGCATCCAAGAGCACGCTTTAATCGTCATCTGCGTCAATATCAGTTCCAGCATAGCCTATGCGTCCGGCGCACTCGTCTCGATCATTAGCCCTGTCTATTGGGATCGTGACTTCGGCGCGGGCTTCTCCTTCATCTTCCTCCTGACCACGCAGATGCTCGGCTTCGGGCTCGCCGGGCTTTCACGTCGATGGCTAGTCTATCCGGCTGCGCTCATCTGGCCCTCTACGCTTTCCTCGACTGTTCTTTTCCGTGCTCTGCACGAGCCGCAGGAAAACTCTCCCGCAAATGGATGGACCATGTCGCGCTACCGATTCTTTTCCTACTTTACAATCTTCGCGTTCGTGCTCTTCTGGTTCCCTGATTACATCTGGACAAGCCTCAGCACCTTCGCCTTCGTAACCTGGATCGCACCGCACAACCAAAAGGTTAATACCATCTTTGGAATGAATTCTGGATTAGGTCTCCTGCCCATCAGCTTCGACTGGACGCAGATCAACTACGCTGGCTCGCCGCTTACCACGCCATTCTACATCACTTGCAACGCCTTTGCGGTGGTTGTTCTCTTCTACTTGTTTCTTTCGCCAATTCTATATTATTCAAACGTATGGCAAAGCGCATATTTGCCTCTGCTCTCCTCGAGCACTTTCGACAACACCGGCTCCTCATACAACATCTCACGGGTCGTTGACGAAAACTTAAACTTCGTGCTGTCCAAGTACGAAGAATACTCGCCAATGTATATCTCGATGTCTTACTCACTGACTTATGCTCTATCCTTTGCCGCTGTCACGGCAATCGTAGTGCACACGTACCTGTACAACGGCGCTGAGATCTGGGCAAAGTTCAAGAACTCGAGACATGGCGGGGAGGATATCCACAAGCGTCTTATGAATAACTACAAAGAGGTACCAGACTGGTGGTATGCTGTCTTGACTGTCGTGGTCGTGGCACTCGGCTGCCTAACCGTCAGCTACTGGGACACCGGGCTGCCGGTCTGGGGATTTATCGTGGTGTGTTTCGGAATGAGCGTCGTGCTCATTATACCTGAAGGTATCCTGGAAGGTACCACGAACCAGAGAGTGTGAGTTCAACCCCTGATTTGGCCGTGATTCTTGACACTGACGGCAAACGTCTTAGCTTTCTCAACATCATTACCGAACTCATCGCTGGCTATGCATGGCCTGGTAAAGCCATTGCCAACATGTGCGTCAAGTGCTACGGATACAACAGCGTCAAACATGGCATGGACTTTGCACAGGATTTGAAGCTAGGGCAATACATGAAGATCCCTCCGCGGGTTTTGTTTGTTGGTCAACTGTACTCGTCGGTCTTGGCGACTGCCACACAAACTGGAGGTTAGTTCTTTTAAGCAGTGTAACCCTCGAGATAAAGAAGAACTGACGAGCGGTCATCAGTCTTGCGCTGGATGATTGGCAACATACCCAAGCTTTGCCATAGCGACAACACGCAACGTTTTACCTGTGCCGGTGCCAAGGTCGTCTACAACGCCTCACTAATCTGGGGCACAATCGGGCCACAGCGCATGTTCCAGGTCGGACAGATATATCACGCAACAGTTTACTTCTTTATAATTGGGCCGGTCGTGACCGTCCTGGTCTACCTGCTCTATAGGCGGTATCCGAACAGCTGGGTGCGCTTCATTAATGTGCCTATCTTTTTCAACGCCGCGGGCAACATGCCGCCGGCCAACACGACGCAGTACAGCCTGTGGTTCATTTTTGGATTCCTCTTCAACTATCTGATCCGGAAGAGGGCTTTCTCCTGGTGGAAGAGGTACAACTATCTCCTACAGAGTGCTATGGACACCGGCACCGCCGTAGCCACGATCGTCATCTTCTTCGCCCTGAGCTACCACAATGTGAAGCTGGATTGGTGGGGGAACACCGTCGGCTCGGACACGGATGATGCCAACTCTGTGCCGTGGCTAAGTGTACCGGACGGCGAGATCTTTGGTAAAGGCCCGGGGCAGTTTTGAGCGAATGGAGTCAAGAATAATGTAAAACAATAGAATAGCATTTGTGGGGTATACATAGACCTAGGTCTAGGCCAATTATTGCAATGCTGCAGGCTCCTGTCCATGATACTTGCCTGATTAACCTACAGTCCTACACTCCACGATCTTGACAGCCTGCACCGGGCGATCCTGCATCTCTGTCTTAACGCTACCAATCTTCATCAGCGTGTCCATGCTGCCCTGAGAGTTCGCAGCCACCCTTCCGAAGACGGTGTGCTTGCCGTCCAGGTGGTCGCATCCTCCCAGTGTTATAAAGAACTGGCTCCCGTTCGTCCCGGGCCCCGCGTTGGCCATGCTCAGCACGCCCGGCCCATCGTGCGACAGCCCCTGGACTATCTCGTCGGCGAACTTTCCGCCCCAGGCAGACTTGCCGCCGGTCCCGTCAGCGCGGGTGAAGTCGCCGCCCTGGATCATGAAGCCCTTGATGACGCGGTGGAAGATGCTGTTATCATACTTGCCCGCGTTGGCGAGAGTGATGAAGTTTAGGCATGTCTGACGGACAAGATTTTTAGTCAAAAGCAGCCATGCAGGCCAAATATTGTCAAGGAAAAGAGAGCACCGTACCTTGGGGGTCTGTTCGGTATGCAACTCAAGCTCAATATCGCCAAAGTTTGTTTTCATCAGCACACGTTGGGGTAGCGGGCCTGTCGGCTCTTGTCCTTCCACCAGAAGCGGAGGTTCAGATTTGAAGAGCTTTTTGAAGAAGGACATTATGTATTAGGTTGGTGTTTTGGTAGTGTTGAGTGGATAGTGACAACTATGTCACAGTGTTGCAGGGAGTTGCAAGTAGCAATTGAGAAGCCCCCGGCCTTCACCGCTTATTGTTGAACACGAGATTAAGTACCTAGCCTGCTGGTTGAATGATGCATTACGTAAGCCAGGTTTCAACGAAACCCAGATCGAGGCCGAAACAAAGCTTGAATACGGCGCAACGGCAGTGCCCACAACCGGCAGGAGCAGTACGGAGGAGCTCTGCCGACTGGACCTGTGGGCTGGGACGGGAGTTCCCAAGCAGTTCTTCGGGCCTGTGCGAAACATTCCAGCCCACCTTGTCGGCGACTTGATACGATTCTCGGGCATCTTGCCACTCGCGTGCTTATTGTTCTGTCTTGCATCTTTTCCGGCGGGGCTCATATTGCCAGCCCTCGGCCTACATCACTTGAGCAGTCGCCGGCCATTCGTACAACTACATCTGATGCCTCGGCGTGTGAAATTCCCAATTCGTGTCTTTCCGCAGAGGTTTGGAATTGTCTTCATCATGTTGCTTGGATTCAAGTTCATTTTCCCTGCCCTCCTCGCATCACATGCCAGTGGCGCAAGGGCAACACAAGTCGTCTTAAGTGATGCTTCCGCTGAACAGCCTCAGACCGGCAATGTCGCTTACACGCTTCCTACCGAGCGCACCTTTCTGTTGAACGTACCATCTGCCTATACACATGAGACACCACATCCACTAGTGCTCTCATTTCACGGAGGTCAGTCGTCTCTGCCAATGATGCCAAATTCTGAGCCAATATTTGCTCACGCACGCAACAGCTGGCGGCTTCAGTGAGAAACAGCAGCGTATCACTGAACTTTCCGATCCGTCCTTGAACATAGCAGGGAAACCATTCCTCACGGCCTACGCACAGGGTGTGAACAATACCGAGTGGAACATGAGATACATCTGGAAAGGAGCCCCATACGAGAACACCTCAGTCGACGATATCGCCTATGTTTTTGACATCATCAAGACCATCTCATCCACCTACACCATCGATCAATCCCGCATCTATGCATGCGGCAAGTCGAACGGCGGAGGCTTCACCAGTCTCCTGGCCTGCCGCCCAGACACCTCCAGCGCCATCGCAGCCTTTGCACCCGTAAGCCCGGCGCTGTACCAGGGTACTTTCGCCTTTCACAATTGCACACCCTCTCGACCAGCGCCGATATTCCACATCCACGGCATAGAGGACGTCATCACCCCGTTCTACGGGCGGACGCCCGAGGAGGGCAGCTTCGGCCCGGAGCCGGACGTCCGGCTGTGGCGGCGGCAGTGGGCGGAGCGCAACGGCTGCGCTAAAGGCGCATACCCGGGCCAGTTCCCCCAACCTGACAGCGTCAAGGAGGTCCACCCGGGCGCGTGGGAAGAGATATGGGATTGCCCCGGCGCCGAGGTCAGGGCGCTGAGCGTCGAGGGTCTGGGCCACGCGTGGCCATCGACGATCGGATTAGACTTGGCCGGGCGGCCGAACCATACGGCAAACTTCAATCTGACAAATCAGCACCTGGTGCAGTTCTTCTCGAGACACTCTCTCGGAACAGACTCTGGGTAGGCGGTGGTGTGTTGGTTTCCAAGCTAATTTGATGCTCCTTCACCCATGAGCCGAGAGCCAAATGTTGCGCTGGACACTGGCATACATGTCGAGAAGGATTTTCCTGTGTCCTCCGCGGTTTGATTTGTCGCCGATTTGGATAGAAGAACGGTAGATCGGGGTTCATAGTGCCTGGTTTCCCATGCAGAACACGTTCTCTGTGCCGCTTAATTTTTATTTTTTTAAAGTAAGTAGTTCGGCAAGGCGTTCATTGCCGGCTTGTTCCGATTATTTCAACTACTATTATCTAGCATAGAGTCTACAAATCCATTCTGGCTTGACAGTACGTAATTCATCAACTGATACAGGCCGCACGCGATACAAATGGTTGCTGTTCTTCATCGCCTGGTGCGCATAGCTATAATCATTGACTTCATCGAATCTTCACAGATTTATCGTGAAACCTCATTGCCAATTGTAAGAAGATTATAGTGTCTCAATTTGGTACTGTCAGAGCCTTGGCGGCTGTTCTGTCAGCAAATCCGCGGTCATGACTGTCAGCCATGATTGTCATCCCCGATCCGCAGAACCAGCCGAGTAAATCCAAGCCAAGGGATTCGACTAAATCCAAAGGTGTCTTTAGTACATGGCGAATTGTGACGTCGAAAACCAAGTCTAGTCCAAATTTCCTGACCTGTTCGGCTCCCGAGCATCGTCAAACGCTACGACTCCTCAGCTTCTCTATGGTCTCCAACGAGTTAGTAAGCTGCTTGACCTTTCTATCTTGAATGTCCACAAAAGGTCAGGCCCGCCAAGAAACCTTGGCTTTTTTGAACCATTCCTCCTGTTGTGAGGCGTCCGCACGCTCCAACATACTGCCCAATCGGCGAACTTGGCGATGGATTCTGTTCTCAGCTACCTCCACGGAGGGCTCAAACTACTTCCTTCGCTTGCACTCGGCATCTTGGCACTGCCCATGGGATACATCGTAATCAACGAGTATGTGCGCCGAAAAAGCATGATTCCAGGCCTCGCGAGCCCACCACAACAAATTATTTTCGGACATCTGCCGTACTTTGCCCACAAGGGTGTCGCAGAGCCATGTCGCCAGTGGTTAGAGAAGTATGGGCCAGTGTATCAAATTAAGCTGGGAAACATCACCGCGGTTACAGTGAATACAGCCGCGGCAGCCAAGCATATCTTCAGTCACCAAAGCCATGCCACGAGCTCGAGGCCTGAATTATTTACATTGCATAAGGTACGTTCCGGGTGTTTCCCAAAAGCAGTATCTCTGAAGCTGGATGGCCTCCAATGCGTTCAGCGCTGATCGTGTGTTTCCTATACTAGCTCGTCAACAACGCCTCGGGGACACCCATTGGACAAACCCCGTACAATGACTCATTGAAGAGACGTCGACGAGCTGCGGCAGCGGCTTTGAACAGACCGATGGTGCAGACGTACGTAAGTAGTTAATGCCAATAGGCGTTGAATTTTCATATGAGAACATTTGAAGATACTCTACACTGCTGACCCTGAATGTGCCGTTCGCCACAGGTGACGCATCTTGGTCTAGAGACTCGGCATTTCATTACAGACCTGTTATACTACGGGAAAAATGGCACAGTTGCCATAAATCCAATTCATGCCATTCAACGCATGTCACTCTCCCTGGTCTTGACACTCAACTGGGGTGTTCGAATGCGATCCCAAGACGACGCCCTCTTCTCGGAAATTGTTCACGTCGAAGAGGAGCTAAACTACTTCCGCGGCTCCAGCGCTTCCCTGCAGGACTATGTGCCGCTTTGGCGTCTCTTCCCAGCCAAGTCGGCCCAGGCCATCGCCCTGCGGAACCGGCGGGACGCATACATCCTGAAGTTTGACCAGGAGCTGCGGGAGCGCGTGAAGCTGGGCACACACGCCTCCTGCATCCAGGCCAACGTTATGGTCGACCCGGAAGCCAAGGTCAGCGAGGAGGAGGTCCGATCCATTAGCTTGTCGATGCTGTCGGCCGGCTTCGAGACGGTTGGGGCGACGGTCGCGTGGAGCCTGGGCTTCTTCGCCGCGCACCCTGAGATTCAGGAAAGGGCGTACCGCAACATCAGCGAGATGTATGGTGACGGACAGCCGCTCTGCGACCCACAGGAGGACATGAAGTGTGAGTACGTGGCGGCGTTGGTGAAGGAGTGTTTGCGATATTTCTGCGTGGTACGGATGAACCTGCCCCGATCGACAATCAAGGAGGTGGAATACAGTGGGAAGATCATCCCCCCCGGCACAGTCATGCTCTGCAATAACATGGCTTGCAACTTTGGTAGGTTTCTCCCCACTCGTCATATTACATATGTGTGGCCCCTTGACTAATTCTCAGACCCTGATTTGTGGCCTGACGCCCATGTCTTCCGACCGGAAAGATGGATTGAGCACCCTGATGCGCCACTATTTACCTACGGTCTCGGCTACAGGATGTGTGTGGGTGCGAACCGGGAGCTGTATGTGATTTTCATGAGAATACTCCACAGCTTCAAGATCGACCAAAGCGGCCAGTTTGACGACAATCCCGTGACTGGTATTAGAGATGCCCGCGAGCTCGTGGCCATGCCCAGATCATACAAGGCATATTTCACTCCCAGGCACAAAGGCGTTTTAGAGTCCGCACTGGCTGAGTGAGATATGAGAAAGCTGATATCGCCCTCACTTGCACCGTTCCTGAAACAAAAGTATCCAAAACAACAGCGCAACCCCGGAAGGTACCTCGGCTCGATAGGAGTTAGTATTGGCCCCCAAGATATAGATATAGATATGGTTGATACCTAATGCCTCACGCCATATACCGGTAGTACTTTAGTGAGGGGGAGACTACAACCAATGTTTAGTGCCAAATCCTTGTGAGCTGTATGGTAGTCCGATGATACACTTCTGTAACACGGGATATGTTGATTGGTATGTCCTTCTGCCCAAGTGCTACAAGCTGGGTCGGTCCAAGTAGCTGGATCCTCAAGATGCCACGGCCCGCGCTCCTGTCACACCACGCCAGCAGAGGTACGTCGTAGGAGGCCTTCCGGAACTGTCATATTAGTGTCATGTTAGAGAATGCAGCAAGCCTACTGGATGCTGTTGTTTTGTGTTACCCATGCACATACCTTGGCAGATAAACATTTGCGATATTACTCGCTCAGTCATAGTGAAAACTAAGGCGAGCATCCAGACACATAGAACGTAGTCTGCCGTGTCAAGGCTCACTGCACGAAAGAGAGTAGGTAGATTGGACCCTGACTCAGCTCAGCATGGGGTGTGGAATCCCGGAGCTCAAGAGTTCCCGTTCCGCGACGACAGCCGAGGACTCCTTTTTACACTTCACCTCCACATGCGACGATCGATGCAGGCTGTCCAACACGCACGACCAAGGCTCATACGACAGGAGAGACAAGAGGACGCAAAAACACGTGCTCCGTGGTACGGCCAGCGACAGGTCACCGCCGTTTTGGGTGCTCTGCTCCCTGGTCCTGAACCGCGACATGTTGTTACCCACGACTACGGAGGCGCTGCTTGGCAAAGTCTTGGACACGCGACGGTGACGAATGCTTGTGCACAAAGCCAATATTAGCCAATTTCCTAGCGTCAAGCTGCCCCTGAGGACTGGCTGGAAACCTGATGATGGAGACTTGGGAGCAACAAACAAGGCAGACAGGAAGGCAGATAGTCAGATGTGCATGCGCGTAAAAGCAGCTGTGCTCTGTCTCCATCTAGCTGAACGCCTGGGGCCTTCCTGCAGGCACACAGCCAGCGCTTCCAGGCTGGGGCACCTGCAGCAAGCCGGTGAGCCCCCCGCCCCCACAGCGCCGCAAGGCCACGGGGCCATACTAGGTATGGCCCACAAAGTCGAATATAGCTGCTGAGGCATCTGTTCTCCTGCGCCCAGTAGGCAAGGGAAGCTGCCTTGGGGCGTAAATTGCTCTGCTGAGCCAGCCCTGGGGGGGCAGCAAAGGGACTTGGAGTTATTTTGAACTTTCCAAGGGGGCGTTAGGGGTATGCAAATTTGGAGGCAGCCCGCCAAGCTGGCCATGGATAACTGCCAAGCAGCGCCAAGTTGGGCCCGAGACACCTGGAATAACCACCCCCATGGGCCTTCCATGGGCCACACAACCACAGACTTGCAGCTGCAGTGTCGCCGGAAAGTGCTGCTGCTGTGGCTCCAATCCAACAATGGAAGCGGGCCAGGCCTGTCAGAGTAGCATGCCAAGCTCATGGTTGGCGAGCAGGATGTCAATCCGTCCATCCATGGATCCTGAGAGATGAGCTGGCCTGGCAATCGGGCCCCCTTTGGACCTTGGGATGGATACGGCTGGCGGAGTCAGCAGCGAAAAGGGATCAGCTTCAGGTACGCCAGCACGCAAAGTACGCCCAATGTTTGTGTACGACATACGTGCCTCCCCTCCCCCCTTTCGGCAGAGGGAAAAGCCACACGGCAGGTAAGGGTAAAGTAGGCAGGGAGGACGGGCGTTGTCTCAGTCTCAGATATCACCTCGTTGCCCTCCCGCACTCTTTCCTTTTCCCGATCAAGATTCACCTAGATCTTGCGCTGTCTTCGAATCTCCAGCCTTGTTTCCCCCTGTTTTGCCCCGTTTCCCTGTTTGGGTTGTTTGTTTGTTTTCCCTTTCCCTTCACTCCTTTGCGCCTTCCCCTGGTTTACCCTTTCGCTCCTTCCAAACATCTGAGTGACTCTGTGGGCAACGTGCCACACACTCACTGTCTGGGGACGAATCACTTTACGCTTGAGCTCGATGGGCTTGTGCAACCCACCTGCCTCTCACCTGCACACCCCTCAACAAATAACACCATCAAATCAGCTGCTCTCAGCTGCTGATCTCTTCTGCGGCCTGATCCTTTCGCACGATCCAGGGGCTCTGGCAGTGACAACGGCCAGACCTAACCTCGCGTAGACCTGGGGCACAACAATATCAACTCTACTGCATCATACCCAGCATGACTAGCAACGCAGGGTCTGAGTGGGAGAATGCCACAACGGTGGTGGGCGAGGGCGCAACCGCCAAAGTCTCTGGCGAGAAAGATCATGCCATACCCAAGCATGTCAAGTTCCACGTGGACCTCAACGATGCCCTCACGCCCGACCCTGGCACAGAGGACATGTTCAACAAGCCCAAGAATAAGTTCGCCTTCTCGCCTGGCCAGCTCTCCAAGCTGCTTAACCCCAAGAGCCTCAACGCCTTCCTCGCTATGGGCGGCCTGGCGGGGCTTGAGAAGGGCCTGCGCACCGACATCAAGAGCGGGCTGAGCTCCGATGAGGACATCCTCGACGGCGCAGTCGCTTTCGAGGATGTCGCCACCAAGGGCGCGCCGAAATACGGTGCCCGTGGCAACACCGCGCCTGTGCCAAGCGAGGAGAAGTCGGCCGCTGCTGCGTCGGGTGCACATCACGCGTCAACTCAGGGATTTTCCGATCGGCAGGACGTGTTTAACGACAACAGGTAAGCCTGACCCATGCGCGATCTGTCGCACCCACTCGCAATGGTGACTGGGCCTTCCTCGCTGCGAGTATGCCCATCAACTGATAGGTGACTTGTCAATGGGGTCGCTCAGCCTGGGGTGGCCAGTACGAGGCGATTTTAGGGACTTCGGTGGACCACGAGCTGCAAACAGTCTCACCCGTTCTCGGAAAGTGGCAGCTAATTGAACTCTGAACAGGCTGCCTGAGAAGAAGAGCAAATCACTGCTCGAGCTAGCTTGGCTGGCATATAACGACAAGGTCCTGATCCTTCTTACAATCGCGGCGATTGTGTCATTGGCACTCGGCCTTTACCAGACCTTTGGCACCCCTCACGATCCTGGTGAGCCCAGGGTTGAATGGGTTGAAGGTGTAGCTATCATTGTGGCGATTCTCATCGTTGTGATCGTGTACGTGAAGTCCCGGGAGCTCTCGACGATCCCCGGCCCACTTGATGGGCTTCGGTCCACAGTCATTGCTAACTCATCTTGCCTGTTAGCGGTACACTCAACGACTTTCAGATGGAGAGGCAGTTCAACAAGCTCAACAAGAAGCACAATGACCGCACAGTCAAAGTGGTCCGCTCCGGCAAGTCTCAAGAAATCTCAGTTTTCGATGTTATGGTCGGTGATATAATGGTCAGTCTCCATTCTTATCTTTTTACGCTTCCCCATCCATCCTGTTTTGAAGTATTTCAGAATGTATCACTTTGGGGTCCGTAGCAGGTGATTAACACGTACTAGCACTTGAACACCGGCGATATGATCCCAGTTGATGGTATCTTCATCGAAGGGTACGGCGTCAAATGCGACGAGTCTTCTGCGACTGGTGAATCAGACCTGCTCAAGAAGATTTCAGGCAAAGACGTCTTCGCTGCCCTGGCAGAAGCAGCCGAATCCGACAAGGACCGACCCGAGCTCGAAAAACTGGACCCATTCATTATCTCCGGGAGCAAGGTCCAAGAAGGAACAGGAACATTCCTCGTGACTGCCGTCGGTGTCAACTCGAGCTACGGACGAACCGCAATGGCACTGCGTACCGAGCAGGAAGACACCCCGCTGCAGAAAAAGCTGAATGTCCTAGCCGACTGGATCGCGAAATTTGGTGCCGGTGCTGCACTTATCCTGTTCATCGTCCTTTTCATCAAATTTCTGGCCGCTTTGCCTGGAAATAATGCGTCTCCATCGGAGAAAGGACAGGTATGTTTGGCGACATGCCCTAGTCTACTGCTGAGGGGCGTCCTGATACTTGACTTTATCTAACTCGATACTAGCAATTCCTCACTTTGTTGATCGTCTCGGTAACGGTGGTCGTCGTGTGAGTATACCGGCATCCCTTAAGAGGTTTGTTTACTGACATTGTGTATAGGGCTGTACCTGAGGGCTTGCCTCTCGCAGTTACTCTCGCTCTTGCCTTCGCCACTACGCGCATGATGAAGGACAACAATCTTGTTCGCGTTCTAAAGGCATGCGAAACGATGGGCAACGCGACAACCGTATGCTCAGACAAGACAGGCACTTTGACCCAGAACAAGATGACAGTAGTCGCCTGCACTCTTGGGAGTTGCATTAGCTTTGGTGGGACGGAGCCGGCGCTCGACGATACGGAGAAGCGCGATGCTTCCGAAAAGGAAGCTGTAGAGACCGTTCCCAACATTCCTGTCAACGAATTTGTGACTTCTCTTGGAGATGAAACAAAGCGACTTCTGATCCAGTCAAACGCAGTCAACTCATCGGCCTTCGAGGGCGAGCAAGACGGAGAACAAACGTTCATCGGTTCCAAGACAGAAGTCGCCCTGTTGACTTTTTCACGCGATCATCTCGGTGCTGGGCCAGTTCAGGAAGAGCGATCCAATGCCAACATCGTACAAGTCCTTCCTTTCGACTCCGCAAACAAGTACATGGCGAGTGTCGTGAAGCTTGCTGATGGGAAATACCGAGTTTATGCCAAAGGTGCCTCCGAGATCTTGCTCAAAAAGTGCACCCACATTCTAAGCGACCCCGAGTCTACTACCGGTGTCGAGATGAAGGATGCTGTACGGGAATCGATCCTAAACACTATCACCTCTTACGCCGGTCAGACGTTGCGGACTATCACTTCATCTTATCGCGACTTCGAGTCGTGGCCACCTGCGGGCATGGAATCTCAGGATGACCCCAAGGTTGCCGATTGGTCCAAGGTCCACGAGAACATGACTCTCGTGGCCATTTTTGGAATCAAAGACCCTCTCCGACCTTCTGTCAAGGATGCTATTAAGGACTGCCAGCGTGCGGGAGTAATTGTACGCATGGTCACTGGCGACAACATCCTGACCGGAAGGGCAATTGCCCGCGAGTGTGGCATTTACCACCCCGAGGAGGGCGGCATTGCTATGGAAGGCCCTGACTTCCGACGAAAAACCGAACAGGAGCTCAAGGAGCTGGTGCCCAACCTTCAGGTCCTTGCCCGCTCGAGTCCCGAGGACAAGCGCATCCTGGTGCGCACCCTGAAGGATCTCGGTGAGACGGTAGCCGTAACAGGTGATGGAACGAATGATGCTCCTGCCCTGAAGATGGCCGACATCGGTTTCAGTATGGGTATTGCGGGTACTGAAGTCGCCAAGGAAGCGTCTGCTATCATTCTCATGGACGATAACTTTGCTTCGATTGTGAAGGGTATGATGTGGGGACGTGCGGTAAACGACTCCGTCAAGAAGTTCCTACAGTTCCAGCTCACCGTCAACGTCACCGCTGTTGTCCTTACGTTTGTTTCTGCTGTCGCTTCGGCTGAGGAAGAATCGGTGCTCGTAAGTAGAATCTGGAGAAGCTTACCCCTCCCTCGATGCTCGCTCCTCTCCGCGGGGCCCTGCAAACATCAGCCACTGACCTGTATGACAGAATGCCGTGCAATTGCTCTGGGTGAATCTCATCATGGACACATTCGCAGCTTTGGCTCTCGCCACGGATCCCCCGTCTCGATCGGTTTTGGACAGGAAGCCCGATCGAAAGTCTGCGTCACTCATCACTCTCCGCATGGCCAAGATGATAATTGGACAGGCAATTTGTCAGCTGGCGATTACGTTCTGCCTCCACTTTGGCGGCAGGACCCTCCTTGGCTACGGAACATCTGACCACGAGGCGGAGAGGCTGAAGACGCTGGTCTTCAACACTTTTGTGTGGCTGCAAATATTCAACGAGGTTAACAACCGTCGTCTCGACAACAAACTCAACATCTTTGAAGGCATTACACGCAACTGGTTCTTCATTGGGATCAACCTGATCATGATCGGCGGTCAGGTGCTGATCATTTTCGTCGGCGGCGCAGCCTTCGAGATTACGCCTCTCAACGGCAAGGAATGGGGCCTTTCTATCGGACTCGGCGCCATATCGCTACCTTGGGGTGTACTCATCCGCAAGTGCCCTGACGAGTGGGTCGCCGGTTGTCTGCCCTGGTTCATCCGCAAGAGGTGGGCCCCCGAGAGCATCACGCCGAGAAAAATGGAGGCCCACAGGCGCAACACAGTGGAGATGGAGGAGGGCATCCGCCCGCCGCTGCGCACGCTCTCAACCCTCCGCGGGGACCGGGCGAGGCAGAACATCCGCGGAGGGAGCGGTTTCAGGGCATATATGCATGAGCAGAAGGTCAAGGCGAAGCAGGCAATTAAGAAGACGGCCGGGCCGGGGACCGACACCCCTGTGAAGACTGTGGAAAGTGCTTCGGAGCAGGGGAAGAATTGAAAGGTGGGCGGATGCGTTTCATTTCGGTACTGCGTTGATGCGTAGACTCAATAATTCCATAGGCAATTACATATTCTTTTCTTGATTGGGGAGAGTAGCTTCGGACGTGAAGATTTACAAGGTTGAGTCTTGATTGACTAGTCGACCACCTGCAGAACTTCTGAACAAAGAAATGATTGCGTGAGAAAGCAGAGAAGAGTACGGTGCGACTCTGGGACAAATCCCACACGCCGCCTGCTCGGGCGGCGCCGTTTGGGGGATTGGATCTTGTGTGTATTTTAGTTCCAAGGCTCGGGCACCCGCACGACGCAATGGAATGTATTATATCTTTCTGGGCCAATTGGCGCATTGACAGCATCTAGCAGCTGTGAGAACTTATACCGCGATGTTCCAGGGTTGAGCAAATTCGGCATTGCCTCCATTGTACAGACGCAGATAAAAAATAAACAAAAAATAAAACTCAGGTCTCGTTGCGGTAGTCAACCCATGCTATGTATGAAAGTGCCTCTTGGACGCATGCACGGCTTACTGGCTCCCATTTCAACAACGTAGCTATTGTGCGAGATAGCTCTCGAAGTGATTCGAAGTCGTAATCCGAAAACTCGTCCGCTTGGTAATCGTACCCTTCCTGACACTTTCTGACAATAGCTCGCCTCCTCTCTTCATAAGTTTCTTCTTGTATTTGATGATATCCTGGAATAAATGACACAGATCGTCAACTTGGGAATGGATCGTAAACGCAAAGAAAGTGCATTACCATTCAATGGGGAGTCCGCGCATGTTTTCTGCATCTCCTTCCAGAGTAACTGCCACTGGGCTGGTAGTGGGCCGAGCTTTGACACCATTTTCCCCACGAAGGCGGCATCAGATCCGTGCTCAAATGGAAACGGTGATTGCTGAAAATACAAGGCGTAGATCTGGGCGAAATGGGAAAATTAGCTAAGCCCCCTCCAAGTATGACTCGAGTTACATACAACGCAACCTGCCCTCCATAGATCATGGCGGAGGTCTATTGATGCACAGAAAAACGTCTCTGGCGACCGCAGATCGATGGGTTGAGGGAGCGTTGTGACCACTTGCCCAACTGGGAAGGCCAAGCCCCAGTCCAGGAGCCTTACGTCTTCCTCGTCTCGATCAGTCCACATATCCCATTCTGCTGTCTTCACCAGCATGCGAGGGATGTTAGGCGGGAGAGACTTTTTGCCAGTATATGTTGCTGTCATGGGTTGCCCGCCGAGCGCAATGAAGATGTCCTCTTCACCATTTAAGGCCACATCACAGGTAAATGCAACGTTTCCGAAGGATATGTCTGTGAGTTTTTTGTTGATGAATTGTCTTTTAGTAGTACAATAAAGGCAATACGTACCTCCGTGGACCACGCCGGCACGATGAGCAAAGTCGACAGCCTGAAGTACACGCCTTGAAGCTCGAAGTACCGTGTCGGGTCTCAGCGTCTCGCCGAATAGGCTGCATGCGCGAAGGACCCTCGCGACAGACGGCCCGACCAATTCGGTGACGAGACAGTTGTGGGTACCATTAGGCCCTGAGAACTGGAAAGTCTCCAATAGCCGAGTGAAACATCTCGATAATTTCTGGTCACTGCTGGCGTAGTGCTTCTCAAGAGCCAGCAGAGCTTGTACCTCCGGGTCTTGCTCTAGTGGCCCCTCACTTACACGAGACTGTTTGATCTTCAACGATACCCATTGGCTGCTGTCCGGGGTTAGCCAAGCTAACACCACTGCTGGGGGCCGCTCAGCGGTTGTGCATACTTCTGCCGGGTGTCCTCCGCAAGCCACACAGTCGCCTGCCCTCCAAAGCCTAGCTTGTGCCTAATTACAAACCTCCCGTCTTGGAAGGTATCGCCAAGAGCAACAGGGTGAAAGCCGCCGGGTCGGTAGTCCTCTGGCGGCTCGTGTGGCTGGACGTCGGTAGCATTCGGGAAGAGATCTTCTGTCCACTCCACCATGGTGATATGACGAGTGATAGACGAGCTGTGACCTCCCCACAAAGCCAAGAGACTGATTTCGGGAACCCACCTCTTCGGTAGAGCCGTCAGCTGTGCGAGTAGTAACGCTAAAGAGAAAATTTCTCTTTGCTATGAGATGGGACGTTACTCTTGAATTATGCTCGGCGCAGGTGGCCTAAAGTAAAGTGCAGGCCGTGCCGCGCAGATACTGCATGTGCCAACAGCCGGGTCTACCGCATGGGCTCCCTGAATAACGAGCAAATGAGAGACGTGCGTCGACGCCAACTGCCTAAACTACCCGAAGAATCGAGCTGTTCCCTGTCTCATCGACGACATGCGTCATGTTGTACCGTTGTACAGCACGCCAAATGCCGTGATGAGAGGCAAAAGCAGCGCGAGTGTCGGATGTTGTACTCGGTTTCGGGCTCACTATGCGATCCCGGGACCGTGGAGTTGGGACCGAATGCTACGATATAAGACGATTTCGTTTCATGACCTGCATTGGCTTGTTCGGAAGAGTAAAAATATTAGTCTCGCGGTAAGCTGACCTTCTCGGGTTGTAATTGGCGAGAGGTTCAACAACACTGCTGCAAGAATACAAGTCGCGATCTCGTGGGCACTAAAGCCTGATCGAACCACATCAATTGAGACTTTTCAAGGACTGATCCTATAATTAAACGCACTACTCGACTTCGCCCAAATAGGCCCATATTGGAGGACAGAGGCATCGTAGATTCACTGCCCAGGAACCGGTTTCGCGGAGGCGAGTGCTGCAACGAGGTACTGCACTTGATTGAGAAAGATCGAGGTAGCATCTCACCCGTAAGCATTGCGATACCGATTCCGAGGGAAAAGACGCTAGAACGCGAGTCGGAGACATCGGTAGAATTCCCTAGGCTTCTCCGCATTTGGCAAAGACATTGTGCCAGGGGCGAAGAATCCTGCACGTGGGAATGCTTTGCGCTGGGCCTGGCCCCCAACATCGCCTCAATTCATCCCGCATGCATTGTTAGTCTGCATTTGCATGTGTGTGAATTAACTTGGAACCAACCTCCCCGTGGGCGAAGGATTCCGATCCCGGGAGTCTCACGCCTGTATTGGCCGTCCCACTCGTTTACACGCGCGTGCTTACAGGCTGCCGTCCAAATATTCCTTTCTCAGTCTATCACTCTGCCTTTCTTTAACCTCGACTCCCAGGGCCAAGTCTTCGAATGGAGAAAGATTGAGCCTTGTCATACTTGTGTAAAAATGTTACCAACCCGATCTCAATGGCGAGATTGACCCGGTGGGGCAGCCAACGTCGGCCTACCCAGCTCTTTCTGTACGCCCACCCAGTACACATCTTTCCTAACAGTTTACTAGGAACCTTAAGTACTTTCTGACTAAGCAAAAAAGCTACCCTATATCTCCAAAAAGCTTCCCTCTACATATAAGCCCTCTACATACAAGCTACACACAAACCCTCTACATACAAGCTGCATACAAGCCTTCTATATATAAGCCCTCTATATATAAGCTATACATAAGCTCTCTATATATAAGCCCTTTATATATAAGCTATATATAAGCCTTCTAGCTTATATATAAAGGGCTAGCTTATATATATTATAAAACTTTATTATTTAAAATATCTTAATATATAAGATAGTTAAATTACCTTATATTTATATAAAATAATTAAATTAAATTATTTATATTTTAATTAATAATATAAATATTTATCTTATAATAAGCTTTTTACTTTACTTAATATTTCTCTTTATAGTATTTTTCTTTTAAAATTACTTATTAAATCTTTATATTTTATTTAACCCTTTAATTCTTACCTAATTATTTCTTTATAATAACTTTAAGTATATATACTAGGCTATATATAGTACTAGGGGAGGTATAATATAGTAGTAAGTAATATTTTCTAAGTAAAGCCCTAGTTAGCTATAAAACCACTTTACTACTACCTATTTTAATAGTTTAAAAAATCAATCTTTCTTTATACCTTCTAAGTAAACCTATTCTAGAGATATTACCTCTATATCTTACCCGTAGTATATATCTTAGCGTGTAAGGCTATATCCTCTTGGTGTAAGCTTCCTTGGGCCTATAGATGGTATATAACCTACCCAGTGTGTCCTGTTTTAATAGCATGTATGTAGAGGGCTTGTATATAGAGGGCTTGTATGTAGATAGCGGGGTAATCCTTTATCAGAGTCCGAGGTGTATAAGATTTTTATTAGTGTTTACACCTATTTCCTTTATATGGGTGGGCCAACAGAAAGAGCTGGGTAGGCCGACGCAAGAAGCTGGGTAGGCCGACGTTGGCTGCCGGTGGGGCAGAAGCTGCTCAGCCGCACCCCAAACCCAAAAATATTAGTGACAGCGCCAAAGGCACCAACTCTGACAGACCAACAGGACCAACAGACTTAGTAAAGATGGCCACGAGTAAACCATGATCTGGCCGAGATATCCAACATCCCGAGCCGCCATGAGAGACATTGACAGCAAGAAGCCCGTGAAAAGCTGAAGTGCGATGGCAGCGGGTTCATACTTGACGGATTCACCGGTTGATGGCGTAGGCTGGTGTCTTCCACGAGAAAATAGTGAGGCGTTCACTATTACGGGGTGCGGACACTCTATTGCGGAATTCTTGGCCAAATATAGAACTCTTGGGATAGAGTATCTGAAGCATTGGTTGTAGAGTATGCCCACAGCATTACGACGCACATTGTTGGAGATCCTGATGGTCATAAGTCATTCGTTGACAAGAGTCGTGCTCTCTTGTCTCGAGGAATGCAAACTATCAACCTGTTACAGCCTATGTCTACCCCTGCAGCCATGGGCAAAGCTCAGGCTACTCTGCTGACCACCCTAAGCATATTAGTAGTGTTCGAAGCGAGGAAACTCTTTGCGCGCGCGGTACCCTGCGCTGTCACCTCATAACTTGGACTGTGGCTGCCCGGAGATTAACTTCTCGCACGTGGCTTCGCTCCTTGCCCAATGCACGTCCATGGCGTCATGGCAAGTGTATTATTGATATCGCGTCCTATCACCGGATCACTCAGTAGTTCAGATGAGGTTTCGAGCTATACATAGTTCAATAGTCTTTCAAGGAAGTCTTCAACTTCTCAAGTCAATGTCCAAAGGTTTCTCTAGGGTTCTCAACTCCTCTATCAACTGACTCCAATGTTGCTAATTAGGGTTGACGTCGAGAGAGGAATATCTGGTTGGCATGCGATGGTCCACCTAATCCCGGCCCGTGTAATTGAGGCTCAACGCCCACGCAAGTAGGAAACACATTGATTCGACCAAGGCAAAAAAAAAGAAGTGGTGACAGGTGGGAAGAAAGCTTGTAGCCTCCTGCTCGGGCAGGGGTGGGAGGCTGTAAGAGCAAGTCAAGCATCTCGACCCGCTTCTCCACGTGACATCCGAACAGTCCGGTCGTGTGCCGAAACCACCAGCCTCCAGGACATATTCATCCCTGAATCAGGGGGCTCAGGGGATCCCCACGCCAGCAACGCCAGGGTGAATCAAGTGTGCACAGTAGACACTCCTCAGACCTTTCAAAATCCCTGAGAGTTTTCACAAATCAAGCGTAGGTAGATATTCGGGACGATTCACCCCTTAGCCCTCGATTAAACCAAGGGTATCAATATTCAGTTTTGCACACAAATACCAACCCTGTCTATCTAGCTCAAGACATGTCATGTCATGTCACGTCGTCCATTATCACAGAAAATAAATCGACCAGGACAAAACCTGCCTGGACCCGCAGTTTTCCCAAGCCGTCCCAATACCGAGCTGGCCAGCCAGGCGCCGTCAATCGAGACCCGTCCCCCCTTGGCCCGGCGCGCATTACAATCCGTCTATACCTTCCTCATTGAGAAATGACCGCAACTCTCCATGAGGTGAGCTGGGTGGGTTTCCGGTCCTCGATCTCGTCAAATTTCAGCCAGAATAAAAATAACAGTGATGCAGAGCATGGCCCGGGCCGGCCGCGGCCCCCGTCCCAGGTCCTCTATATCCCGTGTGCACTCCAAACGCCTCCCATATTCGCACCGGTCGACTCGATGAGGCTCTGTCCCCAGTCCGCCCAGTTGAAGTCCTCATCCATGTTCACATCGATGTCCTCGGGTTGAACATCGGTATTTCCGCTTTGAAGCGGGAAGCTAAACGCCCTCGCCGGCGTATTCGCACTCATTGGCCCGCCGCCGCCACTGCTGGCGGTCGTGACGGAGCCAGGCGTTCCAAATGTTTGCGCCGCTGCCACCGGCGCGTCGTTCCACATCCATGGAGGCAGATTGCCCTCGACCTTCAGTGCGTCGACAAGCGGCGTCTGCTGCATTCTTGGGTCGGTCGACATCGAGGTCCCGGGTACTGCACGATTGGCATCACTGTTGCCGTTGGCGAAGTTTGCCAGCGTTGAATCTTGCCTCGGAATGGGGTCGCTGCCAGACATGAAGGGGAAACCCACGTTGCCCGTCGCAGCACGCGCAATATCCGCGTACTGGGGTGAGAAGGCTATCGGCCAGAAGCTGTCGGGCTGGAAATGGGGCTGGTTCATAACATTCTCAACAATTTCCATTGCCCTTTCGTCCCCCACAGCCTGAGCCTGCAGGCCGCCACCAACGCCCATGGTATTCGGCATCTGAGGAGGCGCACTGACGGTTTCGCTCTGTGGTCCCGATGATCCTTGTTGTTGCCCTTGCTGTTGTGTGCACGCCGAGGGAGATCTGATCTCTCGTTCCACTTCAGGCGGCAGGCGCGGTGCATTGACAAGTTTGCGCCACCTTTCGTTGGCCACCGCACTCTTGACTGATCCAGGCATGGCTGCGAAGCTTGCCGGGGCCCCCGCGTTCCTGCGCTCTTCTAGCTCCAGCTCCTGGGCGGCCTGAGGATCCGCCTTGAGTCGGGCTATCTCTCCTTCCCGATGCCTTTTGGCCTTGAGGTAGATCTTCTTGAGCGGCAACCAGACGGATTGATCTCCTGCTATGCGGTTCAGATCGTCGGGGTTGGGGCTAGCAAAAGTAGCATTCAAGGCCGTCCATGCTCGCTCAACAGCGGAGCTCCAAGGGCGACGAACAACCTCCATCAGCACGTACGCCACGGCGTGCCATGCCGTGTATGTAAGGAATAGCCATCGCCATTGCCTGGATCGCGGATCTGAGTTGAGTTGGTGGTTGTACTCGAAGATCTCGGTGGCGGCGGTAAAGATGCGGTCGCGGATGGCGCTAGAGAGGACTTCGCCCTCAGGCCCAGGGAAGAGCATAGGTTGGTAGATAACGAGCGTCATCTTCGCGACAATGACGCGGGCGATATTCGCCGCCGTCCACAAAATCGGGTCTGACGAGGCGTCTGGGCCGCGGAAGAACTTGCCCTCCACGCTCGCGTATACCTCCCTGACCATATTCTCACGTTCTTCGAAGGATATTGCTGCATCTCGGGGACATGACCCAGCATTTGCCGAGGACATGGTGTGTAGACGTCTCGCAAGCCCGCATATCTCGTATCTAATTAGGGAGAAGGTCATGTCCGTTGAGCCTTGCCTGGGTTGAGGCATTTCTGTTGTCTCAGGTGTGAGGTCGCTATCGTTAATGTTGAGTGGCAACTCGGTATCAAAGGTCCGATCGACAATGGTCAAATCAGTGCCCTGATCCTCGGCTGCTCGAAGGTCCAGAATGCAAAGCGCCCAAAACAGTCGTCGGCGCATCTCGATCTCGAGCGGAGTTAATCCCGGGAACGACGTTCCGTCGCGGTGAAGGCCCATCGACTGACCCATTCGTATGGCGAGTCCTGTCAGAGTCCAGGACACTCGAGTATCATCGTGGCGTCTGACCAGAACCAGGAAGAGAATAAAGGCTTGAAGGACGACCATCTCTGACGACACCAAGAACTCGGCCTTGGCAAGAGACTGTTCCAACGCAAAACGGTATTGCGAAATCAGCCTCGGCCTGTCGACTCCGAAATTCTTCTTGGTCTGTTCCTTGTCAGTGCGAGTTAGGCGAAGCAGGGCCTGGGGTAGGGTCACTCACGTCTTCCTCGTCCATAGACGTGATGGCTGCGAAGTATATTGCAAACATCAGGGCCTCGTTACCGGGAGTGAGGCTATCCAAGTTTTTTCGTGTCTCCTTAACTAGGATTTCGACGGTCGGCACGTGTAGTATCTTGACGATAGGGTCCACATTCTCTTGATAGACCTGCCACATGTATGGTATCTGTGAAGGTAATGGATGCAAGGGCCTTAAGTCGACGTCGGCGGATCTGTATCCAAGCACAAAAGCGTGGTGATCGCCGCCTGAACGATTGTTCGCAGTGGCTATTATGCTCTCGTCATCCGAGTCGCTCGATTCTCCGTCCGTGAGCTTTTGGGTCTCGTGCCGCAGTTCGTCAAGCTAGATTATCGGTCAGCGCTGAGTGCTCGCACTCCACAGAATCTGAGAGGGGTGAATGCACCGACCTCATCCGTGATCTTGGACCAGAATGCACTGCTAACATATCTGGTCTTGCCGTGATCATTAATGACCAGCCTCCCAAACTTCTTGTTCGCATTGTCGGGTCGCTGGGTCACGTTGCTGGAACTGGAATTGAAGTTGTAGAGGGTCGCCGGCCTGCCGTCGCCGGGCGCTGAGGGAGACCCATGACTATGTGTGCTACCCGCTGTCATACTTTCTGCCCTCTCGTGCCGAGGCCCTGAGCCGGGCGTGTTGAAATCGGTAGCGGCGTTGACGGTGGTGGTCTCAGGGGAATTCCCGCTGCTGGAGTGGTTCCTCGCGGTCTCGACCTCGATCTGGCCACTCAGCTCCTCGACAATGCCCTCCAGCTTCCGCAGCCGCTTCATCAGCTCGATCTCGCGCTCGCTGGAAGGCTGTTTGGGTGGCGCATTGGGGTCCTTTGGTCGTGGGCGGCGCGGTGCGCGGCCAGGGGCGGGAAAGATGCATGGGATCTGGGCTCGCCGGCAATTCGAACATGGCATGTGCTTATCACAGCGTACTTTTCTCCTCCGACAGGTAACACAGCTGCGGGGGTTCAGGCGGTCGGAGGGCGTGGCGGTCGGGGTGTAGACCTGGGCGCCTGGAAAGGCAGGGTGTGAGTGCGGTTGTGGGGATGTGGTGTTGTGGTTGAATGCGCCATTGTTGTTAGGAGAGTTGGTGGTTGAGGGCAGGTGGAAATCGGCGAAGGAGTCGTCCGGGCTGGTCGGGTTGGACGGATTCGAGGCAGAGGTTTGCGGAGGGAGCGGTTGCCCCGAGTTGTCCATGGTGAAGCTTGGACTCTGATCCGAAGTTGGGACTGTCTCAGAGGACCGTGCAGGAGGTGACACGAGAAGGAGAGGTGCCACGAGAAGGAGAGAGGCGTAGAGTCGCAGCCGGACCAGACGGGCAGGCAGGCAGGCAGGCAGGCAGGTTCGGGTCAGGCTCGTGAGTGGGCGTATGTGCTTGAACCTGACACTTTCGAACGAAGTGGAGCTCCCGAGTGTGTGCGTGTGCCTTGGATTGAGAAGAGTTTCTGGATTGGGAGAGCAACTTTTTGGGTGTAAGGCGGAGAGGCTGGGCTGGATTCAAGTTGCGTGGCGGCTGCTGCAGGTTCTGGGCGCCGTCGTGCCGTGCGGCGCGGAGCGGTGCGACTTAAGCCTTTGGAGGATGAGCAACCCGGACCTTGCCCTGGTCTCGGATCGTCGATCGGCGAGGGCTTCCTTATTCTGACCGCTGTGGTGGGATTGGGAGTCGTGGAGCTGCCGAGGCTGGCAGTCTGATATTTTCGACCTCGAGGGCGAGGGTAATCCGATAAGACAGTGCAGCAAGGCCGGTGAATTCCCTCATCGGCTACAGAGTTCGGACAAAGGGACAGGAAAGAAAAAAGAGGGTGGGTAGGTGTGAATGAGGACCGGTCTGGTCTGAGTGTTACCGGGTGATGGGTCTAAGAGCAAGAGAACGGCCCAGCAGTAACCAAAATCAAAACCCCTGGGCCACCTGGGCAGTTTGAGCTGAGGGTCAGAGGGTCCATTTGTTGTGTCTGACGCCTCCCACGCTCCGTTTCCACTCCTTCCCTCCCCACCACCAAAGCAGCAGCAAGCCACCACCGCCGAAGACCGACGGACGGGCGAGACCGTTGCATGGCGTTGCGCTCCCGTTGCGGGACCGGCTTAGGCTGGACCTGCAGCAGGAAAATTATGTCAGCGCGGGGCAGAAGCAGACAAGACACGACGGGGCACGCCCATGCGGGCTCGCGGGCTGCCCAATCACCAGCCCCAGCCAGGCCTAGCACCGATCTGCGAGGTTTTAAGCCTGGTGAGGCATCTCATCATCGGCACTGCAATCCTTGCCCGTTTCTATCTCCGTACTGCACTTCACTACGTAGCCTGTGGTCTGTATCTTTATCGAGATCCAATGTCCCATAATTCTCGATGCGGCCTTCGAGTCATGCCCTCTGCAAAAACAGGTTCGACAAACTCACCAGTGAGGTCAATCATGTTGTTGCTATCGTACATGCATCATCAAACCGAATCTGAATTGGAGAGTGCAAGTTCCCAGTCAGTGTGCTGTGTCTGATCGATGCACGGCGGAATCCTCTCCCGCCTTACCCCAAGTGCTGCCTGAGTGGCCGACGTGAGCCAATGGCTGGGCAGAACCGTGTTGGCCGCAACCGTGGTGTACATTAGGGTATTGTGCGGCGTATCATCGGCTTTGCAGCTCCGTCTACTGTGTGGGATGCTCGTGGCTGTCGCTGGTACGGTGGTCCTGGTTTGCTGCTAATCGACGTGGCCGTGCCGTGCATCATGGCAGTCTAGCCGTGACGCTCTAGCACCGGCCCTCAAAGCTTGAAGCTGCTGTGTGCGTCTGCAGAGGTCTCGGCAGGCTGAGCCGAGCCGAAATACTCGGCCGAAGATTCAACACCTCACCTCACTGGCTGGACGTCCTCGTCGCCGGTCATGCACGCCCTGCCGTTGATTTTCTTCGGTGCCGACGCGCCTCCGATCTCGCTGGCAGCTTATAATGACATATTCAGGAAAGCTTCTGTCTAAGTGGTGGGAGGTCGCCTGCGGATGACCTTCCCCGATCGCCTGGAGAAATGTCATGTGTGAGTCAAGGTTAAAGATGCCTATGATACCATACAACGGTTACTGTGCTATGCACAGTGTTTGCCTCTCCAATTTGGGCACCACCCATGTTCAACATCAAGCTGTAGATGTGGAGCAGCGACTGTGAGGTCGATGGCATCACAGAGCCATTGTGGTTTCGCGTCGGAGAGCATGCATAATGTCTTGCTCGCAGAAACGACAACATGGTAAAAAATGAACGACATTGCTTCGGTCTGAGTTATTCTGTCTGTCATTTGACCGTGGTGAACTTTACCTGTGGTGGTCTCTTCCATGAGTTGAGTAATCGTCATCCTCGGCCTGCCCATAGCCAAGGATGGCACGTCTCAATGGACCTCGGCTCAGCACAACACCACTAGATATCTAGACGACGATCTCTCCGTAGCGACACCCAAGGACGCAAGCCGCTTCAACAATGGTCGCAGCCCGAGTCCCCCGTCATGGGCTCAATGGAATAGGCAATTCTTTCCCAGGATTGACAGGCGCTTCCCAGTTGCTCTTGACCCGGCGGTCTTACAGTGGTACGCTCCGTTCATTATCGGCCGCAGCATCACAAGGCGGGGTGCGTTACCAGTCCAGGTACCCGGGACAGTCGGGGCTAGGTACACCAATGGCTACATCACAGGCCCAGGCCCGCCGTTTCTCATCAGCCGGCCCTCCCAAAGGCGAGAAAGAGAGGCCATCCATCGCTGAGGCACGGCCGAGCTCCAGCATCATCCTGCTGTCTCCAACAAACCAGGTGCTACTCCTCCACCGCGTGCAGACATCGAGCTCTTTTCCTTCGGCACACGTATTCCCAGGAGGAAACCTCTCACCCTTCCACGAGCCCCCGCCCCCGCCGGCAGACTCGCCGGATCGCCACCGCGACTCTCAGGCTTATCGCCTCGCCGCCGTCCGCGAGACGTTCGAGGAGTCCGGCATCCTCATAGCCAAGCACTCCCTGGCGGATGACACGCTCCTCGTCGTGCCAGAGTCTGAGCGCGAGGAGGCGCGGAAGGCCATCCACGGGGACAAGGTGAGGTTCACAGAGTGGGTGGAGGACAGCCTCGCGGCGACGCTGTGCGTGGACGACCTTGTGCCCTTCACCAGATGGGTCACCCCGCCCAACATGCCGAAGCGCTTCACAACGCAAATGTACATCTACTTTATGCCGCTGGCCGAATCACCCAGGACACCTGTCGCGGACGGCGGCCCCGTCGACATAGACGTCGTGCAGACGCCGACACCAGACGGCGGCGTAGAGCACACGGCGGCGACCTTCGCCGACGCGCCCGAGTGGCTGCGGAGGCAGGCCCGCGGCGAGATCGTGCTGTTCCCGCCGCAGTGCTACCTGCTCACCCTTGTGGCGCAGGTCTTCGGCTCGGTGTCGCCCGAGAGCATCGGGCACGACCTGGAGGCGAGGTATGCAGCCCAGCGGCGGGCCCTCGTGGAGTTCGTGCGCAGGACGCCCACGACAGCCGACGGAGGTGCAGTCGATGGTGGCAAGGCGCTGCATCCGTCGGCGCTTATCCCGTGGTCGGACAAGGTCATGAGCCCGCATACTCTGTTCATAAGGGACAGCGATGACAGGATCGTGCTAGGCATTGACAAGCCTGGTCCGGAGCTGAAGGGGACCGGGGCGGGCGGTGACTTTGAGAGAGTCGTTTTGGTCAAGTTCGCCAAAGGAGGACCTCGGGACGTGGAGGTAAGAGGAAGGGATGAGGTTTTGAGGGAAGAGAAAGCTCTCAAAGAGAAGGCTAAAGAAGCCGGGAAGTTATAACTTTGGCATAGAGGATTCAGAGCATCTGCATAATACCTTTCGCGGAACCACTGGGGCACATTCCTTCATGGATGATTTACTTCGGGTTCGTCCTCTGCAGGGAACTTCGTGGAAGGCCCCTTTTAGACTCCATCTCGTCGAATTATGCTTCAAAAATTACACAAATGCTTATACATGCCTAGGACTTGAAGACCAATATCGCGTGGGGGTCTTGCATTCATATGCAACCGCCGATGTCCAAGCACCTTCCACTGAACCAGACGCCAACGCGCTCAAAGACGCTTCCTCTCTTTTCCACGCCAAGTGCCACGCCAGAGACAGCATACGCTCTTCGATTCACACCACTTCTTTACATCCATGGGTGACGCCTCGCCATCGTAGCCCACTCTCGTCAGTTGGCCCGTGTTAAGCCAGGCAGCCAGGTCCTCCAGGATGATCGGGTCGTACATCAGCATCTTCTCATGCCAGGACGGGTTCTCCGGGTCCGTTGTTCGCGGTGCAGAAGTCACAGCCCTCGTGATGTGGCTGAAGAGCTCAGACTGCTGTGCTGTAGGGCTTAGATCGAGTGAGATTTCCGTGTCCTCATTGATGGACATGTCTACAGCACCACCACCAGGGGACGTGAAGATCTTTTCCGGTGAGGGCAGGTCAGCAGAATCATCGCTATCAAGATCAGAGTCTGCAATCTCTGCACTTGGTTGGGTGGTTGCTTTCCTGCGCTTCGGTGTCGAAACTGCAGGCTGTGCCTTGCGCCGAGGGGGCATCATGGTGGTGGTCGAAGGGCCTGCTGCTGTTGATGCATCTTTGCGAGGACGGCCGCGTTTCTTCGGTGACAATGTAAGACTTTCCCCATCATTCGCCGCTGCACCATCATTTGCGGCTACATCAGGAACTTTCTTCGTCCTCGCAAGCGGCTTTTTCGGCGGCGGCGAAGTGGCCGCCTTGGGAACCGCAGCAGGTATTTTCTTCTTCCCTTTGGGACTAGAACTCGCAGTGGTCGTAGAGAACGATGCTACTCCTATCGGAGCTCTGTTCCTACTCTCCCAGCACTGGTTAAGTAATGCAACCATCCCACTGCGGCTCTTGACGGCCTTGAAACCAAAGGAGGACACCTCTTTCGCCAATTTGGCGTCCGTGAACAGCTCATAATTTGGTCGTGTCTTCTGTATCTTTCTTGGCATCGCGGGCGAGATTTGTCTGATGTCTTCTTGACTCTGCTCTTGGTTGCTGGGTGGCGGTGCGTCACCTTCCTGGAGCAACTCTGTGATGAGCGGATATGGATCTCCTGTCACCGAGTCGGAAGAGCCGTTGGTGGCGGCGGCGGCGACGGCGGCGGCTTTGATGGTGACTTTGTGCTGTGTCAAAAAGAAATGTGACTTGGGAACGGGCGGCTGTGGTGATGTATTTGAGGTTGCCACAGGCATGCTCTCAATCTCGATGAGGGATGGCTCGGCCGTCTCAGTTTCCGTCCCGCTAGTAGCTGATAGCTCCGGTGGCAAGTCCTTCCACGGATCCAGAATTGCAACCGCGTCGTCTTCAGGGAAAGGTGAGTCCACAAGATCAATGACTTCTACGTCTACAACTTCGCCATCTCCGTCTCTGGCGCTCACCGACCAGAGTCCTCCACCACGTTGCTTTGATCCCAGGGCCAAGTCGCGTGAGTGAGGGAGGTCTTCCACAGACCCAACCTCCTCGCTTGTAATGATGTTGGACGCTCGTAGGGCGGCTTGTAGATCTCTCAGAACGGTCGGCGATTGTTCTCGGACGAGTTGACTTGATGTGCCAAATACGAAATCCTGTCTGGCCGACTGCCTTATCGCAGCCTGAGGAGATAGCAGCACAGGCTGCTTGGGTGGTGCCTTCTTCTTTGTGACCTTCGTAGTCTTCCCCTTTCCCTTCCCGTTCCCTGCCGTTCCCTTGGAAACGTTTCCATTTCTGTCAACATTGAAGTATTCAAGGATGGAATCTCCTTCTTTAAGTGGGTCTTCTTGACCATCGATAGGCTTTGGGGCGTACGCTGCTGTGGCCAATTCTGTGATTGTTCGAGGTTTCTTCTTGGGCGCCTTCGTCTTTGTTGGAGAAACTTCGCAGGATTTTTGCTTCGATGATTGACCTCCCGAGGTCATATCAATAACCTTTCTTTTCCCTAATAAAATGGGTTGCGGGTTGTTCAGAGCGCATTCCGTCTGGTCGGGGACCTTGTGAGCGAACGTTTCGTGGAGAGTCCTAAAGATGTCTTCCTTGGTGCTCTCATGTTCTGTTCGAGACAGAGACGGCGATATTTGTGCTTGGGTGGCGTCCGATGGAGCAAGCGGTGTTGGGAATGTCTCTGGGTGGGTATCTTCGCGAGGAGGCGTCCAGTCTCTCCTCCTTTGCACTGCCGGTTCCAGATTGATTGGTTCGGGAGCCGCATCATTTGCTTTTGGCCGGGTGGGACCATCTCTTTTTGAAAAATGTCTACTGACTGCCTCGTCGTTGGTTTTCTTCTTTTTTTGCGCCTTCGCCTTCACTTGTGGCTCAACAGCTTTGGCTGGTATGTCCGTGCCTCCTATGTCTGCCGGCGCCTTATATCTCCTCCATGGCTTGGATCCCAATGGACTACCCTCGGTACTATCTCGGATGTCTCCCTCTTGTGTCGTATGTGTATGGTCCTTGTTGCCATTGGGCGTGACTCCGTCCGAGGACAGTTCGATAACCTCCTTTGCCACACGCTTCGGCGCCTTATTTGTCTTGCGTGCCGGCTTCGTAGTCCTCTCCTTTGGTGCGGGCCGCTTAGGCTCATCAATAAAATCCTCTGCATCGCCCGCGCCGGCCTGTGCACTACGCAGAAGATCCGCAGCGCTCGTGAACGTCTTGGACGCGCTTGCAGGAATCGGTACTACAGCGCTTCCGCTACGCAGTGCTGTTGCTTTGGGCTTTTGGGGGGCGAGTTCTGTTATATCGGGGAGAGGCGACGAGGACAGCATCAAGAGCCGTTCGAAAGAGCTCCGGGCTTCTGGAGAAGTCGTAATGAAGCTGCTTCTAGCCATTGCTGAAGGTCTCAGGGCTGCGCTCCAATGGTAGAGGCACATGCGCCAAGCGCATGGTTGTAGGTACGGGAACTTCAGTGTGAACGGAGAATGCGAGTATACACAATGCTGTTTATGCGTGGGTGTGTTTGATTTTGTGGGGCTTCCTATACGGTCGAATGCTGACTTTCGCGTGCCATGGTGTATAGAGCGTTCCGTACCAGCCAAAACAAAGGCGCGGCGGCTGGGCTGCAAGCGACTCGATGCCCCGAATCTCTTGGCACCAACGCGTTGGTCCCGCGAGATCAGCTGGGCGACGGCAGGGTGTTGGAAGCGAGCATCCTGACTAAGCCGGTACTTAGGTACATCCAGCACAGTCGGGCCAGCGTGGGAAAAAAAGCGGGCAGGCGCTCGGACCAGGCGCACCAAAGTCGAGAAACTCGGTAAATTTCAGGCCAACACCATCATCACCCCAAAGCCAGCGAAACGGAGACCTTGACTGGACGACCTTCTTGACCCCCGACACAGCCCCTTCAACTCGTTCAACCAGACAATCCCCCCAAAAACACCGCCAAAATGGAAAACGACCGTGGCGAGATCGTCGATCTGTAAGGGCAAACCCCCCTCCGAGGCTCGACTGCAGATGGGAGAAAGGGTTGCGGAAACCCGAGCATGTGTTCACGAGAGCGGAACCAGACTGGCTAACCCACTCCTCCCGCTTCAAACAGCTACGTCCCCCGCAAGTGCTCTGCCACCAACCGTATCATCAAGGCCAAGGACCACGCCTCCGTCCAGATCTCCATCGCCAAGGTTGACGAGTCTGGTCGTGCCGTCTCCGGCGAGAACCACGTCTACGCCCTCTGCGGCTTCGTCCGCGCCATGGGCGAGTCTGACGATGCCCTGAACCGATTGGCCCAGCGCGATGGCCTCGTCAAGAACGTCTGGAGCGGCCAGCGATAAATGGAACATCGGGAACAAAAGGCGTGAAAGAACATGGGAACATGAAGGTATGCTCGGGCCTGGTCACGACAGCGCGGTCACATTCAACCACGGCACAGCGCAGCACCGCATGTCAACTCGGGCAACGCTGACAGTCTTGTCCTGAACAGGGCTACGGTTGTTTGTTTTGGTATCTCGGAGTGGCTGGACATCGGACATCAAAAATGATGTTTCATGGAGTTAGACGGCACGGCACTGCATCTTGCCAGTATTGAGATCTCACGAAACCAACGTCCCCGGATTTTTCTCGAAATAATTCGATACCCGGACGAGCCAAACAAAAATGTGACGAACATCCCTTCGAACCTTGTGCGCTTCATCGTGCCTCCAATGCGATCGTCTCCTCCCGAGCCATGCCTATCCACGAGACCATACCTCCTCGTACGTGAACTGCCTCGGCTAGCAAAGTCTGTCCGGATGCGCCTGCGGGAGCAATTCATATCCGGGGATTCTGGTGCTACCTCGATAGCTCCCATGCCGTAGATCGACCAGGCCTTGAAAAAGCCGCGGCGCTCAAGCTGTACGCCGTGGTACAGATACGGGTCTGACATTTCCAATCTGTCAAGTCGGTCCTATCGTTGAGGACCCCCCGTTCGAAGGTTTTCTCAGTCTCGTTGCTGTTACTATCAGATACCACGACGTCAGGCATATCCCACTCTTCCAACTGTCTGTGACAAGCAAAGGCATCGTAGTCGAGCAGTTGTGAGACCACAGCCGAGTGGCTGGAGGTCAGCGCCCACCGCGGGCCAAACCAGGACCGCAGAGAGTAAATGCCATTGCGGGAGTCTCGCAGCTCGAACGATATCCAGAGCGACATCTCTGCTATAAGTTAACCCAACTTGCGTAGGTCACATGTAGCTCACCGCTGCCTAACTGAGACGGGTACCCCAGTTGACGATTGCCTCTTACATGTCTCAATGCCAATGTCTCTTTCCGTTCGTCAGCCGCTCATACACAATGTGCCCGGCATGATGATGTGAATGGTACTCGACCATGCCTATGTCTCGGGAAGGTGACCAAGCGGCCACCAATAATCCTCACAAAAGGCGTTTCTCCCTTAGGAATGGCAAGAGAAACAAACGTGATTTCGTGGTCGCTTTGGGAACAAACTGGTAGGTCAAATCTGACGCCTGAGAACCTCGTGTGCCTCCTTCCCTCCGGTCTCAAGACCTCTAGACTGGGGCAGACAAGCAGGTACACCTTAGGAGTCTAGCAGTTTTTGACCGATCTTGTCTGATGAGTGTAAGGGTTGTCTGGCGGTGCCAGAATGCCTATGATGCAGCCCAAGGATTGAGTGCTTGGCTGGCGTCTCTACATTGAAAGGCCGCTGGGCCATGTTAATGCTCCAAGTCACTACATACTGATTCTTCTTGGTTTAAATCAAGCAGCGCATGGCCCAGCCCCCCCCCAAGCGCACACCAATGGCAGGTAGACATCTTCATTGACTGCAGCTTTATATTCCATGGTTTCTCTTAAGAGGGAAAAGAAAGGTTCACCCTAGTGAGATCTGGATTCCTCTAAGTCCACCTATCCAGAACGACGGATGCGGCAGTCAATGGAACATTGTGCCTAGCTCCTAAGCTCCAAACCCTGCCCTGGCAGTCCGGCAGGGCAGCCAGCTGGGGCTGCAAGCTGCAGAACGCGCTAGCCAGAAACAAAGATCGATCTGCAGGGCCCCATGACGCAGGTAATGAGATCGAGAGATCTGGAGAACGGTGACCAATCCACTCTCTTACCATTTGAGCGGAAACATGTGAAGGGGAGCCATACACCTTTGTAGTTCACTGTGTTAGCTTGGATAAAATTAATGTCTGCTTCACCCAATTGTCTACTTTAAGCACTCATGACTCTCTGTGTTGTGGTGTATTCCACAGCTAGATTGTGCATTCGACAACCCCTAACAGTCCGGCAGCTCACGGCAATGGCATCCAAACGCAAAGCACCAGGAGCCACGGGCCTGGCGAATGGGACCACCACGACGAAGAAGCTAAAGACAACATCTCTTTCCGACCCTCACCCCTTCCACAAGGAAGCAGAGGAACATGGCATAGTACTGAGGAAATACTACCCCCACGAAATGAGCAATGCCCGCGCTTTGGCGTACAACGAAAATGCCCTTGCCCGCCCCATTGAAGAGCTTCAATCCGCCCTGCAGCAGACCGCCGCTGCGCGCAAGAAGGTGAAGGCCTCGGGTTCCGTAGTGCACTGGTTCAAGATGGACCTGAGAATAAGGGACAACACCGCACTCTCCATGGCGAGCGAAAAGGCCAAGGACGCAGGCGTCCCGTTGATCGGATTGTATATAATTAGTCCCCAAGACTGGGAGGCGCACTTGACGGCGCCCATCCGTGTCGATTTCATGCTGAGGACTCTGGAGGTTTTAAAAGCCGACTTGGACAAGCTGGATATACCGTTATATATCGAGGTGGTTGAGAAGAGAAAGGACATCCCTCAGCGAATCGCGAAACTGATGAACGACTGGGCCGCGAATCATCTATATGCCAACATCGAGTACGAGGTCGACGAGCTGAGGCGAGAGGCAAGGATGGTTAAGATGTTAGCTGGTAAGGAGAAGGCTTTCGAGCTCGCGCACGACACATGTGTGGTCCCCCCCGGTAAGCTCATCACTGGGACTGGGAGGCAGTACGCTGTTTACTCTCCCTGGTGCCGCGCCTGGGTTGCACATATCCATGCAAACCTGGATCTTCTGGAAACCTTTGACAGCCCGTCGAAAAACCCCGCATCCGCGAGGGAGAAGTATGGGGAGCTCTTTGACAGTAAGATCCCAGGGGCACCAGCACAGAAAAAGCTCTCGGCAGAGGACGCCAAAAGATACGCCTCCATTTGGCCTGCTGGGGAGCACGAGGCGCATAAGAGGTTGGGAAAGTTCTGCGAGGAGAGGATTAGCTCATACGGCGCCAAGCGAAACTTCCCTTCGCAGAACGGCACCTCGACATTGTCGGTCCACCTGGCCAGCGGTACAATCAGCGCGAGGACCTGCGTGCGCATGGCAAGGGACCATAACACCACCAAGAAACTCGATGCTGGGAACGAGGGCATTAAGACGTGGATAAGCGAGGTCGCATGGCGGGATTTCTACAAACATGTTCTTGTGAACTGGCCATACATTTGCATGAACAAGCCTTTCAAGCCCGAGTACTCCAACATCGAATGGTCGTACGACAAGGACGAGTTCAACGCCTGGACCGACGGCCAAACTGGCTTCCCCATTGTCGACGCTGCCATGAGACAGGTCCGGCACATGGGCTACATGCACAACCGCGCTCGCATGATCGTCGCCTCGTTCCTCTCGAAGGACCTGCTCATCGACTGGAGGATGGGTGAGCGGTGGTTCATGGAGAACTTGATCGATGGCGACTTCGCATCGAACAATGGCGGCTGGGGATTCTCTGCCTCGGTGGGCGTGGACCCACAGCCGTACTTCCGAGTGTTCAACCCGCTGCTACAGAGCGAGAAGTTTGACGCTGATGGAGATTATATTCGCAAGTGGATTCCTGAGCTCAAAGACGTTAAGGGCAAGGCCATTCATGATCCGTACGGGAGAGGCGCCGGCGCAATTGCGAAGAAGGCTGGATATCCAAAGCCAATGGTCGAGCATAAGGGATGTAGAGAGAGGGCGCTGGCAGCTTATAAGAAGGGGATTGCAGCTGAGAAGTAGACATTTACAAAACCCTCTTCAGAGACGATCAAGCAGTTCAGACTCACGCCAGCTTGGATGGCTGGGTCACAATGCAAGTCAGCTACGACTGGGCAATTAGCATTGTGTGTAGCCAATACAACAGTTTTGAGGCACAGCATTCCGGGAGAAATCCTTCCTCCAGTGCTTGAGATAGCTGTCCAGCAATTGCTTCAGTGCGTACCTAATCTGCAGAAGTGGTTGCTGGCAAAACCGGTAGCACACTTCTCAAAACGGAATCAGCATCGCCAGGGTGCTTACACACTGAAGACCAGCGCACCTTCCCATCAAGGCGCGTCGAAATCGTCTACCGTTTCGCGCTCGTGTTTCCTAATTCAGTCAACGCCTGGAGTCTACCTTGTCAAAGCTAGTCAGGCTGCAACTCACTCGCGACGCAACCCGTCAACCTCGACGTCAACCAACCGCCTCCCCCTTCCAACCCTTTCCTAATTTCCGAATGCTACCAATTCGATCCCCTGGAACCTAATCTCCATAATTGATTCTTCTTGACCTCCCTGTTCAAGGCCATTATGTCTCTCAAGCGAGAAGCTGACCCAAGCTTTATCAAGCCTGACCCCGACAAGCGCGTCAAGAGGGAGGGCGGCGATGGCAACTTCAGCCTTTCCTCGATCCCCTGGGCCCCTACCCACGCCGCCACTGCATCTACGACCTTTTCGGCCGTCAAACCCAAGGTGGAGAGCGGAGATCACAAACCTCTAGCTCCTGTGAGTGATTTCCATATATGGTAACTTCCGCAGTGTTTTGGTCTGGGGCCCCGCAGCATGCCCATAATTTCTTGCTCTCTCATTTTTGCACAATCAATACTACATCGGCCCTGTTACAACAGCTCTTGTCATTGGAGTGGTGTCTTACTATGCCTACAGTATGCTGTTCGCTAATAAACCTGTACTCCCCAATTAGGCTTCCAACTTCGGCGCCAACGCTGGGAACAATCGCAAGAGGAAGTTCTTTGGTAATACCATCAAAGCTATACGAGGTAACGACTGGGTGTCTGCTCATTTCAACAAGAAGACCATGACGGTGCATTTCGTCATGCACTGCCCGATCTCAAAGCAATGGTCTTCGGTTGAAGTCGAGCAGGAAATCTTCGAGAGGCTCAACAGAGCGAAGTTCGAGATTCAGCCATCTGAAAACTGGGGCTTCCTCGACCGCAAGTTTCTCGGAAATCTCAGCCAAGTGAGTATCCCATTCGGCTCTTGGGATGCAAGAACCAAGACTAACACATGCTGATGAAAAGGTGCAACGTGCGTCGACCGTCTTACAGTACCCATGCGAAGTACGTGTACGCCAAACGAACACGAACAAGGTCGAGAATTCTCCCTACCTCAAAAAGGAAGAGCGCACATCCCACCCAAAGAACGAACGTTTCAATTAGAGACGTGGGCAGGATGCACGGCTTTCACTGTTGGCAGACCTTTCAGGAAGCTTTGATCGAGAAGGAACACTGATATTGTGCTTGTGATGGAACCGCTTTCATTCAGCCGCAGTCCAAATTGTAAGAATGCGTTGAGGTATTCTGTTCAATTGCCACAGAGATGTTTGTTCAGTTTGCTTCAGAGAAGGGCTCCATACAGGCCCAATCAGTCTCGAATGTCCTCTGCTTTGGAGGAAGGAAAGGGATCAAAACCATATCAATGCAGGAAGTCTGCACGGATGATCCTTCTTCCTCAACAATCGAGAATCCTGTGGAGGGTTTACAGAAACAAAAACGTATTTCCTCTTTCTGAGACTACACGATGACCCACCAATTCCAACCTGGAAGTTCAACTTGGTGTCTTGAACACAACTCCACATCACCATGCGAAGCCGTATAAAATGTCCGGGAAAAGATTAGGGCTGTGTAGATACAAGGTCCCCTTGCGCGGGGGCTCCCGAATTGCTGTTTCAAACGTCGAGCCACCTCCAGGGGGTGCGGTGCACAGCTGAAACGCTTGCTGTCCTAATGCGACACCGGAAGTGGACCACCAAACTACGAGGTCGGATACCCTATATATTTTGGCATACTCGCTTCTCAGCTCCTTTGCTTCTGCCGAATTCTTTCTCTTTCTGTAGTCCCTCGTTCTCCGGGATGAAGCTCCTCGGCCGCTGACGAGTCTCGCCAATGACTGCCACCGGAACGGCATGACGAATCATGGCCTCCTCACGGCCTGCCCGCGGCCGCATCAACAAGACTGCCAAAATCGAATCACGACCGAGGAGCGACCGACAACGATGTTCTCAGTTCCGCCTCTTGAGCACCGTCTCCCCTGCGACGGAAGATCAGAGGCGTAGAGCGCAGAGAACCACCCCATGCGATCCGCATCACGACTGAGTAGGGCCTCAATCACTGGCTTCTGCTCGTCCTGATAGTGTTGAGCGCAGAATTCTCCGTCGGCTGACTGGGACCTACCTGCTGCCCGCCTCCACCGCTGCAGATGTCAACAACACCCAACTCTCCCAGTCAGCCAGATGTTGAGCCCCCGGTCCGGCCCCCACTGGAAGACATCGTTTCCCGGCCGTTAGGCTGGGTCACGATCTGGAAGTGGCCGCGTTGTCGGATCAGAAAACCTGTCTGACCCACACTGCAAGAGCTGCGCCTGTGGCAACCTTGTTGGTCCCACGGGCATGGTCTTGCAGTGGTCGTGTTTTGTCGGACAAAGCCCGTCTGGCCCCGCTGGAAGGCCTCGTGCGTATAATCATTCACACTCGCCGCATGAGCACGGCCTGGAAGCTGGAGAAAGTCGGACGGGAACGTCTTCCGCGAAAAGTTTAGACGACGTCACGCCCGGTTCCCTTTTTATCTCAGCAGGGGAGATACACACACACGCACGTGCACACACCAATAAAGTGTGTGTTTGGGGAAAAGCGCACGACGACAATTTGAACTGGATTCGTTTAACGCTCGGTCTCGTGCGCACATGGAAGTGTCGACTCTCCGCCGGAAGTTATCCCTCTGCCCCGCCACGGCTTTGGTTCCCGCATCGCTGTGTGGTTTGAGCCACGTGGTCGCGCGGCGGAGGATCTGGAGGTGATGCGAGTCCGCTGGAATGGAAGACGCGCGGATCTGGAGAGAAGAATGATGGGACATCGTCCTGGACGCGTTGAAGACGGACCTAAGTCAGCCCCTCATAATGCAGAGAGTGGGGCAAAATTTTTGTGCCTGATGAAGCACTTGGGAAGAGGCTGTTGGTGTCTGGCCATGACGATCTTGTGGCTGATGGGCCATGGTCTTGGAAATTGTGTGGAAGGTCCTTGTTAGAGTGCCTGGACCTTTTCGTGGTGCAAGGGATGAGATGCACCGGTTTGTTCCAGGGTGTATCGACAGACACAGGCAGTGGATTCCACGGTTGATTACATGTGTGATTGTCTACTTGGATGCTTGAGATGTATTTGAAATGTAGTCTCGATGTGGAACTGCCGACCATCACTGCTGATGTCTTGGCTTGTGAATCCATTTTGTCAGTCAAAGGTGACGCATGTTAAAGGTGCAACAGCACTACACCCAAAGTAGGACTGCCCTTGGCATGCAGACCTGGCAGACTGCTATTATTCCAAGACAGCAGCCGGGATCAAGGCCTAAGTCACCAAAGAGTTCTCTGAGTAATGCAGAGGCAATCTTCAGTTATGTTTTTCTGAAGCAGCAGCGGTGACACAGGTGTGTGGCCCTGCAGTACAGTAGGTTAGACTCGCAGGGTTAGGCACAATGACTTGGAGCTAGCTTGCCCCACAGCCACTGTCTAACTGGCCACAACTGACAAGGGTGGCCATGCTCAGAAAGCCTAGTCTGTACACCTCCACCAGGGTAATAAACGTTAAGTATTTTGGTGTTGCATCCGCCAAAAGTTTAACTTTTGTTGCCCTGGTGGAGGTGTACACACATACTGTGATCGTTTCTGTACTGTGTAGTGTTCTTTCTCCCCGCCCCCGCACAGAGGAGCGCAGCTACCCACAGCAGCGCGTCATCTGCCAGCGGATCTTACTATAAACGCGCGTGGAAACCTCTAAACGCGCAAACTCCCGCTCAGAACGGTCACTATCACGTGGTTTTCCGAGCCTTTCCGTAATTCTACGGTTGTTCATACAGGAGACGAACACGTCCGTCTTTGAAAATACGCAAGCCTTCTTCGTCATAACTCTGACTTTCTCCACCGGACCTCCCGCCTCCCACCTCGTCTTCGACTCATTCTCGTGCTTCGTCACACAAGACGGACCCTTCTTTGGACAGTTTCCGTCGGACAAGTATTGCAACCATGGCGGAACACAACATTGTTGTTTTTGCGGGCGACCACTGTGGCCCAGAGGTGACCCACTACCCCCGAGCTTACCCACCCTTAACTCTGGCTGGAGAGAGGCTGACTTTGGTTATTTGACAGGTTGTTGCTGAGGCAATCAAGGTACGAGTCTGGTATTTGCGACCTGCAGTTGAGCACGTCTGACGCAGGATTCAGGTTATCAAGACGGTCGAGGAGCTGAGCCCGACTGCTGGCAAATTCAATCTGCAGGACCACCTGCTCGGAGGGGTAAGTCACCCCCGATGACGGATCACACGGGCCCAAAGACGTCCACGAGAGAAGTCTCTTGCTAACCTCGGCGTTTCTCCCCAGTGCTCCATCGACCAGACCGGCACCCCCCTCACAGACAAGGCCCTCGCCGACGCCAAAGCCGCCGACGCCGTGCTCCTCGGCGCCATCGGCGGCCCTGAATGGGGCACCGGCACCGTCCGCCCGGAGCAGGGCCTCCTAAAGCTACGCAGTGAGATGTGCGCCTATGGAAACCTCCGTCCCTGCTTCTTCGCGTCCGACGCCCTCGTCGAGTCCTCCCCCCTGAAGGCGTCCGTCTGCCGCGGCACCGACATGATGTTGGTCCGAGAGTTAACCTCAGGCCTGTATTTCGGAGAGCGAAAAGAGTACGATGGGCTTAATGCGTTCGACACTACTGTTTACACGAAACCAGAAATCGAGCGTATCGCGCGGCTGGGCGGCTACCTGGCCAGGACTAGGGGAGACTCGCGGGTTATCTCGCTAGACAAGGCAAACGTGCTGGCGACAAGCAGACTCTGGCGTCGCGTCGTTGAGGAGGTCTTTAAAAACGAGTTCCCTGATCTGAAGGTTGAGCATCAGCTTATTGACAGCGCGGCCATGATTATGGTCAAGAACCCGACGCAGCTGAATGGCGTCATAATAGCGCCCAACTTGGCAGGTGAGCGAGGCCCCTCGTCCACCTCGAAGGCGGTTTAGCTAATGAGTTTTCAGGGGATATTCTCAGCGACGAGGCGAGCGCCATAGCTGGAAGCATAGGGCTCCTCCCGAGCGCGAGTCTCTGCGGGATTCCGAGCTCTGCAGTGCCTTCTATATGTGAACCGATTCATGGTGAGACTCCTATCCTGTTCGAGCCCTCATGTAGACATCAGTCGCTAACGCAGATGACAGGTAGCGCGCCGGACATATCAGGGAAAGGGATTGTCGTGCGTCAAGGCCCCGTTTTGGGCCATTCCTATCCATTCGCTGCAAGTACAGGGCTGACATCATTTCCAGAATCCCATTGGCACCATCCTTTCCGTGGCCATGATGTTCCGGTACTCTCTGGATCTCGCCCACGAGGCTAAAATCGTCGAGGACGCGGTCCGCGCCGCCATCGACGCCGGGCTGAGAACCAAGGACATGGGCGGCAGCACGAGCACCGCAGAAGCCGGAGATGCCATCGTTGCTGAGCTGGTCAAGATTCTCAAGGCGTGAGATGTCGAAGACCTCATGACAACGGCAGAGGCTGTCTCTCGGACATCACGACGGATTAAAGAGATACGCAGCCTCTAGTGGGGTGGCGGAAGAGGGGCCTCGGAGCGTGAGGGTTTTTTTCTACCGGAATGGTGCGCACTTCCTTGACCGCATCGAGGAACTCAACTGGCAGTAGATATTTGAGTGCTTCATTCTGCTTCTTCAAACGCCCCTATTCTCCACCGAGTCCAACCCCATCTCTCTGTCCACCACCTTCCTGATGTGGTCCATACCCCTGTGCCCACGGATTCCGTCTCCGCAGTCGTCGACGACAACCTGAACGTGCTTGTCCTCCGCCTTATCCCAGTCTAAATAAGCCGTCATCTCTTCCATACTCCATGTCCTGGACCCGGTCGGGATGGTGTAACGCCGCGTCATCTGCTTATAATCCAGACACCACTCGTAGGATTCGTTGCTTTACCGCGACGGGAGACCCCGAGTGGCGCTCACGGACTCCTGTTTGTGACGTGTTATGTGAGGTGAAGTCACACACCCCTAATTCTCCGTGTCACACACCCGATGTCTTTCCAAGTGCTTTCCGGCATGACTGAACTGGGCTGCTATCTAGCACCGAACTCCCGGCTCCAATGGCGTCTGTGTCTCGGACGCAAGTGTAGCAACGTCACCTCACTTTCTCTCCTTTCTCGCCGTTTCTGCTAACCTCACAGACTGACGTAGAGTTAGTGACTGCCGCTGTCGTTCTGGCCTGCGGCAGTCCGTGAGTGCCCAAGTGTCCCCGATGGCTGAAAAGCAGACGCCTTGACAACGAAACCGTGAACATATTGACTGGGTAAGGACATACGAGCCCCGGGGATGCATCGAAATATCCTCGTGAGCGGTTGGGCGACATTAGGTTAAATACAAGCTCGACAATTAGCCATTATAGAGATAGTTAAAGTGCAGTCGAAATGCTAAATGTTCCTAATTGGTCTCATTGCACGGTTAGGACGCTACAGATATATCTTCGAGTGTTTATTAGCCTTCCTGGTAAGTTTGGGGGTTTTGTACACAGTGGACGGTCAGGCTGGAGGTACTACTTAGTCGTCAGCCTAATGTCTCTCTCCGGCTCCCCTCTTGACCTTGTACTTACCGGAGACAAACTGTCGAACCGTGGAAGAAGTTATTAGTCTGTTGAGTCAAGTGGCCCACATTCGGCCCAAATTTCCCACCAAAATCCACCAAAATAGTAATTTTTATCTCTACTATACTAAGCTTTATAATAACATAAAAAATATTCCAAGATTACTGTGTACCAATATCAAAATTAAATAATTAATCTAAAAAGCCTATACTTTACTTCCTGGCGATGTTTAGCCCCTCGCATCAGGGTCCCAACGGGTAGCTTGTGGTAACATCGGGCCGTGCTTAATTACTTGCATCTCCAAGTGGTCTTCAAGGTTGGCCTGCAGGTGGCCTTGTCCCACGACTGTGCTTTGTAGCGTGTGTCAAGTCTCGAGAGACAAAGGGGCAACACCCCCGCTAGATGAATCTTAGGCAAATACATCGTATTGCACATTGTACAATCGTCAGATGGCATGACGGTGAATGTTGGTTTCTGTTGTTGAAGAATGTCTGTTTCAGGGGCGAAGATGGGGTCGAGGTCGTCCGCCCCCACTGAGCTCCAATGGGCACTGGACCCTTGGAAGACTGCCGATTGGCAAATGTGACCCCTATTGAAACCGAATTCCGGCTGTCCATGCAACTGTCAGCTGCACTATGACCTGCCCAGAGCCGCATCCGCCCTTAGCCTCGGGCCCCCCACCTAGCGCGGTCCCTCGCCCTCCTTGTCAGCTCCTCTGCCGAGAACACCTCTCGGGCTGGTCCCTTTGTGACAGTGGCACTTGTCCGTTGGATGTGGCTTAGCTTACCTAGGTCCCTTCGATTCCACCTCACTTCACTTCGCCTTGCGGGCACCATGGTTGCCGGCGCGCTCGAAGCTTCTCGCACAGCATCTCTATTGTCTCCATTCCGGACCGCAGTATGGATAACCTGACCCAGCTCGCGACCGGTGCGTGTGCTTCCTCCCAGCCCCGCCGTCAACTCTCCCTTCCCAACACAACGCCATGCCGTTGCTCGTCGCTACATGCTGCTGATACTGACCTCGACCTTCTTTCTGTTCATAGACACCTCCTGGTCTTCTCTCCCGACAGAATGGCTCCTGGCTGAGCTTGCGAAGCGCGACGATGTGGCCGACACAAAACCTGAGTGTGGCTCGGGCAAGAAGGGCTCCTACGACACATTCATGCACGTCTTTGCGTTGATCCTGATCCTGGCGTTGAGCACAATAGGTACACCTCCAATGCTGCTTCTCTACCGCTAGTCCCGACTTGGTGATTGCCGCTGACCGTCCTGTCTTGACAGCCTGCGGTTTTCCTCTGATATCCAGCCACTCCCGCAGCCGACGCTCCAACAGCATTGTCTTCTACTCCCAGCACTTTGGCACCGGCGTTCTCATCGCGACCGCATTCGTCCACCTCCTCCCGACTGCGTTTCAGTCCTTGACCGACCCATGTCTTCCCTACTTCTTCAGCAAGGGCTACAAGCCCCTGCCAGGATTTATAGCCATGTTCTCAGCGATGGTGGTGGTGGCGATCGAGTCTTACCTGACAACGCGAGGTGCTAGACATTCTCACTCGCACATGTGGGAAGGTGACGAGAGCGACGACGAGCACGGCGCCCATTCTGGGCACAGCGGAGGTGTCCTGGCAGCCAGGCGCGGACTGAACCGGCCGACCAATATTGCATTGGAGGATTTGGGCGCCTCTGAGGGGCTAATGGCTGGCGCGTCTCCGCTTCCGGAATCAACGCCGACACTGCAAATAAACGGGAAGAGCAATGGCGAATCCGACGAGTCGAGAGGGGGGAGAGCACGCGACGATGACGACGTGGATCGGGAGTCGATGGATCTCGAGCTGAACATGGACGAGCTTTCGACGGTGCCCCTCGATGGCGGCAACTCAAGGTCCTTCATGAAGCCCAATCCCTCTCCAAAGAGCCCGGCCGTGCCTCATGTGCCAAATCCGGAGGAGCAGAGGCGCCTGATGCTGCAGTGTCTGCTCCTCGAGGCCGGCATTCTTTTCCACAGCGTCTTCATCGGGATGGCTATATCTGTCGCGACAGGTCCGCCATTCGTGGTCTTTCTTGTAGCGATCGCCTTCCATCAGACATTCGAGGGCCTTGCACTCGGCTCTCGGATAGCGGGCCTCCACCTCCCCAAATCATCGCCTCGACCCTGGCTCATGGTTCTCGCCTACGGCACGACCACCCCAATCGGCCAGGCCATCGGACTTATCGTGCATAACTTCTACGACCCGATGAGCCAGACGGGCTTGCTCATGGTCGGCTTCATGAACGCCATCTCGAGCGGCCTGCTGCTCTTTGCCGGGCTGGTGCAGCTCCTGGCGGAGGATTTCTTGACGGATAAGAGCTACGAGACCCTGCATGGACGTAGAAGAGTGAATGCCTTCATGGCAGTGGTAGGAGGGGCTTTGCTAATGGCACTCGTTGGTGCCTTCGCATGAGCCTCGACCAAGGCACTGGAGTTGTGGATCTCACATGCCAAACTATCTGTAGCATGGCGTTGGTGGTAAATTTGAATACAACATCTCCCACATATAAACCATGTTTCCGGGTCTCACGGGGCCGTTCTCTGTAACGGTGTTGCTCGACAGCTCGACAGGAGCACGATGTTCCCTGGGATGACCCCAGATACCGCCTAGCGGGGTCAAGCCCGTGACAGTATCGGGCCCCTCACACAGCGCAGGCCATACCGAGCAATCTACCTGATTGATTCAATCTTGAGAGTTCCCCTGCCGTGTACTGTGTTCCATGATGTAAGCAGGGACGGGACCACGGGAGCTGCGATGACAGCCAACGTCCCAGGAATGGCTATCGGAGTAATTAAGTGTAGCCCAGAGTGACCCGAGCTTGCGAGGGGCGCTCTGGGCGGAGCTTAATCTACAACAGCTAGAAAGTGCAATATGTTTCTCGTGCAGGGATTGGTCAGTTGGTCAGTTAATCAGGTTGCCCAGCCAACACCACCATTCTCCCAAATACTCCTCCGCCCAGAGCAGCTTCTTGTAAGTCTCGGGTTACTCTGGGCTACGCTTATCCTTGGTGTATTTCATAAGAACTGCCGGAGGCCCCCCCTGGCTGGCAATATCATCTAAGCGCCGCAGGCCCGGCGGAAAAAATCAAGAAGCCGGGCAAAGTTGGCTATCTCCCCATAGCTTGCAGAGGGCCGTAGATAGCCAACTTTGATGAAATGCACCCGGCTTCTTGTACGCTTCGCTCTCTTTACCGATTTGGGATTGTTCCAAGGTTTCTCATCATTCCTGCCGCCATGTGGAGCATGCCTCAAATTGCTAGTGACTATCTGATGACACAGTGAGTTTAGTTCGGAAAGTCTCGTCGCCTCAACCACCTCGAGGATCAGCATGAGGTTGTGTCCCAAGGTTCATGAAGTATCTACTTCCTTGGCTCACCCTGGAAAGAGGTTGCTGGTCCGTGGATCTCATCACGAGTTGTGCATACCTCTGTTGTACAATGGACATATACGAGCCCGTACGATAACGAGATTTACTCAATGGCCCGCTAAGCGGCCGCAGCAGCTATATACACATGCGCTGTTGGTCTGGCTTGGGTAATAGCAATTGCTTCAAATTGGTCTTCATTCGTTGGTTCTTGTCTGGTGTGTTGGAGGGAAGAAGGGGCCGAAGGCGCGTAGCGCGTACGCCCGGCCTTATATCCTCCCCACGGCAACGGTGAAGTGAAGCTATCTACAGTGAATGTTGCTTATCTAATAAGGCACCCTCGCCACATGCGCAATGAACCATCTGCGCAGACCTCTTTGCCCAACCTCCTGTGGGATAGCCTTCTGCTGTGCACCACATAGGTTGATTTTCCAAAGTAGAAATCCCGAAGGAGAGTATGCTGTGGGAGGGATATCCTCCCACAGCATAAACACTTACGGTATAGGAAAACAACAGGTTGAAAAAGCTTATGTAGGGAAACTTGCGGTGGGCTGGCCTTGTACAGTGTACACTCGGGTGGAAGGTAGGCAAGCCACAGGGGCTTCGCAATGAGGTCTTCAAAATCTTTAAGATGGTGGCCGTGTTACTGTAATAATGTGAGTAATGACCAGAGGTGTTGCAGTCTGGCCACAGGCATTGAAGCCGTATTAATGATCCCTTGGGCCTTGGCCAGGTAGGTAGTTCAAGGATGTGCCAATTGCATGCGTGGCCAGACAACCAATTCAGAGGCTCTCGAGTTTCTTCGTATTTATTGACCTGTTCTGAAGTAAATATGACGCTGGCAATGCTACTCTCGCAGTGCCGGCCGTTTTGGAGCTGTACGCATCACTTTGTCGTGCCGGATTGAGAGTGTGGGCCGGGTAGACATGTCCGGATTGGGAAAAGGGGCAATCACTGCAACACAACCATGCCATCCATATGCATCAATGTCTTTCACCAGCACTTGTGGTCTGCGAGTGTATTTTCACGTAAGAACATCAGTGAGAGTATGATTTAGAATCACTGAAGGAAAACAAAATCCCTCCAGCTGAAGGAGCGGGTTCTCATCTCAAGTGTTAGCATAGGTGAGCAGAACTGAATCAGTGACAGTCAATACTCATCCCCCCCAGACCAAAAGTTGGCTTGGCAAGCTGTTGAATGGCACAAATCAAGCAGAACCAATCCTAACCAGAATGAGCCATAGCTTAAGTTGTGTAAACTGAAGTAGGGTGGAGCAAAAGTGTGAAATGGGTGAAGGTGTGATAAAAGAAATATCCATCCACCACAACACCAACAAAAGTGCATGATCTGGCCCGGGCTCGAACCGGGGACCTTCAGTGTCTCCATTAATCACTTTGGATCGTGTTTTCAATGTTAAACTGACGTGATTACCAACTACACCACCGGACCAAGTTGTTGAGGATGGTGGAAGAACATGGGATATGTAGTGAGCATGGGAGAAAATTCTTTCAGCAGACTAGTGGGCCTGATGACTAGGATGTGGCCACTAGTGTGCCACTGATGTCCCCACCTCCCCACTAACATTAAACATGGTGAGAGATTGGCATAACTTGATCTATGGTTGGATGACAGGCAAGGGATAATGTCATTCTGTCTGCAGCGATATTAGAGAGAACCTGTATGTCTTTGGGTACCTCTGCTAGCTTATACAGGTAATGAAGCCCATAGTCGTCTATAGCCTAGGAAGAGCGGAGAGAAGCAAGACGTGTGCCGGTATGAGTTCAGACCACAACACACCACACCACACCCCACTACAGCCTCCATGATCTTCCCAGCATCTTGCTGCTTAGACGCCAAGACGGTGAGGCCGTAAGCGTGTCTGCTGTGAAGCCAATGGCAGATCTCAAATGTGTGGTTCTCGCGACAAAAAGATACTACCAGCCGCTCTCTATTTGGGGAAGCCTGGCGGCCACCTGAGACGACTAGAACTTGGCGTTCGGTTGACTGGCCAGATTGGTCTACAGGCTGGTCTACATGCTTAGTACTATTACTAGATCGTCCGATCTGCCTTGTCCCACACGCCAGCTTTATGTTGATTAAAGTTACTTTCAACCCAAACACTGGGGTGCTCTTGTCCTTACACTCTTGTCAACATAACCACTCAACTTGTATATGCACTTTAAACCTTGTACTTGGACAGAAATAGCAATCTAAGCCTTCCAACATGTTACGCAGAATACCTCCTAGTTGCAGGATTTACAGGTCCATTCCACCAATTGATTAACATTCTCCTAAACAACGCTCTCGTCTGATGTTTCGCCCTTGTTAGCGAAACACATGACTTGAATCTTCTAAGTACGTCTCTATCACGCAGGGACGAACACGACTGATGCATCTCACTGACGACGACTTCCATTTGTTCGAAACAGCACCAGATGTTTCCATTACTATTGTGAATGTTCTAGATGTCTCGCTTTGCTCATGCTGAGGCTCATTAGGAAACAAGCGAAGCAATTGCTAGTCGCATGCTATATTCACGATGGCCCAAATTATATATAAGAGCACGTTCGAGCCCATCTACGCTCGAATAGTCTTCAGCACAACATCCTCAGGCAAACACACGAACCTGCCCAACTCAGTAACATCAGTCTTCGCACCTTGTGACACAAAAAGCCAACATCTACTCAAGGGACAACACCTCCCTGATCTTCAGCCACCACCACCTTCTTAGATCAACACAAAAAACCCGAGAGACCATGCAGTACTCGCAGAAAGCTATTCTTGCCCTTGCGGTACTCAGCCCGGCATTCACTTCAGCACTCTTCTTACCACGTGTCGCCGTCAGAGATAGCAATGCAGTCTCTGTGCAAGATGCTCCTCTCGTTGCACGCCACCTGCCCGGAGCCATGCCTGTCAAGCTTAGGAGCCGCCACGGAGGTGGAGGGGAGGATGGCACAGGCGAAGAGACGGGCGGCTTGAGTGGGACAGGAGGTCAGCCTTTCACCCCAAAAGGGACATGCTTAGGAAAATCTCACATGCTGACTTAAATCTGATGTACAGGCGACTCATCTACAGGCGAGACCGGCTCAGGGGAAACAGGTACTGGAGAAGAAGAGACTGGCGGTGGAGAGTCTGGTACGGGAGAGACTGGCACAGGAGAGGAAGAATCCGGAGCTGGTGATACCGGCTCTGGCGAGACCGGCACAGGAGAGACTGGCACAGGAGAGACTGGTGCCGGCGGTGGAGAGTCCGGTACGGGCGAGGAGTCTGGAGCCGGTGAGACCGGCTCTGGAGAGTCAGGCTCCGGAGAGACAGGCTCCGGAGAGTCAGGCTCCGGAGAGACAGGCAGCGGGGGCGAATCTGGCACTGGAGGGTCCGGTGGTGGAGAATCTGGTGGTGCTGGTGAAGGATCAGGTACTGGAGAAGAGTCTGGTGCTGGTAAGGGATCTGGTAACGGAGAAGAGTCTGGTGCTGGTGAGGGATCAGGTACTGGACAAGAGTCTGGTGGTGGTGAGGGATCTGGTACTGGAGAAGAGTCTGGTGCTGGTGAGGGATCTGGTGGTGGAGAAGAGTCTGGTGGTGGTGAGGGATCTGGTACTGGAGAAGAGTCTGGTGCTGGTGAGGGATCTGGTAACGGAGAAGAGTCTGGTGCTGGTGAGGGATCTGGTACCGGAGAAGAGTCTGGTGGAGGTGAGGGATCAGGTGCTGGAGAGTCCGGAACAGGCGAAGGTGAAACGGGCACCGGAACCGGATCGGGAGCAGGGTCTGGTACGGGGTGCTCGGGAGGCGCATCACCGTCTGGCCTACCGGGTGCTGGAGGTGGCAACAACACTTCTGGTGGAGCGGGTGGTGCGGGTGGCCAGCACGGGTTGCGACGAGGGGTCTAGTTAGTCTGGCATGTTGAGCTTTGCTGGAATTTTCTATTCTCGGTCTTATTCTACATATTTGTTTTACATTTGGACCTTGCGAAATGCGAGCGATGCCGTTACGAAATTCACCTGGAAATTAAAGCATTTCCGTCCGAGGGTACCGAAAATCTGGCCTAGAAGACATTGAAATGCTTGACGCACAAACATCGCATACAAAGTGTTTCCCGAAAAAAAGATGCATCGGAAAAATTCAGGTCGAGTTGAATGCATCATAGGAATATCCATTGTCGTCTAGGCGATTGTACCCAAGGGCAATTTCTTGGTTCTACATACGACTGCTGCTTTCTATCGAAGTATCGGAATGCCACCATTGTCACCCTTCTCGCACTGTAGTTTGGCTCCTGAATGGTACCAGTAGCCCATTAGGTCCAACACGGCCAATATTCCGCTTGATGTGGAGGCAGCGCGGGAATGGTGTGCAACTCGTGTGCCCACCTGTAGGAGGATCTGTACATAGGTTTTGAACCCACACGATCCTACAACTGGAAGGAATTTCCGAGGATACCGTAGGAAGAGTTGAATCTGCCGCCTTAAAGGGTGGGGGAGTCTCGGATCAAAGGAGCACTGCATTGCATCGACAATAATGGGACAAGTGGGACTTTCTTATCCCGTGCTTCATGAAAAGATTGATTGAATGGGATCTTAGGATTGCTAACTCGCCATTGGGAGTGGATCTCTCGGGTTCCTCCGCATCTGTTTTCTGTAACTGTGAGGACTTAATTTTGCGCAGCAGACAAAACCTCAAACCGGGAAGAAGAATGGAGAACGGCCCGGGGTTCAGGAACAGGAAGGTTGCTATTTCGGATCTCCACCTAGACTTTGTATAGTATACGAGGGTATCTAGTGAATATCAATTAACTGTCTTAGAACGGTTCACACGTTGAATCTCATTATCGCAGTACGGGCTAGGCACCCAACATGACGACGCCTTCAGCCTTACCCGCAACGTTGTGAGACCAGCGAGCGTAGACCACACGTGGACGCCACGAGAGCGCTCGCCGTGAAAATGTAACGGCACCTTCCTGTTTAGTTGTTACCACCTATCGGGCGTTGCTCCACGGAGGCATCGAGTCAGTTTTGGTCAAATTTGAACCTTAACCATTGTTCGAATCATACTGTCAAGTCCAGATTCATCTACACTATTGCACGTGGTGTGGCGCCGAGCCCGGCTCCCAATGTCTGGGACACTGAGAGACAGTCAGCACACTTGATACATTCTTGCACGAGTCGCTGTGCGCTAGGGCGCGGCCGTGTGTTGCAACTGGATGAGGTCTGAAAATTTTGGCGGATGCAGGTTGTGCTGTGTGCAAATTGTGACTTGAGTTGCAGTGGCTCTGGCAAAAATCGCTCTCGACAGAACATACGCGGGCTTACTACAGAGGCGGTAAATACCAAGTCCCTGTTACATGTATCATCGCACTGGAGAAGGGCAGGCCCAGACACCGCACCGCGATCACGAGGAACGAAGGCAGATCCGATTGTCATACACTAGGGCGGGAAGCAGAGCGCACTGGCAGCGGTTGCACGAGCTGGGCGGCGAGTCCCGAGCGCTCGGCACCGGAGAGTTGCAGGCAACACAGACCCCCTAAGCCCACCGTTCAGCCGCTGTGCAGTGCAACATTCCGAGATGAACATCCCAAGCAGCTGAACCTCGGGCTGTCCCAAATGCATGTCATTGGACCTCAATACGACCGCATGAGGAGTATTGCACCTGACATAGGTAGTACATGTGTCCGTCGGATGAGGTCAAGCCTGAACGGATTATTCTAAAGTTCTCAAGTGCTACTGGGACACCCTCATTCTTCCACATGAACCACAGTTTCGACATGCTTCCTGTCGTGACACTTTCCTTCAACTCGACATCCGTCTGTCCAAGCCATGGCAGACTGACCTGGTCCTGGTAGAGCGAAGGTTCAATCGTCATGTGTCGACTCACCGCGTCGGCGTGTCTTGTGTCGAGCGCGGCTGTGGCGCCACTTGCCAGCAGAACCTGTGCTGCGCCCAGCGTCCAAAACAAACCCCGGGACGCGGTAGTTACTGTGTAGGGAGTTGCTAGGCCTTCTACTGTGTAGGGCTGGTTTACTCAATGAGCAGTGCGACAGCAGGATAGTGGCAACGCATGGGAAGGGGGACCCCTGCTGTCACAACTCCACTAGGAAAATGCTCCGAGTTCTCCCTCCCGTGACGAGGGGGAGTCGTCCTGGCGCTGTGAGAGGCAGCCGCCGCCAAAACAGAGTTGCAAGGGCCCGTCAAGCTTCCTGGACCCTGGCAGGGCCTGGCTGCCCCGCCGGTGCGCATTGCTTTGCCCCAGTGGCGCAGAAGTGGATGTCAAAGTCTGTTTCCCGGGGCTGCATCCCCTTCCCATTCGCCGCGCAGACCAGGACAGGCCCGTAAAATCCTCAATGATTCTGGGCCACTCACAGCCCGAGGCCGCCTTCACAGCTCGCAATAGGCTGGAACCCCGATCCGGCTGGGGACCAATCGAGCCTCTGGCCTTGGACGTCGTTGTGATCGCTTCAACCCCATCCAGCGGGTAACCAGGGGGGCGCCGCTCGTGGTTTCTTTCAACGCCCTCCTGGTGCCTCTCCCATTTGTCCTACACCTTGCGCAGATATGTGGAGATGACCGAATCCGGCCATGTCCATCATGGATTGGGGCACCGGCGTCCGTCCTCAATCTCGAGGTCGAGCCAGCCGAGCCTGGTCCCTGGGCTCCGCTCGTGAATGTGGAAACGGCCGCGGCTCCGCGGTGCTACCTACTGCATATTCGCTGCCCGTCCGCTGCCTCTTCAGTGACTTCGCTCCGTCTTGAAGTTTCTCTTCGCCTTCACCTCTCCTCCTCATTTTGTTTCTTCCCTCTGATGGTCTAGTACGTGCGCTCATGACAACTCTTCGTGTACGTCACGAAACCATGCGCCAATGAGACCCAAACCACACCCAACGTGAGGAACTTGACCCTGGGTATTGCCAATCCGCAGCGGCAGGAGGATCATCTCGACCAGAGTGCAAAAGCAGGGCCAGAAGGAAAGATGTGGGACTATGGTGACGACAACCGGGGGCCTGAAATGGCGGCCGTGGCCCTCGTCATGACATCCCTGAGTGTCATCGCAGTTGCGCTACGATGCTACACAATGATCGCAATACTCAAGCGGTTCTTGGTCGAGGACTGGCTCGCTGTTCTCACATGCGTAGGTACCTACTCAATAATCCTCGTTGCCTCCGGTGTTCGTGCTGACACTGCAGCCCGGCAACAGCTCCTTCAGTGCGCCTTTTGCGCCTTTGTGCTCCTTGGTGTGTCCCATGGGCTCGGCGCGCACCTGGAGCACGTCCCAGAGGATCAACGGCCCAAGGCTCTCATCTTCAAGTGGGCAGGCCAGATAGCTTACATTGTCGTGTCGACGATGGTCAAGTTCGTCGTCGGCATTTTCCTGCTTCGCCTGTGCGTCAACAACGGATGGCAGCGCATCACCATCTGGGTTTTGCTGGTTCTAGTCGGGCTCTTCAACATCTTCTACGTTTTTGTTGCGGTATTCCAGTGCCGGCCTGTGCCATTCTATTGGTGGCGGTATGCAGAAGATGCGCCCATCACTGGCACCTGCAACGGCCGTGCCATGGCCACCATCCCAACATACATAGCTGTCCTCTTGGGCATAGCTGGGGACCTGATCCTTGCCCTCTTACCGATCACCCTCATCAAGCATGCGAAGCTTGACAAGAAGACCAAGATCTCTGTGATTTGCGTCCTCTCGCTTGGTTCACTGTACGTCACGCTCCCAACTGGCATCATCTCTCCGACCAATTCACACTTGGCTGTGGTACTACCTACACTTGCTCGACTGGATGCTGTCGTCTGCTGTCATGGCTTCCCAACTAACAAAGAGATATCCACAGGGCTTCGGTGGCTACTATTGCACGTATTCCATACGCGCAACAACTTCTGTCTAATCCTGACTATCTGTACAACTTCAGCGACTTGGCCATGTGGAGTATCGTGGAATGCGGCATCGCCATAACAGCCTCATCACTGGCTACACTGCGCCCGCTCTTCGTCAAAATGAAGCTTCTCGCGACGAACCATTTCACCAGCCGCTTCACCTCCTCCAATGGCGGCCTTCCCATGTTCACAAACAAGACTAATACCTTTGTATCATCATCTCAGGTGCAGAATCAGGGCCTAAACCGGTATCCTACAGTGACAGAAACTACCACGACGAAGAAGGGGGCCGGTATACTAAAAAGTGTGTCCGAGTCAAAGGACGGCATCCAAGTCAAGAAAGAGTTTGAGATGTCTGTCATCACACATTCATCCAAGGATAGCATCGATCAGCTTGAGAATGAAGTGGACGAGGTGATTAGTCCGGGCACCGCAAAGAGTGGGAGCACTCACAGTCGGGGCCAGAGCTTCCATCAAAGCCTGCGCTTAAATCCTAGCCCCAGGCTGAGCCCGGCTCCTTCTCGACCAACGCTTGAAGATGCGCCCATCTTGATGCCATCAACCGCGATCACAAGTCCAGCAGGACCACCCACCACACATGCCACGAATGGATATTCCCCTTATACCAACTGGCAACCAAGTGCATCCCCACAGAGCTCACGCTCTGCCGCAGCAGCCAGGAAGGGCAGTTTCGGTCAGGTCTCCACACCCTTCGGAGGTGTTTCTGTGGACCATACAGACATGGAGTTGCGCTCGCCGCCGCCTGTCTTCACCGAGTCGCCCCGTCATGGCCACCAGTCAACCAGCTCTCAAGACAGTTTTCGATCATCCAGAACGCCGAGGTCGACCGCCACGAGCTTCCACCTCCCAACAAGAATGCAGCACTATAGCACGGTTTCGTCTACCTCCGGCCACAGCAGATCGAGCACGTCGACCAAGGCCAACTCGCGCGGGACATTTGGCGCAGATGGCCTGCCACAACCCTCGCGAGTGACAGATTATGGTGAACACGCACGATACATCAACAGCCACCCCTCGAGCCTTCCTGGCAGCCCCGAGGTCCACTCAGCGAGTCGGTCGATTGATCACTCACCTATCACACACCTACCAAACTCGAACGTGAATATGGGATTTCCTTTCGAGGAACCCGGCCCTATCCCGGAGTTGAAGAGGGCAAAGAAGCGGAGAACGCGAGTGAGCGCCTTCCTGGCGGACAATTCATCACTGTCTAGTGTTGGCACCGGAGACTGCAGTGATGAAGAGCTCACCGGGCCGCAGTGGGAGGCACATCGTCGCGAGCCACCGCCGAGCCCGTTGACGAGCCATCCCCCCTTGTCCCCGAGGGAGAACTGGGTATGATGTGTGAGCATCATACCTAAAGGAATCACCCTTCCCTGCTTCCAACAGGAGGTCCAACCCCCTCCCCAGACTTAGAATGAAGACGCAAGCCCTCTCGATGCATCCAAAACTCTTTCATCTCAACGTTACAACCATACACTTTAATTCACATTGTACATTTAGACATCAAACGTTGGTGCGGAGGGTAGAGCGAGCGTTTCGAATGGTTCTAGGCGCAGTTCGGTAGCACGTTGCGTCGATTCAAAGCGTGGCTCCAATATGCAGGGCATGAGTCTTCATTATTTTGTTAGCAAGCATATATACCCCATAGAGAAATTAAAAGAAGCTTTTGGAACGGACGAAGAGGTCTGCCGTTGTGTGAATGTGGGATGTGAGATGGAAGACGCCAAAGTGAAGTTCCATTTTCGTTTCGTGTATCTTGAACAAGTCGGGATGGGTACCCACTGGCATGTGCACGCTCTCCATGCCCTAACTAAAGGAGCAGGAGCAAGCTCCAGATGGCCTTCATGATTGGTTTGTGAAGTCATCTGGTGGTCTCTCGCCATGCGGATGAATTGTAGACATCAATGATATTTACCGTTCATGTCCCAACATTTCAACGATTCACCCAATCAATTTGTATTGCTTTACTTGCGTGCGTATCATTCATCGTATAGCCAGTGCTCTACCATGTGAATGGAGCAGTTCGGAAACCATATCGGCTGCACGAAAATGAGACACACTGTCGTGCTGCGATGGCCTAATTTCAGCATCAACACAGTCAATTGTGGGAGTCACGTATTGCAGAGCGGGTACTGCCACCTCGCACATCAATGTGTTCCCACGTGGGAGATGGCCGAGTTGCTTCTGGACGGCGCTAGCGAGAGGTGGGGTCGATCCTGCTGTCCAGCATGTTAGAAGGTGTGTAGAAGAGTGCTGCAATCCCCTAACAACTCCTAACAGTCAGTCTCCGCTGCCCGACTTCGGAGATCCCGATGGATGTTTGCGAATCTTATCAGATCATCGAGATAACGATTGTCCCCCTCTCTCTGGTTCCACGACATATCCGAAACGGCCATTGCGATTCCCGCCTCGCTAAGATCCACCACCCACTTTGGAGGTTTCCCCAATTTCCATGGACAACTATGCAGCAAGCGATAGCCTCGGCGATCGCTCAGACGAGCAATGGCTCGCCAGACTCGTCGTCGAGTCAGCACGGCTCGGAAGACTGGCCAGTCCGCTCGATGACATGGACGACTTCACCGCTGCAGGCCGCGGCCGACAGATTCCACCTGATCAGATGGACTACTTGCGCAACTTGCTCAAGGTTCTACTCGATGGTAGGAGCATAGTTGCATCGTACAATTGTGTCATGCTCATGCTCCTAGCTGCTTTCGGAGCACTTCATCTGCTGGAGAAGAGGAGGTGCCGGAGAAGGTGGCAAAGAAGAAGGCGTGCATCCTTCACCAAAATCGACGGCGAACCCAAATCCAACAAAAATTTGCCGGAGGTCACAAGTTCCTCGTCATCGAGCAGCTCTTACGGGACTACAAGTCCGTCAGGTGCAGCGAAGGATGTCACCCCGGTTGATCTCGAAAGACTGCCGCTGCTCGGACCAGATCACGATCAAGTAAATACAAGCCTCTGGGCACGCGCAAGGAACTGCGTGGCCTACTCGCTGGAATATCAACCGAAACCGCTTCCGCTGGTCCATAGGACTCTGCCATCGAACGCTACGTCCATCTTCGTCGTCATCTGGGTCGGCATCAACATCTTCTTTCACCTATATCAAGTCCATTTGTTCGACCTAAAATACTTCTTCTGCTTCGCTGATCGAGCCGGCTTCGTGTTTATCGTCAATCTACCTCTTCTCTACCTCCTAGCTGCCAAGAATCAGCCGATCAAGGTCCTCACAGGGCGCTCGTACGAGGCTTTGAACGTCTTTCATCGCCGAGTTGGCGAGTTGATGTGTTTCGAGGCAGTCGTTCACTTCGTGAGTATGGTCATCTGGCGCTTTGCCCCCATCAAGCCGGCTTGGTTGGACGGAAACGGTGGCGCCAAGGCATACTTTACTCACCCGCTTATCGTGCTTGGTATCGCTGCCTTTGCAGCGTATGAGCTGCTGTATTTCACGTCCTTAGGCAGCTTCCGTCAGCGCTGGTACGAGATATTTCTCACGTCCCACGTTGTCTTGCAGATAGTTGCACTGATATTCCTGTACCTCCACTTCCATACTGCAAGGCCCTATGTGCTTGCTTCTCTGGCCATCTTCATCGTCGACCGTGTTGTGTGGCGCTATGGCCTGAAGAGTACCACGATGATGACGGATCTTACTGTTCTACCCGACGGCGAGACTATCATGATGTCCACCAACTGGGACAAGCCTGCCCCGTCACAGCCCTGGTTTGCGTGGCCGCGTCACAACATCAAACATGGATGGAAGCCTACAGACCACGTCTTCCTCACGGTACCAGCCTTGGGACGAAAGCATGCATTCCAGGCACACCCATTTACCATTGCATCAGCTGCGCCGCTGTCAAAAAGTGGAGCTGGAGGTGACGACGAGCAACCGATTCACTGTTGGCTGAATCTGCTGATACGGGCCCAGAAAGGGTTTACCACCGACCTGCTTTGCTATGCCCACCGCCATCATCGTGCCTGCGTTCGCCTTGACGGGCCCTACGGCTCATCCCACGCTCTAGATATGCTACTTGCAGCCGATAACTCAATCCTGGTTGCAGGAGGTAGCGGCATCGCGGTCACATTTCCCCTGGTCTGGGCTCTCTTGATGGGGGAGGGTCTTGATGAAGATGAACACAATGGACCCCTTGCGCTAAGAGGCAAGAAGAGACGCCAGAGGGTGCGTATGATGTGGATCGTACACTCGGATGAACATCGATACTGGATCCCAGATTCCATGCTCGACAAGCTTGTCGCTGCCGGTTTGGACCTTGTTGTCCCGCCTTCAACAGCAGTTGCCGGGCGGCCAGATGTGGTTGGGACTGTTGATGGGTGGATCGCGGATAGTGTCTCCTGTAGACATGGGACCGCTGTGGTTGTTTCTGGGCCTGACGGCCTAAATAGAACGGTCAGAAATACTTGCGCAAAGGCTATTGGGCAGGGAGCTGATGTTCAGCTGGCTGTGGAGAAATTTGGGTGGTGATACTGGCATTGAAATTTCGCATGGCGATTTACACCGATAGAAATCAATCGGTTAGATTACGATTGTCTTGAGCGAGAAGAATGGCATTAGCATAATCAGGAGACTGCTCATAGACCGTGTTTTTGAATATGATGGTGGTGGTAAGGCTCCCCTCAGGATTAGTCGAGAACAAGTGGTACATGTCATTAATGATATCTGTTCCTCTCCATGGCTAGTTGTGGATGGAAATTTACATTTTATCAGCGGAAGTGGTTGTCATCTCGTGGTGGGTATCAAGATTCAAGAGACTTTGTCACGGTAGCAACTGTCATGAGCGTACAGATTTTAACTACTAATAAGATTGAATAAAGCATGGCGGCCAATTCCATCAAATTATTTTATTCGCGAGGGAATAGGCGCCCTGTTGTCCAACGACAACTATTCACTTTCACTTGCTACTTAGACCCAACTCTTCTTGGACACTGTGCTGAAATCTTTAATAGTTTTGCCTCCAGCATCCAAGTATTGCTGACGAGCAAACTCGAAGTCCGAATCAAATCTGATCCCATTTCGACGCCTAGTGAATGGTATGAGGCGAGGAGCGGAAGCCCTCGAATCTCTCCAAACAAAGGAACGAAGCTCTGGCAGAGAGCCCGCTATGAGTATCACTGCCGGCTCAATTATTGCCCATACGACCAGGGTGACCGTGTCGACTGTCATTGTGATAGATTGTCAGCGCCTGAACGTGAGTCGGACAGTCGTGACTTTGGCGCAGGGGACTGCGTGAAAACTTACAAGTAACGTCATCTCCGATAAGGATGTGCATGACAGATGTCTTGACCCAACTAGCAATGCCAGCGCTAGCCATTCTCAGCCTGGAAAACGAATCAGAGTGAAGAACAACTTACAAAATCGCGAGGGCTGTGAGGGCTAAAGCCCCAACCCAGTCTCTCTGCTTCGAGGTATTCTTACGGACGAGGTACAGTCCGACCAGAGAAATGAATACGTTCAAGAATCCACCCACGGCTAGTAAAAGCTATTAGCACCATCTTTCTAGTACCAGATGGTAAAGTGATAATAGAAAACTACTCACATGTGTTCATGATTGGAATAGCCACTCGGACCCGCGGAGCCCAACAATACCCATAGGGCAGCATGTCCCAATTCTTCCTAATCGGTGTACATTGGACCCAGAGAAAAAGTCCAGAGAGGCCAGACACAATATTCGAAGCAAAGATGACCGCCCATGTGAAACGACGTGGCCAGCCTTCCGCAATTCGAAGTAACGAAACTGCGAACCCTGTTCTGGCCAGTGTAGTGGCCATGATATTGTTTGTCGAAGCAACCGTAGCAACGAGGGCAAAATCGCGGATCGCCTCAGGGCTGAGATTTGTGACGTGCCTGCCCAGGCCATCGTGCGCTTCGAATACCGTCACTATGGTGAAAGTGAAGAACAAGATCTGCAGGTAGATGCGTAGTTAGCATCCTCCTTGATGTATGTGCTGACAGCGGTAGAGTGTCCGTACCCAAGCAACAATCACGATGTAGTCGTCCCACCAGAGCCGCATGCGCCTCCTGAATTTGTTGTATATCCGCAGGCCCACCACAGTGCCAGACAATATGGTCATTACCCAGCCTAGCACGTCGACCTTTGGCTCTATGTAGCGGTCCTCGGCTGATAGCTGCACGACAACCGTCGTCGAGGGCTGCGTCTGGGGCAGAGGGGGCAGCAGCGGGTTCGCGAGTGTGGCGTTCATGGTGGGCGGTTGTTTCCCTGAGAGGAATGGCTTGTGAAACGAAAACGAGGATCGATGCGAGCTGATGAGCGCTGTAGAGTGGTGTATATACGATATAGTCTGCCGACCTGACCCAATAACGTAACGCCGGGATATTCACATTTCCGTGCAGCTGATGAATCCAGCAAAGTTCTTAAGGGGCTGTCTTGTTGCACATCGACTCCGCAAAACACCAACCTTAAGGGGCGGTGCGCGGACCGCAGGGCATAGCCAGCAGAAGAACCGTTGACTTTTGTTTGAAAACACCAAGTGAACCATGCCCAACTTTCGGACAGAGTTCGGGCGAGTAGCTGCTGCCGCTGTCAGAGGCTATGAGTAGCGGTCATCCAAGTACTGGGGACTTCGGGCCTCGCTAACATCAGCCTCAACACCAAGGGGGCGGTGGTTCGGGGCCGAGCGTAATGTGAGACGCAGGTTATCTGTCGTGGAGTATAACCTTAAATGTGATATGCATAACGGATTGCAGCCGTCGGTTACTGCGGTAGATGTTGTGATTGGCGGGGCTGGTTTCGAAACAACGGAGTGTAAATTGCGATTGGAAATCCTCAAAGTGCTCCCGCTGTCTCTGAATGTGACGTTCCTAGGTTCTGGGGTCGCCGTTGCGGATGGACCGTCGGTTCATGACCCCCTAGGCAACCACCGTGCAATCAGCGTCCTGGCTAGCCATGACCCCAGTCACACATTGGTATCAAAATATGCATGCCGAGAAGCTTAACATGTCATTCGATGATGAATGAATAATGCCAGCCCTCTCAGAACTACTACATCGCAAACTCACCGAACACACTGTCCGGGACCGGAAGGAAAGTACCATCCAGGCATCAATAGATCGGCGATCGGCACCCAAGAACACGACCGCAACCTGACCACATGCAGTAAGGGTTCCCAAAGTCGAGTAAGTCAAAGAAAGTGACACTGGCGGATTAGGGGGACAGGTTACGGGCTGGACACTTGGCAAGTTCCGTGAATTAGCCACGACGGAATGCTTGCAGCCTGGCTCTTGGGCCCTCCTACTCTGCGACGTGTTCGGCTGGACAGATTATGCGGGAAAGTTCGTTGGTTGACTGTACAGACGGTTGATACGTGAGCTAGGCGGCTGGATGGGGGCCGAGAGTCTACGACCAGGCGACAATGAAACGGACGTATAAATTATACAGGAGTTCAGATCAGGTGCTTGTGTACGGTGAGCTTATTGAGAGAATCGAACGAACCCAACTGCATGTGACAAATCATATGACTGGGCAGTAAATTTTGGTGGTAAGCTTTACAACTTCCCATCTGTTGTATACTAGTGCACCCACCATAGGACTGCTTCCACATTGTGAAGTACCATTTCTGAAATGGATATTGGGTTGTTCTGCTGCCACTTGCACACCTTGATCAAACAAGAAGACTCACAAAATCCTATGCTGAATCAAAGGGAGCCAGCATGTCCTAGACTGGTTTTGTACAGTCATAGAGAGCGAAACATCCAGAAACCCTCAAGTGCTCCACAAGGACGAGGATCCTAGAAAAAGAAATTTTGCCGAATAACGGACAAGAAGGAGAAGAGGTTGTGTTGTTTTGGTAACAAAAGGTGTCTAACGCGACTGTTGAGAAACAAGCCAACAGTGCTGCAAGACCAGCGTCTCGTTCTCTACTATTTCTGACCGTTGGTGTTGAGAGCTCAGTGATATCAAAGCAGTGAAGAAATGGGTAAAATTTTGGGCCATTTTGCTCCGTTTACCCCTACTAGAAAGCGTACGACTAGGACTCGGAACGTACCATCCTTAGTTTCAATGTCGTGTCGTAAGGCTCTTCTCATCATTCTAAACACCAATCGCGTGAGATATCTCATCGATGCCAAGGCTGGACTGAGAGGTCTGATGAAAAAGAGAGTGGCACCCATCGACATCAGCGTTGCACTCGGATTTACTCTTACCTAGTGACATAAGATCTTGGATCATAATTCTGGGAGCTAGTACCTATTTCTACGACTGAAGCCATACCAGGAGAGCTTAGCAACACCCTCGCGGCTCTCTGCTTTTCCAGCGTGCAAGTGACATTTCACGCCTGTTTCGAATGACTCGAATCGCTATTTGCACTGGAAAGGAACAACTTCGATCAACGATTTGAAGCAGACACGAGTACCAGTGCCCCATTCTGCACGAGTCGCCGTCCCAGATCTGCTCAATTAGAGCCACAAACACTGATGCAGCTGGAACTAGCACTAGCCTATCGTTTCAAGATCTTGGCCGTGAGAACTCTGTCTTTAATCGTATGCTTTGCAAAACGCCAGTGAATTCTGTAGTTTTGCGAGCGAGCAAACACAGCACTTAGGTATTCCTACACAGTGGATCGATCTTGAAGGACGAGCTCTTTTCTTTTGGGACGAGGCCTGGACAGCGAGATGGAGGAATCAGTGACTCATAAGTTTGTTTGCTACGATATTTCGACTAGATTTCCCACCGGGGATTGAGCGTTTGGAACCAAAATTCTGACATATCTACCTGTCCCCAATCACCAATCTTGCTGAAGGTTGATCTCTGCCTGTAGCCGAACGGGATCATTGAAAGACTGACGTTTTTCATCACAATAATTAGACAATAAAATTGCAGAGCAGTATCATGATTGAACACAATCTCATAATGAACACGGCAGATGCTTTCAAAGATCTGTAGTCACAATTGTGACCCAGTCTTGCCCCACTTTGTGTGAGACCTCCCATGCCGCAGGGACATTATCATTACAAAGCTGACCTTGTCAAGCCTGAACACTTTGTTCCTGCCGAGCTGTTATTGTTTTAAGTATGACCTCGAATTCTCAGCGAGTTGGAATGTCTCTCACTTGCACTCCAAAAGATTAACTTGTGTGACACAGAAAAGAACAAAAATCCAGCAACTAACAGCAACTAACAGCAACTACTAGTTGATACATCTAAAAATCTGCAACTATTCAGAATAAACATCATGGAAATCCTCCTGCTTCTACTATCTGGTAGCATTAGTGTTTCTGCTCACTCATGGCTGGAATCCTTGCGCTCTATTGGCTCGAATGGTGCCTTCACGGGTACACCTGGCTTTCCCCGCGGCTTTGTTTCCAGGCAGGATCCTTCGTTCTCCGACGATGCCCTGACCTACAGAATCACGGCCAAAGACGCAGCCACACCACTCTGTCACCCAAACCAGCAGATTGCTAACGGGTATACTAACCCACAATACCCACGCCTCAAAGCATCGGCAGGTTCTCGGATCGCTTTGACGTATCAAGAAAACGGCCACGTCTCAGCGCCCCAGGTTCCCGAGGGGCGGCCGTACCGTTCAGGCAACGTATACGTGTACGCCTCAACCAGCCTCCGAGACGAGGACTTCGGAGGTGTTTTTGGCAACTGGAGCGAAGGTGGATCATTAGAGTCTGGCCGATTGTTGGCTACGCATTTTTACGATGACGGTCGGTGTTACCAAAACCAAGGTTCTGGGGGTACGCCCATTAACGCCCAGCGGAAAACAGCAGCGGGCGACCTTGAATCCGTGGACTGCCAGACAGACATTCGGCTACCCGAAGATATACAGTCGGAGAAACTCATGATTTATTGGGTATGGGACTGGAGCCTTTGGCCGAACACAGACAAATCAGCTGCTGAGTGGTATACAGCATGTGCCGAAATTGATATTTCTCAAGGTAGTTCACCTTCTGAAGTCTCGGTGGATGATTCGCTTCCCCTTGACCAACGGGCCGTGCAAAGCCAATTGGATACCCAGTTCGAAGTCTTCGAACTCGGTACAGGCACCGCAGCGCCTCCTTTAGTCACGAGTCTCAAGACTCGCACTGCGGCTTCATCAACTGCTCTACCCACCATGACTGATACATATACTGTCAGCGAGGCCAACGAAGGTTCGGGATTTACGACAGTCTACGTACCAAGTGCTACTAGTACTGTAACGGTCATGGCAGGTGCTGCTCCTTCATCCTGAGCAAGTGGTTCTTTCATAGAATTCATCGGGGTAACATTATTAGAACTTGTGCATCAGTCAATTCTTTATATAGTGCTTTTCAATGGTGCCGCTATCATTTTTAAAGTGTTGTTTTTCCCCCATGAAACTGACGCTTATCCCTCTGTTGTGAAATTTTTGTTGTGCTTTGTCTTCCCATCGGCAATAGCATTATTTCCAATACTTCACTCTTCAGCTCAGCTCACGCCATACAGTATTCCAGGCTGGCTGTGTACTTCGTGTTTTGTGTTTGAATGAGACCTACACTGAGTCATGTGTGAAACAATTTGAGAGATCCCCATCTCAGACAACAAAATCTCTGCATCATGAAACCCCTCCTCTTGATGCTAAAGACCACTCGATCCACAACTACGTGCTATCTGTTGCATTGTTGCAAGATAATGGTCTTGAAATGATTGAATACAGCCACGGAATTTGCGTGTTGATATCATATTTGCTGCCAAAAATAGGTGGTATCTTTGCTATGGAAATTATGATTTCGAAAGCTCAGACCCATTCGAAGGAAGGAAAGATTTGAGATGAGTAGATCACTCATCATTGCAAAGGTTTAAAGGGCGATTTCACGTAGAGAACTTCTCCTCCGGCCCAGGTACATTTCAATAGTTCATAAATCTTTACCCACGGAGCTTGAACTAAACATGACAGTTATGTTGCGGTGGGGAAACAAAAGGCATTGGGATTTACATGAAATGGAAAACCGCCCGATTGCTCAAGTGTTCCTAAACAAAAGGTGTAAAAGCAACGCCTATAGCTGATGTACTTGATTCCATTCATTTAAGAGAAACTGCTCCGCATTGCGCGGGAGAAGAGAGCAACTTCCGAAGAATTCGTCGAAAAGTTCCAGAGGCCTCGGCTGATGCACAATACTGCCTTGAACCGGGGAGCCCAAAACGCGTCGATACCGACCTAGGTATTAACGCTCGCACCACATGTGTTCAACACAACTGGATTTGAGATGCTGAATCCACAATCCTCGCGACTCGTCATCCAAGGAGACCAATACAGATTACTCCCAGTCTCCGAAACAGCAGAGGAGCGTTAATTCATGGACGAGCACGGGATTCAATCTATGTCGACGATCGAAAAGGCAAAGCTTCGGCCTCGGACTCTCGAGGTCCCGAGGTCGCGAGACTTCCGGGGAGACAGACAGCTGCATTATTCGCCACCAACGAATGGAAGCTCATCTAGAAGCACAAATCAAATCAAACCTAAGCTTCCGCTGCCTACGCCCGAAACACCGTTCTCTAATTTTGTGCTGGTAGGGCCAGGAAAAGACTCCGAATTGTTAATATTCCCTTCGTGCTTCGATCAAAGGAACAACACTTTAAACTTTAAGGTGGAGTGAATGAATGTCTAGCGCAACTGAAGTTTTGGCATGTATATTATCCCGGTCTTGAATTAGCTTCCTAATACACCGCATGATGCAAGAATTTACTACGACACTCACTTGATACAAACGGGTCTATAGACTTGAGGAGTACGCGGAAGAAATGAGAGAAAATTTTGAAAACAGATTCTCATGGTTCCTTGTGCCCAACATTGTCTCTGCCCCGTTCATTGTTTGCGCTTAGGCTGGCAAATGCTTACACATCTCGTAACGCAAGAGCTCCATTGATGTTCTTGCCCTGATAAGGCACAATCCATTAATCCAGCGAAAGTTTAATTGTTTATTTCCATCAATTGCGGAAATGAGAGTCTTCTCGACCCCACAAGTATTATGGTGAAAAAGCCACCAGCTTCATATCAATTCTCCCCCTTCCACTTCCACTTCGCATTCCTATGTAACACCTGGTCTCCGCTCGCATACGAAACCACCGCGCTCCATATGCCCCCAATCGGCCAGTACGCCTTGAGCCACGCAAAGCGGTCCAGCGTCCACCGCCGTTCCGCGATCGACGCTTGCACATCATCCCACCGCACGTGAACCTTGTCGTAGACGCTCGGCAGCGTTGACGCGTGGTACTTGGCTCGCAGCGCGTCATACCAGCCGCGCCCACCGTACACGGCCCAGAAATCGGCCTCGGGTTGATATACGTGCGCGTAAAGCCACTTCGTGCCACCCAGAGAGCGCACCTTGTCCTCGATCGCACGATTCTTGGCGATGAAGGCGGACGGTTCGAAGGTGCCTTCGTGGCCCCAGACGCCAAAGTTGAGCATAATATCGTCTGCTTCATGTTTTTCCGGGCGTGTGGTGAAAGGGTGGAAGGTGGGCGGAGGTCGGCGCTTCATTGGACAGAGCCACAGAGGCCAGATCGGGTGATTCTCGTCTAAGTAGTTGACAAAGGTTTCAGCGCGCTCGAAGGGCATGGCGATGTCCTGCAAAGTGAAAGTGTTATGCGGCCCGGTATCGAGCCCCCTATACATCATTCGCATGTGCAGTAGGTCGTCAAGCACCCAGCGGCTGAGCCTGTTGAATGGTAGCAGCCAATACATACAATTCAATCGACCGACCCAGAAACCCCCACGGTCGTACCGAAATAGATACTCGGCCAGAGGTATGTAGTCTTCTTCTGGCTTGGAAGTAGCGTCTAGCTTGGGTTTTGAGGTTCGATCTTCTACATGAAGATAGAACCAAGGATCCCATGCGCCGCTGAATGTCTGCGGCTTCACGTTGTTTGGTTTGTCATCAGTAAGTGTTCCGGTGATGATGACACCGTAATCCTTGGAGTAGAGAATTCCGTCCACATAATCGTTCTTGAGATTAGTCGTTTGCTCTCTGACGAGCTTTAATGCCTCTGATACGTTGCTGGTGCGGTGGTAGAGCGTGTGGACGTACTTTTTCGCCGGCATGAGGTTGATCTCCAGGAGTGTCACGATTCCAAGTGTGCCCACCGCGCCGGGGACCGCGCGAAACAGATCTGGATGCTCATGACGACTGGCCGTAATGATCTCTCCATTCGCCAAAACCATCTCGACTCTTTCCACGGTTTCGTCGAAGAAGCCATGTCTGACTGCAGCATTTGGAGTTAGCTATCAAAGAACCAAGAGAGTGATCTCATGCGAATTGGGTGAAGAAAGGGCACATTGTGGCGATAGTCTATTGCAATGCCAGCAGTGTAACATGTTCTTTGAGTAATAGGCCTCAGATAGGAGAGGTTTCTTCTAGAAGGGGTTCGAGATTGTATTCAAAAGCTGCTTACAGCTGGAGCTCTCGCCGCCCGTTCCCGCGAAGCCACCACCGGCTGTAATACCAGGAAACTCCATGACGACAGGGGGCATCAGTCCAAGGGGCAAAGTCGCCTCTACTAAGCTGTCCATAGCTACGTTGGGTTCCACCAAAACCGTTTTCTTCACTTGGTCGACCGCGAGCACGTTTCTAAGAGTCGAGATGTCGACGGCTCGCATGATGCTTTTTGGCCGAGTGCTGTTTGTGTTGCCATGAGAAATACGATAAGGCTCCTTACGGTCGTATAATTCCCGGACGCACGTAGAAATTTCTTTGATTGCTTCATGGTGTCTATGCATGTCCTCCGAGGTGACACTCTCACCAACAGGAGGTTGCGCGAGCTGGCTTGAACTCATGGTTGAGGACATAGCGGCTGAGACCCCAACTTGCCCTTAGCATGGTGGATGAAATTCTTTTCGCCGCGAAGGGGATTATTGGCTTTACAACTTACACGAAACAAAGGTGGTCAGCAGAGGCCCTGCAATGCTGGCGGGCTTTTTCCTAAGCTTAATATTGTGCCTGATATTGTTCTCGATCCGTCAGCACTCAACACAAAGCCAGAGCCTAGACTTCCACCAAAACATCCTCAGACACCGATCGAGCGTAAATACACAAGAGGCATTAGGCCTCATGTATTCAAAAGTTGCTTGTAACTGGTCCACGATCGTTGACACAATTGAGGCAACACTTCTCTGATTTTATCTTGCCATGATAGGAGGGATCAGCACATCTTGTGAACTTTTTACGACTTGAAGCATTGTGTCAAAGTCCGAACCCCACATGGCACCTCCAAGGACTTGTCCCGGATGTGCCAACGTAATGTCTCGTATTCCAGTGGACGCATATCTTATCCCATAGCACCGAATACGGTGGGAGAAACATTGAGACCCTTGTGTCTACTAGTACAAGTTTGTTTAAGACACACCAAGATCACTCAAGCGCACGTTGGTGAGCCTATGAACGACCCAGATTGTCGCTTTCTTTCCATTGAGAAGAATAGGCGTTTTGAGGCTTTGAATTAGTAGGGGGAACTCATGGATTCATTTGAACAGGAACGTTTTGGATCAAGTTCATTCCGCCGGTGCAAACAGATTCCCATCACCCAACCGCGCAGCATTCCGCCATGAAATTTGGTTACAAACAAATCTGTGAGGTGGTTTCGTTTCTAATCCACATGAATACTCTTCTAGAGTAGTAAGCGGTCCCTTCAAACAGTAGTAAACGCTCAAGCGGAAGCATACTGTACCCAAGCTATATGTGTTTAACTTTAGAAGGTGAAGGATGTCGTGACCAAGGTGAGCTCCATGCCCGTGCTATGTTAACAGTCCTACTGACTACTTCCTCTTCAGACAATCAGCGAACATCATGACGAACCATATTGCTCACAATGGGTGCATGAGCTGTTGGAGCTGGTAGAAAACGACATGTTAGTGGTGTTATCAGACAAACGCAAGACATCCCAGGTCTTGCTGGAAACGCCCCGATGGATGGACAACATGGTCCAGTGGAATGTGAGGTACAGCATAAGCCCAGTGCCTCAAAACATGACCCCAGACTGGAACCCCATGTTGAGGTTATTGCAGAGCTGAACGAAGCAGCAAAGGAGCATGTTGATGACAATAGGATTGGCACCTATGAGTTTGACGAACGGCTGCAGCAGCACTGGGATGACCTGGCGCAACGGGGACAATAGGGGTTCCATGGCAATGGCCGGATTGGGGTTGCACCATTTTCAGAAGGCGCACAGCTCGAATGCTGAGGGACATTGTAAGTAGCTGGCCTTGTCAAAAGACCTTGGATATTCCACGATCCCTAAAGGAAATGGTTGAGAAAGTTGGCCCTCCACTTTTTCTAGTGTGCTGATTTGGAGCTTGATTGGCTGTTGATTTGTGATGGTTGCAGGTGTTGTACAAAATTATAGTGCTGTTCTGCCATGGCGATCTTGGCGTCTGTGAGATTTCAACTAGGGGAAATGGCCGCTGTTTGACGAGCACCTCTTCTGTCTTGTCATCGGACAGAACTGAAGGGGCTCCGAGTGGGGATAGCGGCGCCTCCTCCGCTGGCTGTCGCCTTATCATGCAAGCAAGGGGGCATAAACAATCCGAGAAGATTTTGACTCATACATACGAAATAAGTCTGTATCTTCTCCTACAATTCTAAGAGCTGTATGGAATCCAGGCCCTAAAATTTTCGTAGATCGTGTCAGTCATTCGGCCAAGGAAATAGCCTCTAAGCTGACGGCCGGATATCACTATCCGGAAAGCGGGGGCTAATTGACGACATCACATACTGGAATCCGGCTTCGGAGCAACTGAGTAATAGAAAATCGACACCATCTCTCGTCATTAACATTCAAGATATACCTGAGCGGCCAAGTGTTTAAGCAGTTCAATCACACACCAGTCTTAATCCCAGATTCAGCGCAAGAATCACCAGCCGACCAACATGACAGGGCCTCTCAAAGTAGCCGTGCTGGATGACTACTTCGGCTTTGCCGGGCCCATCTTCCAGAAGCTCGATCCCAGCAAATTCGAAGTGACCATCTTCAAGGACACGCTGCTCCCCTATAACCACCCCAAGACGTCTCAAGATGAGAAAGACAAGCTGGCAAAGCGACTGGAGCCGTTCCCAATCATCTGTGAGCGGACCCCAGGGCTGCACCACAGCGCCGGAGACTGACCAGCACCAGGCACGATGAGGGAGCGCACCCCGTTCCCCAGGGAGCTCATATCACGCCTGCCAGGCCTCAAGCTCCTCCTCACGACCGGCACGCGCAACAAAGGCCTGGACCTGGACGCTTTCAAGGACCATGGGATCCCTGTTGCCGGTGCCGTGAGCTCTGGCGACAGTACGACACAGCACTGCGTCGCACTGATCCTCGCTCTGGCCCGCAACATCGTGCCGGACGATCGATCCATCAAGACGGGCGGGTGGCAGACCGGAGTGGCTGTGAGGCTTTCAGGGGCAGTTCTCGGGGTGATTGGGCTGGGTCGGCTTGGCGTCGCTGTGGCAAAGATCATGCACACTGCGTTCGGTATGAAGGTGATCGCATGGAGCACCAACCTGACACAGGACAAGGCGGACGAGCAGGCGAGAGAGGCGGGTCTCCCTGTTGAGGGTGAGGATGGACAGAAGACGTTCAGAGTGGTGAGCAAGGAGGACTTGTACAGGCAGTCGGACGTGGTGAGCGTGCACGTGGTGCTGTCGGACCGGTCGAGGGGGATGATCACGAAGAAGGAGCTGGAGCTAATGAAGCCCGAGGCACTGTTCGTCAATACATCTAGAGGGCCTCTGGTGGTGGATGAGGATCTCCAGGACGTCCTGGAGAAGGGCAAGATCCGGGCGGCGGCGATGGATGTGTTCGAGCTGGAGCCGTTGCCGCTGGACAGCCGCTGGCGGACGACGAGGTGGGGAGAAGACGGAAGGGCCCAGGTGCTCTTGACTCCTCACACGGGTTACGCGGAGAAGGAGACGCTTGCAACGTGGTATGAGGAACAGGTAGCAAATATCCTCAGGTGGGAAAAGGGAGAACCGCTGGCCCATGTTATGGCCTGAGGCCTGACGGAGCTGAACGGCTGGAAAAGGCAGCGTGGGCTGGCTGGCTGCTGCAAACAATAGCTAGCTCATCAACGTTGGCCTGACACTCACCTTGAATTGACAGTCCCCATTATCTGCATCTGGTGCCTTCCGTTTTGTGTCCAGAGCAGGTACCTACCTACCCTTGCAGCCTTTGTTCAAGGAACACATTGTGATGACCACCTGACACAGGCCTGCCTACCTGCCTTCCTCCTTCTCTGCCTGAGAGAGTGCCTAATTTGTACCGAGTTTGTCCATAGCGACGGCCAACGTATCATACCGCCCCTCGCCTCTGTTTGGCAAAACTGTCAGTCCTGGCGAGTCACTCTCTGTTTGCCACAACATTGATCCTCCCTACACATGCCTGGGGGATCATCATTCCGTGCCAGACCCAACCTTCTGCCGCCTCCAGTTCACAGACCCTGCACTCTCTCCCCGGCCGCGGTGTTGTCATCATTGTTTTGTCTTTTTGTTTTGTTGCGTTCTTCCTCTGTTTGACGACTGACACGCCTCCCGAATGCCTGCAGACCTCATTGAAAGTCTGCTTGCAGAGATGAGCAGGACGGGGTCTTCAGACATGATCCCTCCAAAGATGGAGCCCGGCGAAATACCAAGCCTTGGTCAGTATCCCCCCTTCGTTGGCACTGACCTCGCATCTCGACAGGATCATCACTGACCCATTGTAAAGACATGCCGCCCTTCCCAAGCTACTCCATCGAACCCGAAGGAGGTCCTATCACAAACAACCCGCCCAGATACCCACCTCCAAAGCCGTTCACGGGTGGCCCCGTTCCAGCCCCAGGAACCCCTCAAGAACGTTTTGCAGCCGTTTTGGGCCATCCTCGGTACAATACCATGCCCAAGCCTCTGATGAGCATGGGCTTGAGTACGAACCAGCCTTTCCCAGCTCCCCCACATCAGCAGCCTTCCGCATTTAACATGCACTTGGCTGCTCCAGGTGTTGATGTTCCTGGAGCCCTCCCAGTGTCCCAGCCTGTCGCCGGATTTGTCCCACCCGCCGGGCGCCGGTCGCAAGCAGGGTCAAATGGGAGGTCCGACAACAGTGGCGGGGGCCGAGGCCCGACTTTACCTGAGCGTCACGCCCCAGCGACAACTTGGTAAGTGATCCTACTGGGTATCGACACCCACCCAAGCCGCCCTCGAGATAACTTGGTCTTTTCGTAAGGCGTGCGAGATGGGAACTCCCGAACCCATGTCCTCCCCTGCTCCGACTCCTTGAGCGTCCACGGGCGGTTAATTTGCTGAACCCGTCTTAGGTTGAGCTACGAGTGTCAACGGCGTCATTTCAATCCCGAGTTCAAGACCAAGGAAACCTTCACCAAGGATGGAAGACCCAAGTACCAGTCAACGGTGACTGTGAAAGACGTTGTGATTGATAGCAATTCTCTTTTTGACGACCCTACAGCCGCGAAGGCGCATATCGCCGACAAGGCCCTTAGGTACATCCGTAAGAACGGATTACCCGCCTCTCATGGCGGGAATCCCGGACCGACTCCGGTCAAGATCAAGGTGGAAGACCTTGGCCGGCGCCAGGAAGAGCTGAGGCAGATGCTCAGGCAGCGTCACCAGTCCAAGAGCACAGAGCCGCAAAAGAATGACAACAACCCCCCAGTGTCTTCCACCGTGGACATGGCAGATCCCGCCCAAGCTCAGGCCTTTGTGGAAGGCTTCAAGGTCGGCCGCCTGGCAGGTCTGCGGGAAGTTGCTGACAGTGGATCCTCGCCGCCCAGAATCCCGCATTCCCGCCGCCGATCCCGATCTCCAGGCTGCGGACGGAGCAGCTCGCAGAGTAAGGCGGTCGAGCTTTACCGGCAGCGTTCCCCGATTCGCGATGCCACCAAGGCAAGCCGCAGTGCTCCCTCGCCCCCTCGGTACTTCGATGGTAGTCGCCACGGTGAGTAAACGCACGACCTTTCCAAATGGAGTTTTAATAGCAACTCGCATTCTCAGACAAACCTACAGGGCCCCGGATGGTCTCCCATAAGTTGAATTACTGACCAATGGCAACTTCGCAGACGCCCGCCTACCTTCGACAGACAGATACCGACCCCGCAGTTCTCCTTCCAAGAAGTGAAAGGCCCTGATTTCGCCCTACGAAATATTTGGCACCCTTTGAAAGCATAGACAATTTCGTGCTTCGCCCTCGCAGCGAACACCACTGTTTGGTTGGCACTTTTGGCCCTGATCAGCCAATTCACCGGCTGCTGAGTAAGTCGGCCATCGTTGCGCGCAGAATGATGACCTCTGGTTCGTGGCTCCCTGTAGCCAGCTCTTGGACAGAGTGTACGTCCCTTGAAACGAGATGGAATTAGCAAAGCTCGGGCTCGGAGAGTAGTTTGTGCAAGCCCCAGAATCATGCGAGATCCCTGCAACCTATCATCATCGTTCTTATATTCTTTGGTTGAGCGATTTCTGCCAGTTGGGATGCCTGCGAAATAATAATCCTCGGACCGAGCTGAAGTGATTGAAGGATGTGACTTGGTATACAGTTCTTGATGGAATCGGCTTGTTTATTCGAACTGTGGACGAGGGAGCTTGACTGCCATCTTTAGCGACTGTCCAGCCGGAGGAAGTCCGAAGCGGAGCCTTGTGTCATGGCGTTGACTTTGCAAATCGAATCCTTTGGATTCCAATTTCTTTTCGGGGAGAGATTCTCTGTAATTGCATTCAAATTCACAAAGGAGTTTCGGATGGACTTGCTGTATTGTTTGTTGATTTCGAGTGCAGGTCATTCCGTTTAGAAGACATGGAGTCACCCAGCCATGCTGTCGCATCATATTTACACATACTCACGCTTGCAACAACTCGGTCTTCATGTTCCCGACCTCGCTTAGTTCAGTGCCTCAGAGGCGACTTGGCATTCTTGCTCCTCCATCCAGCCTGATCACACATCCGTTCAGCATGACATTCTCAATGACATGTCTTGCAAGCGCGGCAAACTCAGGGGCCGTGCCGCCTCGCTTAGGGAACTCCATAGCTTTCTCCAAGCTCGTGCGGACCTTATCGCTCAGCACGCTGGTCATGGGCGTCTCGAAGGTGCCTGGCGCGATGGTGACGACGCGGATTCCGTGCCGCGAAAGGTCTCTCGTCATGGGGAGCGTCATAGACGCCACTGCGCCCTTGGAGGCTGCGTACGAGACCTGGCCCATCTGCCCATCGAAGGCGGCCGCTGACGAGACCATGACCACGACGCCGTGCTCCTTGTCACCCGAGGGGGTGACAGAGGGCGGGGACTGCGACAACGAAGGAAGGAACTGTCGCACCAGGTCGATGGTACCGCGCAGGTTGATGCTGAGGACAAAATCAAGAGATTGCAAGCTCAGGGGCCGGTTCTTGCCGTCGAGGATCTGAGTACTGCGTTAGTTGGGGTCTGATAGCACTGCGTCAAGGCGGCTCATCGTACCAGTGCCGGATTCCCAACGCCAGCGGCAGGGATGATCCCGCCCAGTGGTTTACCCGTCTCGTGAATCCACTCCGCCGTGCCCTTGACGGCGGCTGCGATGCTCTCCGTGTCGGTTACGTCCACAGAGAAGAACTTGGCCCGCGACGGCCCGCCCAGCTGCTTCACCAGCTCGGCGCCGGCGTCCTCGTTGAGGTCGAGGACGGCTATGTTCCCGCCCTCCTTGTTCAGCTCGACGGCTGTTGCGCGGCCGAGGCCGGATGCACTGTTTTTGTGGAGGCGGTTGTGTCAGTGAACATGAACATCCGGCGAGGTGAGTTAGCCCGTGCAGGACGACGTGGGGAGTCAGCCAAGTCTTGCATGTGATCGGGCGATGGAGCGTGCCTGGTGTTCTCCATTGAAGTGCTTGCTTGCATGTCTGGCTGGGGCCACTTACCCTCCTGATATCACAAATGTGCGGCCCGAGATCTTCATCGTGACGACTGAGGTTTTCGCTGTGTGGGGGTGCGGGCAGACGGTCTGTTGGTGCTGTCTCGGTGTATCTGTCCTTCTCGTCTCAGTGACCACTTGGGGTCCGGCTCATCATCCGTGGGCCTCGGCCCAGATCCTGTCCAGGAGCCAGCCCAACCATGCGCTTACCTCATCACCTGCAAAAACATGTCCTTCACTTCTGCTGGAATTGCAGCGTGCTGTTCCCGAACGAGGGAAAAAGAAAATGTACAGAATAGACACTGCCGCCGGAGGCCTCAAAAGCAAAAAATGGAAAGGTCCTACCTGGGTTCGAACCAGGGCCCCGGGAAGTCGAGCACAAGCAAGATCAAAATCCCATATCCTAACCTCTAGACTATAGGACCCGAATTTGGCAAACTTTGATTTTCACGCCATATCACATCTCTTGCAATATTTACACAGCTGGGTGAGTTGGGGAATCAGGTAGGGATCGTTGTTCATCCATGACACGACAAATCGTAAATCGTACGTTCTGGGTCGTTCAAAGATGATAGACTGGAACTGTAAAAGAAGGATAATGGTGTCTGCTAATTGTTTGGCTGTTCACACATCCAAGTAAGTTTTCTCTCAATGTTGGGGACCACCACCTTTTGCTCTGATATCAATGTCTATTCTGAGGCTATTTCCGTAGCCGCGACAAGCACAAGTTCACAACCGAAATAGCCTCAGACCACACTGTCTTTCCAAGGTTGCGCCTGGCAGAATTTACTGAATCACTTGTTGCCAACACAGGTAGTGCAATTTGGGATAAATCCAGCTGAGAGTGAGGACAACTCTGCTACTCCCAAAACATGCGCAGTGAACTTTACATGCCGATCTGAAATCTGTTCAAGTTCATATAGCGCCAATGGAGTGCCCTTGGAGATGGATGAGAGTGCTTCGTAGAATTTACGTTTGCCATCAATATTATAGAGCTACTTCAACTTGAATCTTGACTTGCATTTCACCTTCCTCTGGTTACACATTTGTTCACATACGCATTCCTGTCCAGGTACCTCTCGTATGTCTACATGTATGTTCAGCTAGGCCTCGAGTGCGTCGGGCTTCCCACTATGCAATGTCAGCATGAGAAGTGTGTCAATGAACAGCCTCCGCCATTTCGCCACATACGCGCAAATGTGGTAGCATCCATACTCATTGGCATCAGCCTTGTAGTACAAGTTCGGCTGAGCGAAGCACGACAAATTTCCTGCCCCACCATAGCAGTCTTCCGAGGATGTTAGCAACCAGATGAACTCATCGGTTCTCAATGAAGAGAGGAGAGAGTGCAAGTGAGGGGTATCCATGGAAAGGTGAGAAAGGTCTAACTCACTTCCTAGTCCGCGGCATACCTGAGCCGACGTCCCCATTGCCATCAGGGCAGACACGAAAATGGTGATGAAACGCATCTTGACGAAGTTGTCACGAGTAGAGTGATATTGGGAAGAGTTTGGCCGGAAACGAAGTTTATGTCTTCAAAAGTGGGCGTGTTTTTCAGGGACGGATGCGGATCTTGGTCCCCAGATCGTCACGCATTCCTTCTTTACCGCGACTAGGCTTTCATTTTATACAAAGAGATACTGGCCACGCGAAGTGGTCTGCGAGAACCTATAGCTATGGACACAATAGTTTGGTCTCGTATTTCGTGAAATGCCCAAGTCCGGGATTTAGGCCTATACGTCTCAACAAGGCAGGCAACTGAATGAGCTCGGCTTAGTCCATGGGTGTTGAATACGCTTTTTCATGGGCATCAATGCGTGGCGCCAGTCACTCAGTCCCCATAAACAGAGTGAACATGAGAGCATTTAGTAACGAAACATGGATTATTAGAATGTAACAATGACGGACATCAGTCTACCTATGGGAGGAATTGGCCGAACGCGATTCTGCCGGTGCTTACAAACCAGAGTCCCCTTCGCCGTCGGCATCATATACCTGCAAAAGTCATTCCTCTTAGAAGTTCTCGGCCCAGCTGCCCCGTGACCATTACCGGACAGTCCCACCTTCCAGGATAGGCGATATTTGTGAGGAATCTTGCGGGATATGCGCAGCTCTGCTCACACCTATTCTCTTGGCCTGGCGATTAGCAGGTCTTTGAAGCCACGCATGGGTCCTCATAATCATCGTCATCACCATCGTCCCACGGAAAAGCGTTGAAGACGATCTCGGTGCAGTCAGTCAGCTTCGTGACATCGTTCTCCAGGACGATCAGTTTCTTCCATCTGCAAGCTCGCGTCAGTGTCGCTTCGGGTGCATGAACAGACATAAGAGAAGGACATACCCATCAACGAAGTCCTTGACCCAGGCCTCCTGACTCGCAGCGTAGACGTTCCAGGAGTCTCGGGTCTCCCCGTACTGCGACAGGGAGAAGTCGCTGGGCAGCGTGGCGGGGGCGTAGCCGTCGCGGGTCTCACTGTAGTAAGTCCAGGAGTCAAGCTTGCCGACAGTGGTATCGAAAGGCACGCCAGTGTGGTTCTTGCCCGCGCTGTGCGCACCAACCAGCGCGACGAGCTCATCGGCCGTGAAGCCCTTGCTTCTGAAGGCAGCGATTAGCTGCGGGGCCGACAAGATCGGCGGGGGCAACTGTCCAGGCTGGGACGCCGTTGGGTTGTCCGTACGCCCGGTGTAAAAGGGTGTGTAAGGACCGCCTGGGCAGGCCTTGTTGCCGATGGCTGCGAGGGATCAGCGATTTGCGGAGATATCTATTTCGCGTGAAGCGTAGAGTTGTACTCACCACCAGCGAGGTTGATCAAGTCAGCCACGCTGACCTTGTATCTCAGGGCCACACCGGCGAGCTTGCTGCAGATAGGGATGAGTCTCTCGTTATCGAAGCGAGTGAAGCACTCGTCAGTGAGCACGATGGAACCATCGCAGCCGCCTCCTGGGAAGCAGTCATGGAACGGCAGGCGGATGGCCTGGCGAGCGTAGTTTGTGCAGAGGCCATGTTTGTCGATGAAATCGTACTTCAGCTCCTTCGCGATGTAGTTCCAGACCTCCGGGCACTTGGCGTTGTTTTTGGCCTCTGGCGCGCCAATAACCCCGGCGGCCAGGAGGAGAGAGACGAGAGCACCGTTTGCAAACATCTTCGGAGAATATGAAGACAGGTAGATGGCTTTGCGAATGATCAAGAACAAGAGAATAATCAAGACCTTGAAGTCTGATCAGGCTCAAAACGAATGTCCCCAACGTGGTACGCCCTTCTGGAGAAAGAGAGTTCGACGAGAAAGCAGCAGCTTCAGCGGACGCCCCAACCGAAGAGGACGTCCTCATCTTAAGGCGGCCCCTCAATTCAACGATCGCTTGGACCACCATCAATGACGAGACACCGTGGATACCCGACCTTGCCATCATCGCGACGGTTGATACCAACTACCCCTCTCTTTGATCAGCTGGCGAATGTTAGCGAGAACGTTCAGTGTTCGTAAAGTTCAAGAACTAATGTGCCTACTAGAGGATAAAGGCCGGCTCGCGTAAGGCTGGTTGTCATCCAAAAGCAGGCGGACCATGACTAGTGCTTTCGCTTTGATAACGGATGGTTGTGGTGTTTACGCGACGCGTTCCTGCGGGTTGCCGGAACCAAGCCGAACAGCTTGGACGGTCAAAAATGACATCCGGAGTCGTTATCGAATACGAGCAATGGGACCGAAATAATTTCCGATGACGAGGCAATTGTACTAATACATTCAACAGGACTGGTGCTTCGTTGGGGAAAGAGGGCTGTAATTCTGTGGTGGAGACGTTGCGCAGCTCGAAAGCCCTGAAAAGAAACAGCTGGAATCTCGAGGAAGATTGAGGTTGTCTGGACGAATCAGAAATTGAATATTGCTAAGCTACCTACCATAGGGTACTCTCCAGGTTCTGATGTCTCATGCATTATTACAACAATACGGGCGGTCACATTGTCAAAGGATGCGAAAAACGTCTCTGCGGAGACTCTGTGGCTTGTTTGGCTGCTACCAGGGTATCCCCTGAGAGGCTATCCTACAGGAAGTTACCTATCCCACAGGATGATTTCTAACAGGAGGACGGTTAGTGTCAGTGGACACCTGATTCAAGCTCGATTGTCTTGTATAGACACAACCACAGTTTGGAGGAACACTGGGATCACGAACTGAATATGAGAATGAGCGGGTAAACTTTTGTTGAATACAGTTGATCGATGCCATCTAGCTATAACTCGCTCATGCAACAAGCGACTGGGAAAGCGGATACTCGGATATGTTCTTGGTTTTCCACGACTGGCCCTCCAAATTTCACTGGCCCTTGATTCTGGAAACACCTTGCCACCGAGCCTAGGACGTTTTTTGATGGTCAACAACTTGAAGCTTAGGCCGCCACAAATGTGCAATTACTGTTGGCACAACAGCTGACACTGACAGAGCAGCCCAGAAATGCCAGGATAGCAGAAGACTGCAGATGGGCGGCTCTCTGGCCAGGATCTCTGCGGCGGTATAATTTTTGTTGTGGTCCTCTGGGGTTTGGCCGGCCCAGACGAGGTAGAGGATGTGGCTAACCCACCCAGAAACAGTAAGGAGGCCGATGGTCCTCAGCCTCGGGAGCCCAGGCATCCTTGCTGCGTCCCACGAGAAAGTGGAAAGGTAGTCCATGGTGGTGGAAAACACCACGTGCAGCCCTCCAACAACTAAAATGTCCTGCAGGAGAGACTTGACCCAGTATGGCAGCGATGACGGTGCATGGCTGAATACCAGCGAGTCTATGGTTTGGTTGTCAAAGAGCTCGAAATGGTAGGCTTGGCTGTAAATACCAGCCAAAATGGCCCGCCAGGCAGTCATGAATACAGCGAGTGAGGCCAGACTGATGCATGTGTTGGTCTTCGTCATGGTAGAGTTGGCGGCTGCCTCGACCACCTTCTGCACCAGGAAGCTCTTTAGCGCAGCGCTAGCCAGCGAGGAGTAACCGGTGGCAAAAACGAAGACGAAGATGAAGTATTGGCCAACGTTGATGATGCTGCGATTCAGTGACATTGGTGATGCGGTGTGCTCCGGCTTATTCTGGAGGCGGCCCAGGTAGCACGCGTATTGATAGATGGCGCTGCCGAGTGAGGAGCTGAGGAGCAGGCAGTAGAGAGCATTTGTCTTGTCAACGGAGCTCTCAATAGTTGGCGTCAGACAAAGTACTGTCACAGAGATGGCGAGGTCGCACTGGATGTAGAGTAGAGATGACCAGTTTCTCCGACCCAAGACTTGCAGAAATCCAGCAAGAAGTCTGGAGCCGACGAGACCAACAATGCCTGCCAACAGCGAGTTCCACATGAGGTTGACAGTTTCTGCTGTACTGTCAGGTTTGCGCCCTGCCGTGTTCCAAGAGTAAAGAAAGACGAGTGAAACCTGGGTGCTCATGAATGACAGGCCAGTGAGCAAGGTGGTGGACGTGATATTGATCCGGTCTCCGACTTGGACTCTGAACACACCAGACTTTTCGACTTGCAAGATGCCACATTTCTTCAGGCGTATGTAAGAGATCCGGAAAATGTACACCAGATGGAACAAATAAGCCTCGGCGATAACAAGTGCCGGTCCAGCCTGGAGACCGTTGGCAGGGATCATTGCCAGGGACATAATGGTAGCGGGGGCGCGAGTGAGGAAGAGGAACAGCGTGCCGTAGAAGGTGAGGCACCAGTCCAGGTAAGGTCGTGTTTTCAGGTAGCCGGTCCACTTGAGGACATTTCGAAGGCTGGCGGGGATTTCGGACCACAAAGCGGCGAGGGAAAGATCAAGGCCTCGCCGGGATATATGGAACTTGGCAACCATGCTCATGCCAAGGAGGGTCAACAGGTGATGAAGGACCAACTCCGGGACGTGCAGGTAGTGAGGCAGCTCCGAGATGTAGATGACGGTCCGTGAACCCCAGCAAAATTGCTGATGGGGATTCATTGGACGGCGGAAGCCGGCGATGTCGTCTTCCGGGGGTGTCTTCCACACTGCCAATGCGCACCCAATCAGCGGGATGGGCTTGACCATGAGGCCGAGCAGCATTCCGAAGAAAAACAAATATTCTTCGTAGTTGTTTCGGAGCCTGTTGTAAAAGCCGGGGTTCCACCATCTCACAATCCGATCGACAGCGAGCCGGTATAAGGACCAAGCTGCGAGGCCGGTGAGGAGAGGCAGGAAGGGGACGTCCTCCCGTGAAAGGTCAAGTTCACCCATGGTATTCGGAGATGGCTTAGGTGCTCAGTTATCGGTGACTAGAGTTTATATCAGATGTGTTGCGGTGATCCTGTTGACAACAAGACGGTCAAATAGAATCTAACGAATGGAGATTCATAAAGATGACAATGCGGGTTTTCAACTGTGAACGAGAGCAGGAGTCCCGACGTCCATCCACCTCTTTGAATATGTGAATAAATATCAAATTTCCCACCCTTGGACGCTCAAGTCCCATTCATGGCAACATTTGAATGTTCCTTCCACGCCAGTGTTCGTGGCTTCCTTAAGCCCTTCGTATTTGCGTGAGCTGGTCCCACAAGGCATAACTTGGTATAGACCCATTGCAGAGCCGAACCTCGCTAAGCAACGTCAAACTTGGACAGATTCAAGGCTTTTGGACCACACACCGCATTATTTACAAGCGGAATTTTCTCGGTAATGGTTGCGTAGGACGACTGACATGTTAGCGTGGCGCCGCGGATGTCTGAGTCGTATAGGCGTAAGACCACCTAGGCATGTCACACAGCAAGCGAAGCCCATGCTTATCTAGGATCTAACTTGTCAAGGTAAGCTTTCAGTAGCGGTAGCTATTGAAGAAGCTTTTTTTCTCGGGCAGACACTGATACCGGATTATGTTCCGTGCTGTGCAATGGGCTTGACATGTGCTGTTTCAACACCGAGGATATGATCGATTGCTCTGTGCTGGACCAACGTCTACGACGAGCGACGTTCCTTCCTTCTCAAAATTTCACGTTATACTCCATGCCAGTTGGAAACCGTCTCCTCTAGGAAGCCACTAAAAGAGCTAGGCGAAGGAAGGATCGTACGAAAAACGCGTCACGGCGCGCCAGCACTGACGGGACCTCGTGTGCGCGACCAGCAGTGGCATCACTTCGTATATTTCGTTCTTCTCGGATTGAAGGCTCCGTTGACGATTGAGGTGCTTAATAAGTAATATTGTCTGCGTTTCTATCGGCGATACTCATCCTGGTGTCCTCACCGTCCGCACTCATCAAACATTATCATCACTTGCAATGTCAAAGACCGGCCCTGCGGCGCCAACGGCAGGTGACGATGACGCCAGCCTTGGATCCCTCCAGGCCGACCAGGATCGAAACGTACTGTTCAGGCTCTCAAAGCGCAGGAAATGGGCGTTGATCTCCTGCTCCTGCTTGCTGCAGTTCCTGCTCCAATTCGACGTCGCCGCGATAGCCGTGACCATCCCCGTAAGCCCACGAGCCCCCTGATCTCCCTTCCTCAATTCTTCACGACGCAAGAACTAGAGATCACGCGACTAACGCATACCCTCGACACAGAAAATCGCCAAGGATGAAAAAGCACCTCAATTCAAGGCCTTCACCCTGGCAACAGGCTACTGCTTGGCGCAGACGGTCTTCCAGCTTGTGTTCTCGCATGTGTCTCACGCCCTAGGGAGGAAGGTGATGTACTTGGTCGGTCTGGCGCTCTTCTTTGTCGGAGCTGCCGTCGCGTCTACTGGGGTACCCATAGACGCGTTGATCGGGCTGCGTGTCGTGCAGGGGATCGGGGCGGCGGGCATGTTCACCATGTCGGCCATCGTCATCGTAGACATGACCCAGCCGCGCGAGCGGGCCGGCTGGACGTCCATATCTCAGGCGTTCGGGGCGCTGGGAAACATTTGCGGGCCGTTGTACGCTGGGCGGATGTTCAAGCACCACCACAGACCTTGGGTGAGCCGTTGTATTCTGATGTGTGATATTTCCAGACGGTCTCGTGCACAGGCAGCTGACATGCAACACCAACGCAGAACTCCATCTTTTGGTTTGAGGCACCCGCCGCCTTCGTACTCTTCTGGGCCATCTTCTGTCTGCTGCCCCGGGAGTACCGCGACCGAAAGGAAAGGATACTGGAGCTCAAGCGCTGCGACTGGGTCGGCATGGGTCTCTTCTTCACCTCCGCTGTCGCAATCCTGGTGCCCATCAACATCAGCGGAACAAGTCCATTGATGACATGGGGGTCTGGGAGAGTCTCGGCCATTTTTGTCGTTGGGATCATCAGCCTCATCTCATTCATCTGGCACCAGCGACGCGTGGCGAAGCGGCCCGCGTTCCCCCGTGAGCTCTTCGCAAGACGGACCACCACAGGAACCTTGTGGCCCCTGAACTGCTTCGCAATATATGCCCGCGGAATCGCGTTCTTCGCCAACGTGGTCTGCGGCATCCTCCTGTTCATGGTGTTCTACAGCCTTGTGATTTACTGGGAGGGCGTCCGGCAGAAGTCGACGGTGGAGGTGGCAATTTCGCTGCTCTCGGTAACGCTGACGTACCCATTGTCCTTCGCCCTCACGGGGATCGCCATCCACCGCTGGGGCCGCATCAGGTATGCAACAGCCGCGGGCGTCTTACTGTCGACCCTCGGCCTGGGGTTGATGCAGCTCATGACGGAAGACACGCCCGAGGGGGCCGCGATCTTCATCTGCGTGATCGCGGGAGCTGGGTGCGCCGTCTTCACGCCTTCCATGGTCAACGCCGTAATCGCCACCACCGACTCCCGCTGGCACGCGCACGCCATTGCGACCCGCACGCTTCTCTACACGGCCGGCCAGTGCATCGGCGTGTCAGTCGGGATGTACATCTTTTCCCTAACCTTCAAGGTCCGCTTCGAAGCGCACGACGGCGACGCCGCACTCAAGGCGAACGTCGCGCATATGACCCTTGGGGACCCGCAGGAGCTGATCAGCAGGATCAACGAGCTGCGGAAGCTGGCCCCGAACGGTGAGCTGGTCAGCATGGTCGTCGGCGCGCTTAGATGGGTTTGGGGGGTCGCCCTCGTATTGGCCGCTGCCACGGGCGCCTCCGCCATCCTCATGAATTGCCCTGACCTGCCGGAGGATAACACGACGCAGACGGTGCTTCCTGACGAGGAACAACACCAGAATGGCATTCAAATGGCGTCACGCTAAAAGGAAATACGCATCTATTATATTCGACATCTTTAGTTGCTCTTCGTACCCCTGTACCAATGCTCCTCTACCAGTAGTTTAGGTACCTAGGTACTTTGTATCCATTCGAAATGCCTACACGGTTCAAATCATGCCGAGGTACCGCGTCTCGAAAACAGTATCTTTGGTAGCGCCCGTGACCCCGATGCTGACGACTTCGCCAGGCACTATGTCCACGAGGTTGTCATCGAACTTGACGTTGTCATCGTCACACTCGACCGCCAGGCCCTTGATCGGGACCTCGGCGCTGACCTCGACAGCGGTACCGTCCTTGTTCAAGACAGCCTTGAGCTCCTTCGGCTTCTGTAGGTGGAGGTACTTGAGCGGCTCGGGCCAGTTGACGTATCTCGCCAGCTGCTTGCCCGTCTTCTTGCAGATTGTGTACGCAGCGACAACTGTGCGTGCCTCCTCACCCTTGCCTGGGTTCTTGACAGGGACTTCTACGGCGAGGATCTCAGTGGACCTGTTTTCCGGCAGCACAATGTCCTTCTTGACCGTTTCGCTGTACGTCTCCTTGCCCGTCTCGACATCCCAAGCCTTCAGGATAGTGTCGACAGTGACGTCCTCGAGCGTGAGGTTGCTCCCCCAAACCTCGATAACGGTCTTGGTGTCGATGTCAACTCGGGTGTACTTGTCCTTGGGGTGCTTGTGCTCGCGGCGCGTTATGCCGATGCTCAGCGGCGCCATCTCGCGCTTGACGGTGTAGTACGCGTGCTTCGGGCGCAGGTAGTAGTCCACGATGGACCATGAGGTAACAGGCCAGCAGTCGTTGATCTGCCAGACCAAGGCGCCCCCGCAGTATTCGCGGCCAGGGCCCTTCCATTGGCGCTTCCACAGCCGGTAGGCAGACGCCAGGCACTCGGCTTGCATGAGCTGCGTGCAGTAGACGAACTGCTCGATGGGGTCCGGCGCATAGCGGAAGTTTTCCACCAGGTAAAGCGCTATACGGCGCTCATGGCCATCGGCCTTGTTATGGAAGTCGACGGTGCTGGATTGTGGGTAGCGGTCCGGGTCGTCCTTGCCCTTGGGCAGGTAGGCGTCGATGGTCTTGAGGTTGGGGAAGGCTTCCATGCCAAACTCAGAAACAAAACGTCCAACGAGCTTGTCGAAATTTTGATATTTCTCTTGAGTTCCGTGCCAGACGTTCCACTGATGTAAGTCGCCTACTGTCGGGTCTGACGTGGGCTTGCCGGCACCCCAAGGGCTGCCGAAATGGTAGTATGTGTTGGGGATGAGTTCGGAGCAGGCATCGGCGAGGATCTTCTCGTAAATGTACCGGGCAGGGAAGTCGGTCTTGAGCCAGGACTCTGCATCCTTGTTCTCGTAGTCGTATGTCAGGTTCTCTGACTCCTGGTACTGGTAGTCCTCGTTGTTCCCGGCCCAGATGACGATGGAGGGGTGGTGTCGCAGGAGCTTGATGTTCTCCTCTGCCTCACGTTTGATGGACTTGAGGATGGAGGGGTGGGCTGGGTAGTTGCCGCAGCCAAACATGAAATCCTGCCAGACGAGAATGCCATACTCATCGCATGCATCATAGAATGCCTGCTCTTCGTAGATACCACCACCCCAGACGCGGATCATAAACTGGTTGCCGTCCGCGACGAGCTTGACCCAGTCGTAGTACCGCTGACGGGAGATGCGTGGCAGGAAGTTGTCGGCCGGGATCCAGTCGCTGCCGCCGCAATAGATGGGGATATTGTTGACCTCGAAGAAAAACGACGTGCCAGGCTGTTCTTTCAGGGCCCGCTGAATAAGCTCGGCTCGGCGCAGGCCAAACTTTTTTGTGACGCTGTCGATCTCCTCGTCGCCATCGCTGAGTAGCGTGGCCTTGACTGTGTACAGAGGCTGCTTGCCGTAGCGGACAGGGTACCAAAGCGAGGGACTGCTGATGTGGAAGGTCGCCTGGAGGTCAGCACCTCCTTTAATTGTCTCGGATGCCACACTCTTGCCGTCTAGGGACACGTCAAAGCGGATCTTGTTGGCGGGGCCCTCGACTTCGGCATGGGCGACGACGGTTGCGTTCTTGAGGTCCTTCTCAACAGTGGTGTCAAAGTACAGATCCGCGACCCGAGACTGGTAGATCTCGAGGTTGATTGGCCTCCAGGGGCCGCAGGTGTTGAGCACTGGGCCCCAGTCCCAGCCGAACTCATATTGCGCCTTCCGCACGGCCAGTCTCGAGCTGTCGCCGTTCCAGCATCCCCACTTATGGTCTGGGTGCTTTTCGACCTCTTTCCAGCCCCTCAGATAGGCACTGTCAAAGGTGATGACCAGCTGGTTCTCACCCTCCTTGACAGTGGAGGTGACGTCGACCCGCTCAGGCGTGAACATGTTGTCCGACTCAAGGATGGTGGTGTCGTTGAGGACAACCGTGGCGAACGTGTCCAAGCCGTCAAAGGCCAGGACGGCCTTGCTGTCCTTGTCTACTGCTGGCGCCTTGAAGGAAGTCCTGTACACCCACTTCTTCTCCCCTATCCACTGCACGTCAAGCTCATTCTTGCCAATGTAAGGGTCTGGGATGAGGCCATGGTGCATGAGGTCGAGGTGGACGTTTGTGGGAAACTGGGCGACGGGCAGGAACTTGTCGTCTTCCTTGTCGGCCTGCCTGAACTCCCAGTTCTTGTCCACCGGAATGACCTTGGCTGCCATCCTGCCTGATGGGTGGTTCTGCTGTTGAGGAGGGAATATTCTGGTAGGAGCAGATGTTACAGACTCTGGGGCATCAAGCTGGGGGACTGGATCCCGTGGCACAGGCGTGAGTCTTGTCATTGCGAGACCTCGGGGAGAATAATCACACGAGCTGGACAGGACAGTGCTCTTCTTATACACCGACGTGGGGAAGGTGACGACCGGGTGGTGTGGTGGTGGTGGTGGTGTTGTTGGAGAAGCTACTGCATCCGCACCCCAATCCCATCTCCAATTACCAGGGGTGCCTTGCAGGTTGGGCAGTGTACCGCAGTACCGTGGTAGGATGCTCACGATGGAAGACCCCTCATCGAGGCCTATTCCCTGCCCCGCGGTCCTCACTAAGCTGCAGTCGACACGCAGGAACGCGGGGGAAGAGCCGCCGAAATTCATGGGTGGTCCGTTGCAACGCCAGGTTACGAGCTGCTGGCACCTGCCAGCCTGCTATGTACACCACAGTAGCAGCCCAGCAACCCTGGGATTTCATTTATGATGTCGGAGATGGTCAACCTTAGTCTTGGTGCTGCTTCTACACTACTATGCAGTATTCTTCTGACTATTGGACTCTTGTCTTCGGCCAAGTAATGAAGCAATGAAACTGTTCGTAGACTACGTGATTCAGTGAACAAACAGGCCATGGAAGCTTGGTACTCAGCACGTACTGGATAGGTAGACTCGTCTGTCTCGTCCCCACCATCAGCTAAGCCGTCCTCGAAGGCTCTAAGGCCGGAGTGTCGGCCAGCTCTTCCATGCCCGAGCACGACCAGTCTCTGTCTGTCCCGCTCTCATTCTCTTGCTTACGTGCTTCCCTGGTAGCACCGAGTTGACCACGAGCTTCCCGAGGATTTTCCATGTGAAATACACTTTTAAGCAGGTCTTTACCGTCCAGACTGACACGAGGCTAGGGAAGAAGAATCATCCTGGGCACATGCATGGGTAGGCCCCTCCCGGTAGCCCCTCGGGGTCGCCTGTACTGTACGTGGGCGGACGAGCCATCTCCGATCGCCCTCTTCCAGCCTCTGGTTCTGCCGTGGGCTGCCGACTGTGCGGCTCGGGATGTGACCACGGCTGCGCAGCCTCATCAAGTCAACCATCGTCGTTCGTGTCGGCCCACCGCTTATCATCCGGCCGACATGAGCTACACTAGTGTAGTTGCTGGCCGAGGCATGTTATAGTTAGTGTACGTACCGACTCGTAGATACCCTGGACAGCGGTGCGAGTAAAGCCGTCATTCCAGTCGGGGAAGTGCCCCCACTTGGACTTGACGGGTGGACTGGGGGCTATGGTCGATCAGGGTGGGTTCATGACAGAGACAGCCCTGCTTGGATGGAACTTTCATCAGTGTATAGACTACTATTATGGAGACACTGCAGCTCGTGCCGGCTATATTCCACATGTTTCCTTCACCCGGTAGGTCGGTGGACTCGTCGCCGGCCTGACCTCTTAATCAAAACAAAAGACGTGAGCGACCGTGGGCAAAGGCAGACCAGCAATGCCCGCACACTACCCCTGGCTGTCTCTCTCCGATGTATATAGGTAGATATGGAAATTCTTAGTCGTGTTTCCAAAGAGACCCCGTCCCTCAAACGCCGCATGCCTATCTAGTGCCGTGAGCCCAGAACCGCTTCAACCGCTTGAAACAAAAAGGCAGTGGTATCCTGGAAGCAAAATATCAACGTTTCCACAGTGTAGCACAGCTGAACAGGACAGAACAAAGCACGGCAGGGGCTGCCGAGCCTCAGCAGCAACCCCTCCTGCTCCTCCTGTTGCTCAGCGTGAACACCTCCTCCCATTCCCTCATGCCGCCCATTCCCCACTGGCTCCTGCTCTTGCCCCTGCCCCTGCCCCTCCGCCGGCCGCCCCCGGCTCCGATGTCATCTGTGGTAAGCGAGCTCTTGATGCTGGCGCCGTCGGTGCTCGCGCCACTGTGCCACAGCCCACCAGCGTCGCCGTACTGAATGCCGCTCATGGGGTCGTCTGGGTCGATCTCGCCCAGCTCGATCTTGGTGAGGATCATCCGGGCCAGCCGGCCAAACACCTCGTCGACGCCCTCCCCGTTGAGCGCGCTGACCTCCATCGTCACGGGGACGTTGACGCCGCTCGCCCACCGGCTCGCCTCGGTCGCCGACACCTCGCGGCCCTCGAGCGCGATCGTCGCCCGCTGCTCGTGCCCCGCCGTCCCGCCGTTCAAGCCGCCGCCCCACGGGTCTCGGTCCGTCATGGTCGCCATCGTACTCCTGCTCGTCGTGCTGCTCACGCTCGCTGCCGAGTACGAATGATAGCTGCTGCCGACGGCGCCGGCGGGAGCCGTGATTGTGTTGGAGGAGCTGTAGCTGGACGGCGTGGGTGGCGGCATGGACGTGTCGACGAGGGCGTTGCTATCGGCGAGGTCGAGCTTGTTGCCGGCCAGCACGAGGGTCAGGTTCGGGGAGGCGAGGGCGCGCGCGTCATTAAGGAAGGGCTGGAGCGAGTTGAAGGAGGCGTGGGATGTGATGTCGTAGACGAGGATGGCGCCCGCGGCGCCGCGGTAGTAGGATCGAGAAACGGACCGGAAGCGCTCGGTGCCGGCAGTATCCCAGAGCTGTGTCCCAAGATCAAGGTGTCAGCGATGCTGTCGCAAGCGCGAGATGAACAGTCGGACGTTGGGATAAGGGTGTAGTCTAACTTGTAACTTTATCCGTTTCCTCCTTGCGCCCGTGCCGACTTTGATGATCTTGGTCGCGAACTCGACGCCGATGGTCTGTGACGAGAGAACCCTCCACTCGTTCTTGACGAAGCGATGCAGCAAACAGGACCTAGAGTTGCGAGGCAAGGCACGGGTCAGCGAGTGCCTCTTGACCAGGCAGAGTGCCCGTGTTCTTGTTTCTTGGACACGGTATTCGAGGACGAATGCATCCGGCTGGGTGTCTCGTTCAGGGGCGCTCGGTATCGATGGCATTACTCACTTGCCCGTCCCACTAGGTCCTAGCAATATGATCTTGGCCAAATAATCGTACATGCTGCCCAGCTCCTAAATCAGATCGCGGCGTCATGTCAGCGCTTTTGCCAGCAAAAGTGGTGTCTCGCTGCATCGCGATGGAGTGTCGTACCTGATCCCGCGCGGTGAGATTGCTCTCGTCGCTGGCGGCGGAGGAGCGCCGCGGTCTCGTCATCGTCGCGTCGATCGGCCAGTCAGTCGGTGTGCAGCTCGGGCAGCTCGTCGTACACGGAGAAGATCGAGTTCGGATTTGGGTCGAGTATGATATGGGCGGTTTAAAGAGTCGCTAGAATTGTTGAAGCTACAAGAAAACAGAGAGAGGGAGAGTGCAGAAGGATTATTGCAGGGCAGATTGCGCAAGTTGCACAACAAAAGTGTCAATGTCGCACGAGGGCATTATTACCGTGCCATGCTCTACACCTGGATCAAATCCGGTAATCGTTGGCGGCCACTATTAGACCACCTGCAGCAGCAACAAACAGCCGCAACATCCTGGCCGCAGGCCTTGGGCAAGACCATCTGGAGACCCGCTGGTTTCATGTGCTCCCTGGGACGTGCTTATCGGCCGCGGCGATAGGCCTTCGCAGGGGTGTTCGCCGGCCCAGTGGGCCCAAATTGCCAGCGCATGTCGTCAGGCCTTGGCTGAGTGGGCTCGTGGGGTCCCTTTTCTGCTCCCACACCACCGAAGGGCAGGTTTGAGTGCTGTCTGTCGCGGCAACGACGGCATATTGGGATTCATCAGCTGTTTTCTCAGACCTTTCCTTTTTTTTCCTTTTTCTTCTTCCTCATGTCTAATGATCCAATCAAAATGCCGTCAAGGTGGCCGTGCTCATTATTATAGGGACTGTAAACACAGGTACCAAAGTACACCACGACACAATCTTTATCTTGACCAACGAGTAGAGAAGGCATAAGCCAAAGGAAAGTAAGGACAAAAAGTGTCTTGAAGCAGTCACATCTCTCAAGGGCGGGGTGTCTAGTCGGATAATGCACAACTTGATCGACACCCGGATAATGCACAACTTGAACTTTTATCCGTCTTGGATTGCCGACATTGGCGTTTATGTAACGTCTTTCGGAATGGGAACACAGAGATAGCGGCGTTTGGTCGGGTTATGAGAAGATAGCCACAGACATCAGCTCCGCAATTCGGTCCGTGTCATCTCACGCCTTGCCCGCCCCGCTAGCTTTACATAAATGCCACGAGAACGGCGTCCGAGTCGACTGAACTCGACTGAACGTCGACGCACGAAACTAACCTCCTCTCAAGAGACACCAATAAAACCCAAGCCAGCAAGCATCATGTCCAGCTCAAAAGTCCATGTCGCCGTCACTCAGGTCGAGCCCGTTTGGCTTGACCTCCAGGGTGCTGTTGCAAAGACGTGTAATCTTATTAGGGATGCAGCAGCGAACAAGGCACAGCTCATCGCGTTCCCAGAATGCTTCATCCCTGGCTACCCAGCGTGGATATGGTCCGTCTGCCCAAGCCATGTCCTCCACTCGCCATCCTCCTACCGTTAGCTCATTCTCATATCAAGCAGGAGCCGCTCCGTCGACTTCGACGTCAATGTCAAGTACATCAAGAACTCACTCCGAATCGACTCACCCGAGATGGACACCATCAAAGCCTGTGCCCGCGAGAACGGCATCGCTGTCTCGTTAGGCTTCTCAGAGAACGACGACGACTCCCTCTACATCGCCCAGGTGCTCATCGGCGCCGACGGCGAGATCAAGGTCCACCGGCGCAAGATGAAGCCCACGCACATGGAACGCACAGTCTTTGGCGACGCCAACGGCATCGGTGAGGACGGTAGCGGATCCTGCTTGGTCTCTGTGGCCCAGCTGCCTTTCGCCCGCGTTGGCCAGCTGTCCTGCTGGGAGCACATCCAGCCGCTGCTTAAGTTTAATACCATCTCCCAGCGGGAGCAGATTCATGTCGCCGCATGGCCCAGCTTGGGTCCTCATTCGGGGTCCGGACCTGACCTGTGGTCCATGTCTACCGAGGGTAAGTGTGCACCCCTTCTCTCTGTTCGATACTTGGAGCATGAACTGACAATCTTCAAGGGTGCCAAACCCTAGCTCGAGTCTACGCCATCGAGGCTACTGCTTTCGTCCTGCATTGCACTGCTGTCCTAACCGAGAAGGCGATCGAGGCAAACCGCACAGCGGGATCGCCCATGATGGGCGTGCCCGGCGGCGGCTCCTCTGCCATCTTCGGTCCGGACGGGAGGAGGCTCAGTGAGCCCCTGGGAGAGAAGGAGGAGGGCATCATCTATGCCGATTTGGACCTTGATGAGCTCACGAGGATCAAGATGTTTGCTCATTGCACTGGACATTACAGTAGACCAGATCTGATGTGGCTCAATGTGGACAGTAATGCCAAGAGCCTTGTCAGAGCAGCGGGAGCGCCGGCTGTGAAGGGCGACGAGAACGCGCTTGTTGGAAGGCAAGATTGATTCATGCTCATCTACGTAGGTAAGTCCCTGCCTAGGTAGGTATGAACATGTACTACTTACAGACTCAATCGACTTCCTTTGGTTGCCCTCTGCAGCCTCGAGACCACCTCATCGTGAGCTGAAGCGGCGTGCTGTTTGTGTCCGATTAATGTCAAATTCAACCAAGCAATTTTGCAGGAAGATTTTATCATTCTGTAATGAATCAAGACTTGCAAGTCAATATCCCAACTTTCCTTTGCTAGAACTTTTGTGACTATGCCGAATCGAATCACCACCTGGGCAGTCAGGACCTGAAGGTAGGAAAGGAACATCAAGCTGATTAATGATAGAATTCACTTAATGCTTAGAATTTAAATTGAGACATTGAGGCCTCCCTGCTTGTTCAAGATCCCTGTTTGGTTTAAATCTGGATCGTCTTCAATCAAGCTCAAGAGATTACAGTGAGACACTAATCATCGGCATGGATTCGACGTTTTCTGGGTGTGGCAGTGGGCTCAAATCCCGCTGTCGTCTTGCTGATAATCTTCTCCGGCAGGAGACGAATAGAAAGAGTCCCAGGCCGTACATTGTGCGTTCATCTCCGTGTCGTCCCCGACCACGGACGGAATCTGAGACTGGTTCTCAATCAGCTGCATCGCAAGCCCCTGAGACGCGTGCCACGCAGGCTGTGTCATCTGAGTCAGAGCAGCCATAAGGGTTCAGACCGTTGATGAGCCCATTGGGGGCTACGATCTTGAAAGGTCTCTCGACGTTGAAGACAGGCCCAAGTTCGATGTCGTAACTGGAGGTTGTGGGACCGTGAATAACAATTGGACCGAACAGACCATTGGCCAGTTGCAGACTAAAGTGAGCGTGGTACCACGATGTCCTGTACTGAGTTGCTTCAAATCGATATGTCATGTTGTCACCTGGTGGTATTGGGCATTGTGTCACTCCTGGCGTGCCGTCATTCTGGCTGTTGTTAAACTGGCGGATGCCATGCCAATGTATTGACGTGCTTTGCAGCATGTCAGTCCAAAATCCCACATGGCTCGCTAACGCTCTGCTTGGTTGATCTCATACTAACCTATTGTCAGGGAGACTGTTGGTAATATGCACGACAATCTCATGTCCCCAGTCTGCCTCTATAGTCGGCCCTGGCAGAGATCCATTGAAGACCTGTACCGTTGTCTCGTAGCCATCGGGACTGAGAGTGATTTGCTCAGCATTCAGCCAATATTCCCTAATCACTCCAGTGGTGGACCAAGCCTCGTAATAGTCGGTATTGATATCATATTGACCCCAGCAAGTCCGGTTAGTTGCCGAATTTTGGCACAGGGATATCTCGCTTTGGTTCTGTGTCGAGCTGAAATCTGCCAGAGGACTTGGTATGGAGTGCGCCAATTGAAACGAAAACGCGGCGAATAGTACAAATCCATGGAGGACACAAGCCATCCTAGGAAGAAATTCCTATGCGCGAGCTGCTAGTTGAACGATTAGAGAATGAAAAACTGAGTTGGACGGTCAAAGGAAGGACTGGTTTGCATAAAGTGGATGTTGCAGAATGCAATTAAACTATAAAGAGTGGTAGTCTGTTGCGTGACAACCAACAGAGTTTTGGAAGCACGAAAAGGCCATAAAATATTGTCAAATGGGCCCCCGGGGTGCACAAGTGGGCTTGCGTCCTGACTGCTCAGCCTCGTGGATAATTTCATTCACCGTCCTCCTCCCACATCCCGAAATTTGATCTGTATTACTGGATCAAGTGTGCGTCATGATCCCGTTCATGGAGCATGCTTGCAAGGCAAATTGTGTGAAAGGTGTGGTTTTTGCTTCTAATTAAAGTATGTCTTGGGGAATTCATGACTCACAGAGTAGGAGAGCAAACATGTTTTCCTTAATATTGACTTCAATACCTTAGTATAAAGCCACAGGACATGTTGATAGTATGACTTTCATATCAAATTGTTGTTGTTCCTCTTTCTGGCGGGAACTTGAAGGGCTCGGGATAGATGGCTGGACAGACCCATCCCCTTTGTCATTGCTAACTACTGGCTGGTGGTAGAGTGTGTGTTGTTTTGACACATCCCTTCACTCACAGTTCATTCCGATGTGTATTTGGCCCTTAAAGCGCAGGCACTTTGGCTTTCGCCTTGCCTTTCTCTCCCTCTCTGATGATTAGCTGCAATAAAGAAATTCACCAAGCCAGGTCCGCGGGCCACAAAGGTACGTGGTGCTGAACTCTCGATGTGCCTGCTGCTTCCTGGGCAGCACTTGAGAGACTCGAGCGTGGCTTGGGTTGCACCATGCACGTACCCAGGTAAGCAATATGAGTCCTGCCACACATTCGCAGAGCCCTACATGGGTCTGAATGCAGAAGATCATAGTGAATGGTATGCTTGACGAGCATCTTAGTCGTTTTCTGCTGTACTTTCAAGACCACAGATGATCATGGAGCACATCCACCGATGGATGACTCCATAGTTTTTGGTTGCAGGGCTACCCGACAAGGAACAGAGATTCGACTTATCACTCAGCATCCTGAAACATCGATAGCCTGTTGCGCACAACCTATTTCCCAGGTCCGACTGATCAGATCTTCCATGACCAAACCAATCGCAGCTGTCATTTAACAACTTGAGAACAATCCTGCCCTCAGAGGAAGGACAAGAGATATCATGAGAGGTCCTTATATTTTCAGGCCCATAAAGAATGTATCTTGGGAGCATAACGTACTACCTCGCCTAATCAGTTTCAATCCTGGTCACAATGACAGCCTTGGGTATCACATTTCCAAGCGTTGCACATGGGATATGGGTAAGTACAAACATAACCTAGAGGTGCTAACACAACTGGTGTGGTTCCACAGGCCTCAGACCAGCCATTTCTACTCGAGTTATGTGATGGTGGTGTAACCTCTACTCACAAGGCAATATGCAGCCAGCCACACACTACCTACCAGGGGGAAGGGGGGTTTTTATATAGGTACTACAACCAAGTCAATAGAATTACAATATAATAGCAATGTTTAATTAAGGTCTTAATAGTATTATTAAAGTTGTATCTATCCTAACTTATTTATTCTTAACATAAAAATACTCTTAATATAATATTAGCTCTTAACATAGCCTTAAAAAAAATACCTAGATACCTCCTTATCCCCAACCCAACTATTTATTAGCTTTCTAGTAGCTTAACTATTTACTATAGAAGGATCTATAAAACTATAGAAAGATCTAAAAATAGTAGCAGATTTAGAGTAAATAAGGTTTAAACTAGTAGTTTGGATATTAGCTAATATAGAGATAAAGCTGATATTATCTTGATATAATATTAACCTCTTGATATAATTTATTTCTGACAGACTATTATTAGTATTTTGATAGTATTTTGCTATAATATCAAAATTTTGTTTGAATCTTGAGATTATTGTAAAAAATGTGTATATTGCGTGACCCAGTCAGTAACCCCCCTCCCCCTGGTAGGTATTATCGAGAAGCCTGATTTTTCCTTGCTTGGTTGGATGACCTCAGGATTACTATCAATAATATCCTCGCTGTGCCCCACACCACTGAGCAATTGGGCAGCTGGCGATCTTTGGACCGGCTAACATCCAATCATTAAGACCAATTGGGACGCCTTCTCATACTCTTTCGCAAGAGATAGGTTCACGATGAAGCTCGCTGCCGTTGGCCCCTACTCAAGGGTTACAGCATCAGCTGATACAAATACAATATGTGGATGGGGACCCCAAGCCCTGTATTTCGTGCCAATATGCGTGATTTGCCCCAAAAGAATCCTGAGCATCGGGCTTGGCTCCAGCTTGGTGGGGTGCACGAACCCGAGGACCGATCAGCATATGGATACTTGATAGGCGGTGACTGTAGAGGGACTTGTGTATGACAAGACAGTTTTACGGCTCAATAGCATCAGCCGCACCGCCCCCATGCCGTGGTAAGGCTACAGCATTATCGTGTCAGAGTCAAGGAGTCGAGGCTACAAACTCCGCCTTCCGCTGATTGACTTACCTCTTTACCACTTATGGGCACTTCGACCATAACCAAACCTTCCGAGAAACAACAAACACAGACTTTGATATATTCAGCGTACAATTGCTTTTTCACCATGGAACGTGCAGCACAACGCATCGAAAAGCATCTCAAAGAAGTTGATAATGGAGATCATGGCTGTTTTCTTAGCCATCCGAAAATTGGGACACCAACGATCCTTGCAGGATTTTATCAAGGACAACTTGCAGTCGCGGGATGGTGGTTCCATCGAAATATCAAATCTGCTTCTTCCAACAGATGGAAACGCAGAGTCTGATGGCGCCATCACAACTGCACAACCTGCAAAGCGAACGGATGAAGTGCATGGGCCGGAATACAGGACGCTCTTGAATCCAACAAATGATGAAAACGGCAGTCGGACTCCAAATGTGATGGGTCCAAAGCGTAGTGTCAAGCCTGGTCACCTTTGGCGACGGCTAATCAGAAGGTATCTATTAAGGGGCTAACTAAGCAAGTTTACTAACTAGAATACCAGCTAGGCTGCCTATAATACTAGATAGCTTCTCCTTAATATACACACCTACTATAAATACACCTTTAATTAAATAAGCTATTAGAAACCCTCTATTTAGTTTCCTAATTTAATTTATAAAATTATTAAGTATTTTATAATATAGTAGCTATAATTTTAGTTTAATTCTCCTAGTTTTTATACTAAAAACTAATCCCCTAGTAATATTATATATAACTATCTTTCCTATATATAATAATTAAAATAATATTATAACCTAGCCTAGTTAGCTAGAGGCCCTAAATATCTGGTTATATTTTAAATAATTATTACTAAATAGCTAAGCTATTTTCTTAGGTACTAAGTTACTACTAGCCTAGTAGCTCTAATAAATATCTAGCTATTAGATCCCCTTAATTAAAGTAATTTACTCTTATAACTATAAAGCCCCTACTCTTTATTTTCTAATCCTTAATACTTATACTTTTTATAGATTTTAAGCTAGGCTTATAATACTCCTATAGGCTATATAAGAAAAAAGCTACTATAAAAGCTACTAGGCTCTTACTAATATTTACTTATATAATATTTAGCTTTATTACCTAAGTTATATATTATATCTTCCTAAAGGGGTACTACTTTTACCTTAATAGCTAAGATATTATAATTTAGGTTAATTAGGGATTATACTTATATGTAATATCTCCTTAAAATTATATAAGACTAATAGCTAAGCTTTAGTCTAAGTAGAAATAGCTATTAGAAAATTTACTTTTATATCTATATTTACTACCTATATTATATCCCTATTATTACTACTTATCTTTACTACTTATAGTAAATTAGGAGATAGTAGTTTATATATTAGGGGGGAGGCTTTTTTAGACAAAGAGTAGGCCCTCTTCCAAAAAGGCTTGGGGTACTTCTTAAAAGTAGCTAGTATAGCTAAGTCTACCTTTAAAGCTTCTAATACTATAGGTATTATATTTATATTAATATTTCTATAAAGCTTAATACCTATCTTATAGATTCTTTTAAGCTTTTTGGCTAAAGACTATATAAAACCCACCTTAGGGTCTTTAATTAATTTTACCAAATAGTATTTATATCTTACAGGCTATAGCTTATAATAGTTAGTATATTAGGCTAGCTTTATATATAAGCTAGAAGTATAGTTAATTATTTAGTTAGTATAATAGCTATACTATTTAACCTGGGAATAAAAGGTTTTTATATAATAACCTTGGTAACTAGGATTATATAAGGTAATCTTAAACTTCTTTTTAATCTTAAATACTACTATATTATAACCAAAAAGCCTAAAGTATCTAAGAGTAGGTTTAAAAAGGGAAACTAATTAAGTATCGGTACTTATTACTATATTTAGCTTATACCATAATAGCTTATACTATACGGGTTAAAAGCCAGTCTAGAAGAATACCTCCTTTTTAATCAGGTTTATAATATCTTTTACTATAGCCTGGCTAATCTAAAGGGTTTATAATATATCCTATATAATATAGGTATACTACTTTTCTAGGAGTATAATATTAATAATACTAGCTATTTAGCCTATTTTAAGCTTTATCTTAAAAGCTATAATAGTATTTTAGATAGATTTACTTACCGGTTATAAGGTATACCCTAAAGGGGTTAGCCTAATTAAGAGTAAGTTAGCTAAAAATATTTTAAATATATTATAAACCTTATAGTATAATTAGTATAGTTTTATCCAGGGAGTATTTTTTACTAGAGTAAGTAGTATATAGGTATCCTCCTAGTATAAGCTAGTTATTATAGTTATCTTAGTTATAACCCCTAAGTATATAAATTTATTTTTCCCTAATATTTAGCTAAAGGTTTATATTAATATAACCTATACCTATAATTTAAAGCTACTTTTACTAGAGTTTATATTACTAGGTATAAAGGCTACTATTAGTAGGCTTTAAGAATTTAAATCTAGGGGTATACTTATTATATAATAGGATTACATTAAGGGAAATTATAAGTAAAAAGCTACCTTATTATCTATTTTTATAAAAACTACTATATTTAAGTATTAAAGTATTATACTTATAACCTTATAGGTATAAGTCTTATAATCCTACTAGGTATATAGGTTATAGCTATTAATAAACCTATTAAGGGTAGTTCCTAGCTTTATAAGTATATCTCTCTAGATATTAAACTTTCTTATAAAGCTATTAAGTTATCCGCTAAGGTATATTTAAGTGGTAGTATTCTTATTTCTAATAATACTCTTCCTGGGAAATTTAATATATAGTGGTAGGGTCGTAATAGCTTTATACCACTTAGCTTACTATAGGTTAGTAGGAGAAGAAAACTTAACTTTACGGGTAAATTAAGCTATATTCTTAGTTTCCTACTAAGGGTATATTAGTATTTATTAAGCTATTATTTTAGCCTAACCTTAAAGGCTATAAGGTAGCTAAGTAACTTCTAAGGGTCTAGGTGGTATTTTTTATTCTAGAGATATCTAAAATGGCCTAGTAGGAGGTTTTTTAGTATTTCTCTAAGGTAATTAGCTGGGAATAATAATGTAAATTACTATCCTTCTAGAGGCGGGACCGGTAATAGTTAATATAGTATTTTAGCCTGAAAATATAACTTATTAGCGGCTTGGTTGTGGTATACACCAAAATACTAACAGCAGTAGGTTTTGGCGCGAATAATGTGGGGGAAGGTTGTTGTGGGCAGGTGCTGATGTCTGCTCATGAGATTGCGCGTAGTCCTATCGTCCACCATGGTTGAAATCCCTCAGTCCCCCCTCACAGCAATGACTTGGCATATAGTCGGATCGCCTTTTCCTCAAAATCCCCCAACTTGATAGGAGAATCCTCGGGAGTTGCCGTCTTCGGGATGACGTCCCACTGGTTCTGCTCCGCCAGGTGCAGGATGGGCGTCTTCATGTCCGTCGGAACCCTCTGCACTGCCCAGTTCTTGCCCGAGATCTCGTTGATCTTCTCGGCCACCTGGTCGAGCGTGTACCACGAGTTGACGACCGTTATCCACGAGTGCTTGTACTTCTGAGGCTCCCGGAAGGTCTCCGCCAGCACGCGGCCAATGTCGGACCGCAGGGTGAACGGGTGCCGGACCTGCCCGGTGCCTCGGACGACGATGGTCGACTTTTCGGCGTCGGCGCTTACGAGCGCGGGCACGATGTCATCAAAGAACCCGCTTGCGATGCCAGTCCACCCTGTGCTCGGTAAGTCGCGTGTCCCGTCAAAGAATTGCGCCGGGGGAAAGAGAGAGAAGGGGAAAGGAAACTTTACCACCAGGAAAGTTGGACGAATCCTTCGAGCGAGCCCAGTGGTTGCGTCGCGATGCCGGCGACGGTCTAGATCACGGTTCCTGTCAGTGTCGATGAGCGCAGATGGGGCTTAGAGCACTTGAGGTGATCGCCCCTGCGAAAAGATCGAGAGGGCTGACGGACCGTCTTCTCTCGTGAAAGTGGCACCACGTTGAAGCCGCTCTCGGCAAGAGCTCGGGTCACTAGCCCGACGGTTACAAACAGGTCATTATAATGTCGGAGACGTGATCGTTTGGCCTACCCTCACGTCCGACACGCCCCGTCGCGCCGAAAACGGCAATCTTCTTGTAGCTCGCCATTGGTTCTTTGCGTATTTTGATGCAGTGCTGAGCTACCAGAGCAATACAGGCCAGTAGGAAGAACTTGTACCAGGTGTGGGAAGACAGATTGACTTGGTTAGACTTTCGAAGTGCTAGGCTAATCCACTTTCGATCTAAATTTGGATCAGATTGGATTGAGTCGAAGCCAGTTAACGTCTTATACCCGGCCCCGCTGGAGAAATCAGGGTAGTCATCGTTCGACCGAAGAACCCGGATGCGTCCAGGACTGGGAAACTGCCGGGAATCTACCACGTCCACGGAGGCGGTCTTAGCAGGCACCAGATTTGGAGGGCTGGATCTCGTCGCCGGGTGGGTCAAAGAGGCCGGCGCCGTCGGCGTCGCGGTGGAGTACAGGCCCCCTCCCGAACACACGCACCCGGCTCCCATCGAAGATTGCTACGCCGGGCTCGTCTGGATGCACGACCACGCGGAGGAGCTGGGCGTCGACCCGCGCCGGATCATGGTGGAAGGCCAGTCCGCCGGCGGGGGCATCGCGGCGTCTCTGGCGCTCATGGCGCGCGACAGGAAGGGCCCGCCGCTGTGTGCGCAGCTGCTCGGTGTACCAATGCTTGATGACAGGAACAGCAGTGTTTCCCTTGCACAATACCCATCAGGGCCGTCCTGGAACGAAGCAGCAAACAAGTTTGCCTGGTCCGGACTGCCGCCGGCCTTCATCGACGTGAGCTCGGCAGAACCGTTCCGCGACGAGGCGGTCGAGTACGCGACCCGCTTGTGGCACCACGCCGTCCAGGCCGAGCTTCACGTCTGGCCGGGAGGGCCACACGCATTCGACGTTCTGACCCCCGCGGCCGCGCTTTCGAAGACTTCCATTTCTACCCGGACCGCTTTAATGAAAAGAACGCTGGCTCCAGGGCCTGTGTAGGAAAAACAGTCAACCCCGGGGAAGCTGAGCAAAGATGTAAAAGTAGGGTTTAGGTTATATAACTTGGCTTAATTAGTAGCAGGTAGCTAAATACTCTCTAATTTAGTTTATATAAATCTCCGTTTTCTATAATTATTAGGAAGGAGGTTATGTGCCCTAAAGCCTTAGAATGCCGGAGTATATATAAGTAATCCCCACTTTAACCTAAAAGAATATCCGCTATATAATTTCTTTATACTAAATTTCTTATTTAATATTATATTATTAAATAATCTCTTATTAATCCTTAAATTATAATGAATATATTATAAATTAATATATTATAAAGCAAAAAGCTTAAATTAAGTACCTTATAGCTATAAAGTATAAATTTACTCCTAATCTTAATAAGAAGTTTAAATTAATAAAAATTATATTAAGAAAAAGCTAAAAGCTAGGAATACTTATAACTAAGAGATTAAAGCCTAAGAAAAAGACATTAGTAAGGAGATTAAATTTAATATAGATAAAGAGTTAGAAGATAATAAGGAGGAAGATAAACCACCTATAGAAATATAGACTTACTGTCAGGGCCGTGGGGCTGAACGTGTGCAGGGACCCTTCGGGTCCAGTCACTTGGCTTATCTTATCAGCCCAACTGGCCTCCAAAACTTCAGCAAGGCCAAATCGTAGCTCTTCTACCTTCTTCCCTTCTTTTATTTAGGCAACTATAGATGTAAATCAACAATTCCTTACAGTCAGCTTGTGCCTCTGTTGCTATTTGACGTGGGGACCGTCTCACTTACTTTAATAGAATATCTAAAATACCCTTATAATATATTAATTAAAAGAGCTACTTCTAAGCTGTAAAATACTATGTTAAATAACATTTATAATTAAAATTAACTTAGTAATAGCTTTATAAAGATATAGTATTTTGTGTGTTGTATTAATTATTTAGCTATGTAAAATATGGGGGTATCCGAAATGGTGGCCCACCATGGTATTAACTTTGAATGAACACAGTGCTAATTATCAACCCCGAGGCTGCCTTCTGTCCAACCTATTGACAGAGACCATGTGGACTTATGATATCATTTTCCCCGAAGACGATCGGGTAGCTCAATGGTGGCTAAAGAAACAGCTCGATGACCATGATCTTGACACCATGCTATCCCAAAGGCCACGCAACCCTCAGATACACGAATCTCCCATGAATATCAGTACTCCAAACGACGTCGGTAGCCTATGCCGAAGATATCCCCACTGGAAAGAGCGTCTCTACAGACTCTGAAGGAAAGTCAATAAGCCGAGCCCAGTTGAGTCGCGATTCGAAGCTTGTGCAACGCGGTTGCACGACCGGAGTCGCACCAACCCTTCTATCTCCTGGCTGAGTGGAGTTACAAGCGTCTGTATGACGGAAATTTTGGGCGCGTGGGCCGCGGTATTTACTACTCCACAATACCTGGCACCGAGAGATGGACAGCTTGAACAAATTGCTAAGATGCCTATGAGCCCGCATCTTGGGTTAACAAGATAGGTATAAAGATAGGTGAATATATTTGACCGACAAGGCAGACGCGGCAAGAGCGTTGCACGATTTATGAAGAGGAAGGTAAGGCCTTTGAAGAGAGGTGCAAGATTTACAAAGAGCAGGGAAAGAATACTTGATCGACACTCTTTTATGATGTGTTCATGAAGATTGTGTTCTCGTAATAGATTTTAATGCAAGTTACCGTCATTTATCAATGAGTTCAAATGGATACACATTTATAGCAAAGTGCAAGAGAGATTAAAGTAGTGATATGTATACTTGTATACTTTAATTCTGTTTGGTGACTACTCACCAGTGTTTTAGACGCGTTAACATCAGTTACGAGGTCAAACGCTATCGGATTTGTACCATGTACGGGGAGTTTTGTAGTATCTTTGTCAATGTCGAAACAATCGGGGAAGCTGCTCCTCCCCGCTGGCTGGTGAGGTGGTTGATCAGATGATTATAAAATAAGAATTATTGTTATTTACAAGCGCGACTAGATGACCGAGGTTACCTGAGAGTCATATACTTCGGCTTGCGCCTTAGTAATGCTTTAGATATCCTCAGTTGCCTGAGCCTTCAGATGTCAATTCTCCGTTCGGACTGCGTAGGAGGAAAATCTTTCCCCACAAAATCTTGTTTGAAAGTAGGCGTTAAATAATTCTGAGTCCTCCCACTTTGTGATACACCAGAGCTCCCTCCATTCACAGAGATGAAAAAGAACTAAAAAATCTTCTGGATCGCAGTGAACTCTGAAGTTCGAGGCTCCTTTTTCAAAAATGTTATCCCATTTTGAGATCCATGTTGATATCAGGACCTTGCCGACGATTTCAAATTTCTCAGAGTCATGATGTCGCGCTAGAAATGCGAATCTGTTCCAGAAAGGGTAAACCTTGCCCGTCCAGTGGGAAGAGCGGGAAATAAGCAACCAGTCTCCATCCTGTGCTTCTGGCGGAAGGCTTATACCTGCAGCAGAGCTGGGAATGGCCTTGCTCTGCATCCATTTCTCTATTCCTGGCGGTCTGGATTTCAGGCCATGCCTCTGGAACCATTGACCTTGACATTCAAAATCCCACCTCTCCTGTTTGAAAATGATTCGACATCCCCGGAAGAGCAAAGAGGCTTTGAGAATTGACTCATCTCTCGAGTCTGTCAGTTTGAGCATCATCCGTGGCAGACTTGTAGATGATCGTCGAAGCTCCATCGCAGCAACAAGGTTTCCGGACGGCCTTTCTTTGAGCTTGACATTCAACCCAACGCTCATTGCATAGTTTGTCAAGTCCGGGTTCGGGTGGACATAATCGCCATTTATGATTTCTGTTCTTGCCCTGTGTAGAACCTCAACCGCCAGGTCCATTCTGTCCTTCGTGTAATCTGGTTGAAAATGATGGCCCTCGACCGGTCTGGTTATCGAGAGGACCCCGTAAACACTGTCTCTGGGGTCCTCACATGAAAGCGATGCGACATGTGCAGTTGCTGTAATAAATGGGATTAAGGATTGTTCTCTTGCGCCAGCTAGCAGCAGTGGAATTGCCTCTTGAATGCTTGACCACACCGTGTTCCACATGGGGGTCCTCACAAACAGCCCATAGTTGGTACTCCGGAGCAGCCAGCATTGAATCATCGAACTCGTCACCCAGAGCCAGGATATCGGTAATGTCTGGTCGTCACAGTAAACACTCATGTCCCTTCCGAGGAAAAGCTCTTGGTAGATCCAAACCCGGTGAAAATACGGGCGAGCGAGAAAGCTTGCCACCGCGTTGCACAGTCGAAGTAGGAGAGATCTGGAATGCTTCCACCTCCACGTAGCAGCTTCTCGACTGATTAACTTTGTTCTGTAAAAAAGGTTTCCATCCCAGGAGGTGTATTCTTCAGAGTGGAGAAGCGAGCGAAACCTTTTCTCTTGTCCATGAAGGAATTCATAGAGAAATTTACTGTCATCCCCATGAGCTCCCACGCATGCAAGCACTCGCGAAGCCGTCTCGAAAATTTCTCCCATCATGGCCACTTGCGCACCCTTCTCGTCGTTGTCGAGTTGATTGACACATATCGAATCGATCCAAATGAGGTAGTCCCCGGTTCCATCATCATCGTGCTGACTCGCTTGTCTGAGCGCATATTCGCAATTCAAGCGCACGTCCATCCGCTGTCCGTTGACAATAATCGAGGTGAGACGCGTCGGATCGCCCCAGGTGTACGATATGGCACGGTACGGCGGCGCTTCGGCAATGGGAAAGGTCGCGAGCTCGCAGTGGACTGGAATTGTGCGAGTTTTGTCCACACTGACGACTTTTAGCAGTCTGATGTGAGTCTTGGCATCCTGGAGAGGATTGTGCTGGAATATGACTGGTTCCGTCAAAGTGGCCATGCTGGCCGGACGTGTTGCGGAAGTGTCCGCCAGGTGTTGAGGCGACAGAATAGTTATCAGAACGTCGGTGGAAAGGGACGGGATGGGGGAGGGAAATTTCCGCATCATGCACTAATAATAATTGAGGAGGGAGGGTCGTAAGCACTAGAGAGGTGATTGTCCCCAGGGTTACTTCAGCTGAGCTCGTGTGCCTCACATCCCTGGCCAAGCTGGCCACATTTGAATCCATAGCCTGGTCTGTCTGATTGCTGTTTTCTACGATGTCACCTTGGTACATTGGCCGACCTCAGCTCTTTGATTGTTTTCCCAGGCCTTCATACGCGTGTGTTAAACCGAACATTTTCTCTCAGGCCAATCTATCCTAGGACCCATGCTACGGTGTCTGGGGCTCGGGGCAGCAAGTTTAGTGATGCCGCCAATGTCTACTACAACAGGCCTGCTGGTTGCTGGATTTGCGCGAACTTACTTCGAGATGGGCAGAACATTAGATCGAACTGCAAATTGGATAGTCCAATTGGCAGAGCACCAAGTACGGTTTCAATATGTGGTCAAAGGAACGCGGAGGGAGATCTGACCATCTGTATGCTTATGTCGAGCGATGGAAACCCCCTTGTTCGAGAGCACGTGGAATCCTTGTTGCCACCGAAAGCCGTTCCGGACCCAGGCTGAAAGAGACTTCGACTCCCAGAGACATGTAAAACCCCCGCAGCCACGTAACGTGACACGAAATCGGGAAATGCAACGCCACGAGCTAGACTCTCTTCTACGCAAAACTTCCGAAGTTGCATCACTTACGGGCGCAAGTTCAACTCAATGTGTTATGAAGAGCCAGGTCTTATAATGCTGAAGTTGTTATAAAGATGTACGGATCCCCAGAAATGTCCCTCGGAAACCCGAGATAAGGAAACGAAATTGTTTTCCGGCAGAAGAATGATAAATTTCTTCCTAACTTCAGTACAGAAGACATGAAATTGAGTTCGGCATGCCTAATTAGTCTGCCGATCTCCCGTCTCGTGATGGGTAATGCCATGCTTTTCGGGGCTTACTGGCTGAGCTGGCGTAACGGAATCGTGAATACTGAAACTATTGAAACTAGTTTCTCTCTAGCGATGCGTCATTCCTTTTGTCAGTCTTCTGGCTTCTTCAAACACATCAGCACCATGCTATTTGCGGAAGTACATCCTGCCCTCTCGAGTAGCACAATGCGTCATGCCACCCTTGCTCCCTTCTTGGTATTGGTTTCTGCAGTTACACTGTTTCGGTCGATCCAGCACGAGGGTATGGCTATCTTTCATTTCCGATTCCACGTCCTCAGGTGGCTGGTTATAAAGTCAACTGTTCCCAGAGGATATCTAATCCGAAGTATGTGCTCTCCCAGGACATGATTTGCATGCTCCTTTTCTCTCCACTTTCCAAATACTCTGTGAACTCACAAATATCATTCTGAAGATGTTTCTTGCAATCAAATCGCTGCAGATTGGCGTTCTTGCAGCTCTATCCACTGCCGTTCAAGGCTGGAAGCGTGAGTTCCCCTCACGTGAGCGATCTCTTCTGGGTCATCTTTCGCTGACTCTTGCCCTACAGTGCAATGGTACGCCGGCATCAACATAAACTGCCAGGTTCGTGACAGCTTTGACGATTTTACGGTTCGGGTCTGGCAAGGACAGTGTGCCGGCGACGCAGCCGCCTGCAACCCGTCTAGTGGCAGCAACTTCACCTCGACCGCCACGGAGTGCCATGATGATATTTACAATGCAGGGGTCGTCACATCGACCGAAAACTGCGATCGTGAGATTGGTAGGGGGTCTGCTCTTGTAGTCAGTGGGTGTTGCCAATTCTTTGGTGGCCAGGATGCGTGTCCCGGCTCGCCGTACCTGGAACTAGCTGAAGATGACTGTGAGGATCCGATTCAAATCACCGAATTCATATGTGTAAGTTCAAAAGGCCACAAAATATGACCTCTTGGATGTAGCATTGCTGATTCTTCTTAGAACGATGACTGCCAGTGCTGACGTGGCGAACAACTAATGACAACGTGAATTCGACGACGTTGGCTGGTACGACGGCTACGATCCAACCCCAGCTTGAATGACCTGACGATATGCCAGCAAAATTTCTCAATTGATAAGGGATTGATGGAGTTGACATGTGGATACGCTCATAATGGCTACTATATGCGATCAGTGGTACGAACGCTCTAAGGCATCTAGCATCACCATTTTGTCACACCAACCCTAGCTTGTGGTGTCGAGATTTATTTCTTCGAATCTTGGTTCAATCACATGCTGCAGTGGCTCTCCAGAATACTCCACACCAGTCCTTCTATACAAATCAATACGCAGATGCTGGCTGAGCATGTCAAACGAACAGAAATCGCACTGAAAATGTGTTTCATTAAAAACATCAAGTGGCCCTACGTATGCTATCTGTCCATCTTAAGTTTTAAACGGTGAGACTGAAGGAAAATCTCCTTTCCACTGCAAGACCAAAGTAGTCCAACAACACACGGTCCTAGGCATGCCTGAGGATTCCTTGACGGTGCTATCATCCCAATACTCCAGTAAATTAAGAGAGACTAGGATGGCCTCGAACCTGAGGAGGCAGGTGGCAACCGAGGTGGAAGACGCAAGGAAATAGAACGACCACTACACTTGACCATTCAGAAGCTGGCGAACAAGTGCAAAGTCTAAGATAACCATCTTCCTTCCGCCCCCATACTCAGCGAAGCGTTCACAACTGTCACGCAAGAGTATAGGGCGCTTCACAACACAACTTCAGACGGGTAAGCTGCGACTTTGCCCGACGTGGGATACCACCAGTTATCAGTGGCCTGGATAACGGCCGTGTCAGCAAGGCAAATTTTGCGTACACTGTTGGAAGCTTGTGGGCTTACTGTGAATGTGCCCGAGCTTGCGCAAGGTTCGGCTGAGGAGACATCAGGCGCAGCGCTTGAGACAGGGTGCAGTCCGTTGGAGGCTGTGGAATTGTCAAAGATAGGTAACATGGGATATATCTTTTGAGGATCCTCGGCTGGGACGGGCTGGTTTCCGGCAGCCGTCAGCGAGACCGAGCTGGCGCATAAGTTGACATCCTTGTATAGGTCTAAGGCTTTGGCTCCCAATCGGTGCCAGCGACGCAAATGATCACCAAGCTTATCTAGTCGGGAGAAAGATTTGTCGTCACATAACCCGCATGGGAAGCTGGGGCCAATGTTGATATTGATGTGGCGTGTTGGGCAAAAGGACTTTGCAAATTGCGCTCCACAAATGCAGGGGAATGAGAGGGGCCCGAAATTCAATGCATGCTATTCAAGGTCTGACTTTGTGGAAGAAACAAACGGGCAGTCGGCGCAGATGTTGTGAAGGAAGTCGATCTTGCCATGCTCATGAGTGGCGGGCATTTTGACGAAGTCTGACATGGGTCGGCTCGTGGTATTGTGACAGACTGTTGGGCAGCCAACGTCGGCCTACCCAGCTTCTTGCGTCGGCCTACCCAGCTCTTTCTGTTGGCCCACCCATACAAAGGAAATAGGTGTAAACACTAACAAAAATCTTGTATACCTTGGATTCTGACAAAGGATTACCCCGCTATCTACACACAAGCCCTCTACACACAAGCCCTCTACACACAAGCCTTTTATACACAAGCCCTTTATACACAAGCCCTCTACATACAAGCCCTCTATATATATGCTGTATATAAGCCTTCTACACACAAGCCCTCTATATACAAGCCCTCTGTATATAAGCCCTTTATATATAAGCCCTCTACATATAAGCCCTCTGTATATAAGCCCTCTATATATAAGCCCTCTGTATATAAGCTAGCCTTCTATATATAAGATAAAGGGCTTGTATATAGAGGGCTTATATATAGAGGGCTTGTGTGTAGAGGGCTTATGTGTAGAGGGAAGCTTTTTGGAGATGTGGGGTAGCTCTTATGATTAGTCAGAAAGTACTTAAGGTTTCTAGTAAAATGTTAGGAAAGATGTGTACTGGGTGGGCGTACAGAAAGAGCTGGGTAGGCCGACGCAAGAAGCTGGGTAGGCCGACGTTGGCTGACTGTTGGGTATTGGTTTAAAAAGAACAGTTTAAAAATGTAGGCACTTGGGTATTTAAGGAGACTACCGAAGGCGTGCAGACGTGGCAAGGCAAAGACATAGTCTGCACTTAGAGATTCCAACAAGCTTTCTGGGTTGAGGGGGCTTGGCTGTCAATACCTACACTTAAATGAAGACAACACAGATCGGTATACCTTCGGGGTACACTGGTCTCAACATGGGCCACAAAATGGTCCAGCGTGAGGGCGAGGATTAGGTGTGCAGGCCACTTTGAGGTTGAGCAGTTCTTCTTTTGTCAGCTGCAGCAATGGACAGTGGACGACACACCCCCATGAGGTCGTTTCTCGGTACCCTTCAGGTTGACTCAAGCACCAAAGGTGACATGTCCACCCTCTGCGGGTCATTGCCTGATGATCTCCTTGCTAATCAATTATGTGCCAGGGGCTCGTTTGGCTGGTTGTCTCTACTGCGACAGTAGAAATTAGGGTGCAACTTCTGCATCGATGCCTGACGAAGGAGTCCTGCGTAACGTCAAGGCCCGACAGGCCTTTGAGGCAACCAATTAAATGCCAGTAACTGCCCTAAAATCTGCTTGGCTGCTTAATGCGGAAAAAGGAGGGTGCAGCGTAGGGTGCAAAAGGTGTAAAAGAGGGTGCTGACTGGAACGGCTACTCCCTTAATGCAGACCCCTTCATGACAGGAAAACACTGCAGTTGGTATTTACCACGGCAAACTAAACGCCATTTGGGCTGGCTTGCACATAAGTTTGTGGTTCGAAAACCACAGCATTCGATCGATACGCATCGAAACATGCATCTACAAGTTGAGATGAGGCATTCGGTGAATTTGCAGCAGTTGAGGCGCCAGCCTCCCGCGATCCTCCACACTCTTCTCTTCTACACTTTTCAATGCATGTGCTTGAATTCAAGTCACCGGTGCTGTGAAGTCATCGAGGAAGTTATCACCTCTTATATGGTGGCAGTCCTGTTGACAGACTCTGTTCGGACATCTAGTTCATGCTGAATCTCATGCTTAAACCAGCCATGTGGGCTTTTCTCCTCTTCGAAATTGCCATAGCTATAGTGAACTTACTGTCGGAATAGCAGCTAAGGTGAACGTACGACTTACACGGCTAGCGTGGCCGTGTGACTAAGTAGGCCTTAGCGTGGGCATATGTGTCAACTCTGTCACACAATGTTGCCCCTTACCAATACCTAGTAATCAAGATCATCCAACAACAGAACCAATTCATACCAATCGTTATTTGATACGTACGTACGTACAAGCCATATGGCAAAGGCCATTCAACACTTACCACAGGAACTGGTGATTAGCACCATAATGCCAGGTCATGTTTCACGACGTCCTATTTTTAGACCGGCTGAAACACAAAACAGCTTCCAGATAGGAGTCGGGCTCTGAGAAGCCACTAGTTCAGGAACAAGGTTTTTCAATGCATAACTACCTACGTGGCGAGTAGGAATACTGACCGGAATACGAGGAACCAAATGTGAAGCAATTCTACATTCACTTGTATTTAATCGCCATGCACGGTATTGCTAGCATGTATCGACAACTTCGTTTTGCATTCTTATATCCGGGAGGAGGTGTTTCTAGGTCACATTGGTAGCAAAATTGGAAATGATGCACTTGCTAATTACTTCATGGGGTAAATTGAAGCTGGTGGGAGGGAGACCTGGTGAGTCGACAAAGTTTCTGTTTCTGGAAAAGGTAGGACGAAATCCATCCTCCAGAGATAGTCTGGATGCAACTTGGAGCGTACAATTATGGGAAGAGATGGTGTGTGTTGTGCGAAGTTTTGAACTGGCAGCAGGTCACACATCCACATTCTTAAACAGCTTGATCTTGATTCACCTTTGCCTTTTAGTAACAACAGTCTACAACGTGACCTTGGTAGAGACTGCTCTCTCTGACAATCAAGTTTACATCGACTAGACTGAAGAGTCACGGGATCAGCCCCACCTCAGGATTCACCCCGCTTACGGATTACATTTTCTACAATGCGATGTCTTCTTACTTTCCCTACCAGGATGCAATCAACGTGTATTGTTAGCCCTGCGCCGAGTTGGCATCACGACAGAATTGATCTCCCTCATGGAACCGAATCTCCTCCCTCTCAATGCCTCACCTAGAAACTACTTTCGCACAGAGAGTTGGTCAGCGTCTCAGACATTTGATAATGTGTTCGCGCTTCTGGATGAGGAGCGGAGCCGTCAGCTAGCGGAGCAAGTGATTCCTGCCGTCACGTACACGGGCACTTTCGAACTCGTCGGAAGGGAAGATGGCCTTGATCCTCCGACCGAGCTGTGCAACCCCTGCAAGAGATTGATTCAACACCCGCCGCCGACGTACTCCTGGAAAGACCTTGGAGATTCAGAAGTCTTTCCGCCGGCAAGATTCTGGATTCCACATCATGACACTCTCTTTCAGCTCATTGACTGTTGCTTCAGTCGCGCTGGGAGTTGTCGACTGTGTCAGCTGCTCTGGCATGGTATACGGCGTGAGATTCTCAGGCATCGTTCGAGCAAAACGGAGAATCCGAAAATTGGCTGGTATGATGGTGGACTGAAAGTGGCACTACACAACTATAACGACATCACGTACTGTATTGCCCTGAATATCCTCCTAGAACCACTGCGTGGTCTCTGTGAGAATTTCTACGTTAGGATGGTTCACAGTGGGTGCCCCCGTTCGACTTTCCTTCTACCACCAGAGAATTCTTTCTGACAGATCATAGAGCACAGCGTAGATGCGATGAGGTTGCATCCATTAATTGCAGAGTCTACGGATTCTGATTCCACTTCTAATCAGATCGGAAAATGGATAGAGAATTGCTTAGAAAAGCACAGCCTGTGTCAAATTCCCGAACCATCAGATTGTGAGCGGCCCACAAGGCTGATACTCATGGATCACTCAGCTGGTATTTTCCAGTTAACAACCGACTTCGCACCTGACACGAAGTACGCCGCTATCAGCTATCGTTGGGGCAGTGGGAAGGATTGTTTTATTTTGACGCAGGAGACCGCCGCAGGCATGCGGCACGGTGTGTCTACCGCACTCCTCCCGAAGACGCTCCTTGACACCTGCCGTATTGCTCACCGCATAGGGCTCAAATATGTCTGGATTGACAGACTTTGCATTTACCAGGACTCGCGCGAAGACTGGAGTCAGGAGGCTTCAAGGATGGCACTCATCTACAAACATGCCTTCCTTACTATTTCCGCCGCATGCGCGTCACACGAAAACCAAGGGTGCTTCAGGAAGCGGAATGTGGCTGGGATCCAGCCGTTGCGGTTGATTTCGAATCCGTTGCTGTCCCCCAAGCCGGCTACTGGCTTTTATGAGAGCAGCTATATCACCAGCGACGAGCCGCAGGAAGATCAAAAGGATGCAGGGAAACTGGGGAACCTGGCGGACCGGGGCTGGGTGTTCCAGGAGAGAACCCTCTCTCAACGCATCGTGCACTTCGCGCAAGAGGAGGTATATTGGGAATGCAGGGAGCTTGAAGCGAGCGAAGCATGGCCTGAACATACAGAAGCTTTCTTGACACCGAGGCGTCCGTCTGTCCTGTATGGTCCTGGCAAGGAACGCTGGGACAAACACTCACTTTGGCATGAAGTCGTCCAAGAGTATTCCACGCGCGAGTTCACATACGACAGAGACAAGCTGCCAGCGCTGTCAGGGCTCGCAAGAGAGACGGCAGAGCTTCGCAAAGATGCCAACGATGAGTACCTTGCCGGACTCTGGCGATCGACCGTGCTATGTGACCTATGCTGGGACAATTGTTACGAGACGCCCATGATACCAAAGGAGTATCTTGCGCCCTCCTGGTCATGGGCAAGTTTACACGCCAAGACGGGCTACACCGGCGGCGGTTCGGGATTTGGTTACAGGCCGGCGGCAAAGTTCAAAGACGCTCGCCTCAAATTCGCGACTGCTGATGCCTATGGAGCAGTTCTTGACGGATGGATGCATCTATTCGGGCACCTGAAGGCCGTCACGGTTGTCCGGCGAAGGACTTCTGCGGACGAATCACATCGAAGGGAGCCGTGGCCTGTCGTAATCCGGGACGCAGACGGAGTTCCCTTTTCTTTTCTCGGTTATTCTGTTGGTAAGCTCGACATTGATTCCTTTGCCGCGGGAGGAAGCAGTTCAGTGCCATTTTCCTGCTTGCCTGTTCTGAAGGATCGGGAAGATGACCCCGAGACGGAACACGGTCCCGAATTCTACTGTCTCCTTCTCGTTCGTAACGGTTCCATCACGTATATCAGGTCAGGTGAAGCTTTGCCCTCCCCCGAAACACCGTTTGCAGATGAGTACCAGAGGGCAGGTCTCGCTCGGATGAAAGTCAACAATTGGTTGGCTTTCAAAGCCTGGTTGGCAGAAAGCCCAGAACGAGACATTGTAATTCGATGAGACTGCACAAGAAATAATATGAAGCTTTTAATAATTTGATATTTCCGATAGCGCCATTGCCACCATTCCTACCTCTCTCCATGAGATAGGTAGGGTTCGCAACTCACTACATTGACCTGTTCAACCCGCAAGATTTCATGGAACAGCAAAAGAGTGCTGCGTTACCATATGTAGGAACCAAATGGACACTTCTGCGCACGATTGAAGGTTCACTGCTCTCTCCTTCTACTCCACAACTGAATTTAGCTACTGTGAGACGACGAATCGAACATGGCGCGATGTTTTCCAACGCGTCCAGTGAGTTTAGCACCATTACAGGCTAGCCAGGACTTTTCACACTGCCTACAGTTATCTCTTTTCCTCTGAGAGACCGAAGTCGATCAGCGGAACAAAATAGCTCTAACACATATCCATCCTCCCTTTGAACCCGCCCGCCATTAAAATCCCCTGATACTCTCATGGCGATGGCCTGGTTGCCAGCAATGCCACAAAGCATCATGTGTGTACCATCTAGCCTCTGCATCGTGAATTCAGCTCCGGAGCTTGTGCCAGCCGCATCCAAGACCATGCCTTCGACCCTGATCGATCCAAGAACACGGTGGCAAGGCATATTGTTAATGTTTTCCACGAAGCTATTGATACCGCCGTCGTCTTCGGACCTGATCACATCAACCCATTCGAACTGGGCCGCAGTCACAGTAGCCCCCTGCTCGGTCCACGACAGCTGAGGCCTGGGGATCTGAGCCGCTATCCTCTCTCCCACCAGGAACGGCCCGTATGGAGAGTCCCGATCGTCCGCCAGCCAAGACATCCCGGGGTTCTTGTTCACACTGGACGCGGCAAGTTGTCTGTCCGTGATCATCCCCGCATCTTTCAACTTGCTGAGCATTTTGCGCCAGTCAACCGGATGCCCCTTTCCGTACTCTGGAGTGACTCGCTCGCCTCCTATGGATATACCCAGGACGCCATATATGTGATCTTCTGCAATAGTGGCGCATCTCCCGGCGGAAACGGCCAAGGCCTCCTCGAATGACATTAGGACCATGCCGTTGGATGAGCACAACTCTGAGTACTGCTGAGCGCCACCAAAGATCGACCTAATAATAACAAGCTGCCCTTTACTCATCCTGATATGCAGCGGCTCAACGACCACCGGCCATCTTGGATCCCACCTGTAACACCCGCATATCCTCGTCGTTCCGTTGCGAGCCCACTCGGCATAGGCCAAGAGCTCTGAGATGAAGTCCCCGTCAATAAGCTGGCCTTGTAACGCGAAAATTGTCTGCCGGGACATTAACGCTTCTTGCATTGTCCAGACTCTCGATGCCCACTTAGAAGCAAAGACCGACCGCAGGCCGTCCTGGTTCAGACGCAGCTGTTGTGATGCAGACAGAATCACCCCGGTCTGCTGCGGTATGCAGCCAAATCGCTTGGCATGAGGCCCTAACAGTACTAGGCAGGCACTGGCGCCGCGGTAATAGTCTCGCATCCGGGGGATCTCGCGGGCCTTGTCGTCCTCGCTATTTTGGTCGATGCACCACCTATCCAACCAGAAATATCTGATCCCCAGTCGATGAGACAGGCTAGCCAGGGTTTGGCGCAGTGGCAACTCATTGCTCCATTCGTCCCAGCAGTATGAGAGAGCGATATAATGGCTTACGCCCACGCCGTCAACCACAGTCCTTGCTCGCGTGTCATATAACCTTGGAGGATGGACAGTCGATCTCCTGTGCTTGCATGACAGCACCGCGGTTTGAGTCGCGTTTTCTATATCTTTGTGCCAGGAATCGTGTAAAGCCAGGTCTCGAGGTCGACAATGGACTTGGTCCAAAATTTGTACAAGATCGCCCACTGTCTTGTGCGTCCTGATACTCTTACGCTGCTCACGAGTAGCAGTCGCTCCGCGGGCACAGGAGAATACGCAGCGATCAGATTCAGGACTGTCCCGGCAGACAGCGACTGGTGTGATATCGATCATTCCTCCCACAGGGCTGTAGGAAAGGGTCTGTCTCACCGGCCAAGTAGCCGCCAGTCTGAGAACCTGGCCGCGGCGGCCACGCACCCGGTGGCTACCATCGCAAGATGATGCGCGCGCTGGACACAGAAATACGCTGTTTTTTCGGATCGCCTCGTGTCCAAGCTCTCGAATGCCGTTACCTTTCATATTCGACACAATCTCCAGGACTTCGTGGGCTTCAGCCCCTTCAAGTTGGTGGGGGAAAATGCAAGGGTACCGGCTCCGCGGTAGGTGCTGCACCAACAGGTTATTGATGATTGCCGCCGCTTCTGGACTGTCGCCGTCTTCGGCGATCCACCTCAGGACTTGAATTTCTTGTAGGTTGCACCATAGTCTGCCGTCCATCTTGGCCAGCTGCTTAGTCCATTTCGTGCTGGCCAAATTGAATTGGATTGTGAGATGGGCAGGATCGTCTGTGACGCTGAGCTTGCAGCCCGTCCATTCCGCATTGCTGCCACGGCATCCTGGTAGGTGTCTCGCGGTGGCCTGACTTATCTCGCTGCGAATCTGTGTACCCAGGTGATCCGTAGAGGGGCGCTCGCAGCTCAGTTTCGCTTCTGAGGTTAGAACCACTGTGCAAAACTTTCAGCTTCGAGGATACCTGCTACGTTTAATTTCTGCAACCAGTCGAACTTACTTCTGAGCCACTATAGCCGATATTTTCGGACATTATCTTTTTGCTGCCACCAGAAGCTGAGTTTGGGTGGGGGCAGGGGGAATGATGATGTCCAGGTCCGTTCAGGTGAGGATGGAACGGAAGGAAGGCAAAGGCAGCGGTTCGGATGCTGTGGCATCCTTGTAACAAGTGAATCAGAGTGGCTTAGTCAGCTATGTCCCTGCAACGATATTAGGATTCAGTTAAAACAGAATACATCCTCGTCTATAGAGTGGAAAAGTAGTCCAGCTGGTAAAGAATTAGGGCAGATGCAGCTTGATAACATTGAAGCCCATGAACATACAAACCACTGAAGTAGATAGCAAGGAACTGAATGACGCATTGAAAAGCCTATCTGAGCCATCTCTGCACAGTCTATCGGACCTCTTGTCCCTTCACATACATTATTTCCGTAACACCGCCACACTTCCAAAAAAATTCAAAAACAGCATAGCAGAGCCCCCTGTGGCTTAACTATACTTTGCCTAGCAAAAGAATTTGCGTGCCTCTACACACATAATTCCTTTAAAGTGTGGCTAGATTCCTGTATAGGTGCCGCAGGCCCATCCTGCAGGGTGGGTTTGTAGCCTTACGGATTTATCACATAGATCCCGTGGCTACAGAGCAGACACCCGAGGCAAAGCTTGTGTAGAATACAAAGGTGGTCGGATTCCCGGGCTAGTGCGGGGGGCGAGCCCAAGCATTCGTTCGCCGTTGAAATCGTAGCCAAACAGTCTCCGCACGGTTCTTGGTGATACCTGTTGGATTGCAGCGTCAGTTGTCCTTGAGGACCTCATTGCTAGGAGGATCTAAAGAAGTTGAATTGGAGGCCATGATAATATACGTACGGCTGTGTTGAGCTGAATCAAGTAACTGTGCTACAGGGTGACCTCAAATATTCCTGGAATTTCTGCTGAATCTCCCCTTCCATTCTAACTCCAAAGGCCAGGTTGGCTCCTAAAACCCGCATAATAGCGTGCACAAGATCGCCGTGATGCCCGAGCGCTACTTCCTGTGTGTAGCCCTCAGAGTTGCGCATAGAATCAAGCCACTCACAAATGGTGTCAGCTGCTACGGCATGCATCGATATCTGCACGATACGTCCGAAGAAAATTGCTTGCGCGGATAGCTCTGTGGCCTTGATCGGATCTATCGATTTGCTCTTAGCGCATACCCAGAATTGACTCAGAGCTGCTTACCCTGAACTGTGTGGTATTGATCTACGAAGCCTGCGCCGTTGTACTTGGTGTCGAGTAAATTATCTATGAGCGAGGTTGTTCCGGGCAACTGGAATGGAGGGACCCACAAAGGTAGGTTGAGCTGCTCGGTTGCGTCGTCGCGTAGGGCGTCCCGGTGGGCCCTTGACAAGATGTCGAGATTGGCCGTCGAGTCAATCATGAAACTCGTCAAATTCAGATACATCTCTGTCGCTGGAATTTGACAGTCGTTCAACCTACGGGCCGCTTGCCGCACCGAGAGGAATTCCGTAAGCATTGGAGAGAAACCTTTATGCAGAGCGAAGACCAGAGGAGCAAGCACTTTGTCCTCTAGATTACAACAAATTCATTTTCGAGCTCCATGGACGAAAAGCTCTAGGGCATTCAACTATTTCGTTGTTCGTGGGATTTGCAGCTTAGAGTCGATTGCCGGATACCTTGGAAAGTCTCTCTCTCCGAAGCCACCTCCTTCCCAAGTCGAATCAATCCAGGCAGAAACACATGCCCCATTAATGAGTCGACTCACCGTAAGGTGCCCGTGACTGCTGAGCACCCGGAATGCGCTGGTCTGTGTAAGAAAGCTTTGAGCAATAGAGCCGCGTACATAACAACGGTCGGGATATCGAGCTCGTGGGGTCCGCAAAGGTATCTTGTTCTTCGTAGCAACAGAATTTTCTGAACAGACGTTATGTTTATTGGTATGGTTGGTTGCAATGAAATGAAACCACGTGGTAATTTTCAATGTGGAGAGGAAGGGGCCCCAGTGAAGACCTAATGGTAATGAAACGGCATGCATTCAGTTAAGTGGCTTTGGTTAACGAGCTATATAAAACGAGCGCTAATTAGTATTAAGTATGAAATAGGAAAATGAATATAGGAATGGAGGAATATAACCTATGATGGAGACGAATAAAATACTTTATAGCCAACTGATAATGTAGGAATGGTTTGTTAGCTAATGCGTGCTGTTATGTTAGGTTAATACTCATTTAATTGTTTTATCACAGGCTTGACTGCCTGTTTGTTCTGCAATGCCTACAATGCCCGTGAGATTAAGCTTACAACGTTGGACGCGACCAAATTACACTACTAGTTTGACTTGGATCACACAAGGTTTTTGATTCCACACCAACCATTTTCATTTGAGATTTTTTAAGTATACAAGAAGAATCCTGTGCCACCCGATGTTGCGTCAAGTTGTACCCGACATAAAAACCACAGTGGGGAAAAGCCATCGAACCGACGCAGCCGAGAACTTGGGACAGCCAGTTGGGTGTACATCGATCAGTCCACTGTCCGAAATCCAGCTCATGCAGCCAGGCGGCACAATCTTTTGGGCCCTTCTAAGCGATGATGCACTTGCCCTTCAGGGGCCCCGAAGTTTGACAGAGCAGGCCGGGGCAGCAATTATCCGGGTTCGTTACGCAAGGTTCTGAGCGCGCTTGTTAGCCGGTAGACCAGACACGAGACCACTCATGAGACGTGGAATGCCACTTACGACGCCGCATGACACATCCCTCTGAGCGCGATTGTTAGCCGGTAGACCAGACACGAGACCACTCGAGACATGGAATATGATGCCACTTACGACGCGTAATAAGTTCGGAGGCCTCATCTTCAACGGTGGGGACTGCAGCGACGGCGGCAATGAGGAGCGAGATGATGAGTGTGGCCTTCATTTTGTTGGATGTTGCTGCTCGGCGAAGCCGGGATTTTCTAATTGATAAAGAAGAGAAAGCGTTGTAGGTATGGGATCGTGGAATTGGTTGGTTGATGACAAGATGAGGAGTTGTTGGTATGATTCTGGGTGTCATGGACCGTATTTATATTGTTGTGTCTTCCTATTGACTGAAGTCGCTTGAAAAGTAATCAGGCTATGTGAGCATTTAACGTTTCTTAATCCGGTGGAGGTCCAGAACCATTCTCTTCCTTCTACAGTTTACATCAGAGTTAAAAGGTCTTTAGTGTCAATTAGCCTTCCCGTATCACCGGTAAAGCACATGCATACAGAGGGTGAAAAGCGAATGCGAATCGTAAAATTACACTGGGGTGTCCAGGAGAAGGAATCTAAGCTGTTGAGACACTTGTGGAAGATAACCCAGCATCGAACAAAAACGGCGACAACGAGAACGCTGAGAACATAGAACAACGAACTTAGGCCTCTATTGTCAATTAGCCTTTCCAGCATTTCCGGTAAAGCATACAGAGGGTGCAAAGAGAGGGCGAATCGTAAAGTTTTGGGGTGTCCAGGAGAAGGAATCTAAGCCGTGGCAGCAGGGGCATAGCGCGCGCGCTCATCTAACTAGTGACCCATCACTCTGCTGCACTACGTCTATAGGCACGGGAAAAGACTTCCGAGGCCGTAGCTGACACTTCTCAGGTATTGGCAATAAGCTCAACTATGATCTCGTCTAAATTACTTTCTGAATGAGCGGGCCGGGGCTCCCGCTTAATATAGCAACTTCATGTTTAGCAGCAAAGTAATGCTTAGCAGCAGCCCATGGGCTGCACTAAGTCTCTAGGCACGACGGAAACTTCCGAGGCCGTAGCTGACGCCTCGGAGGTAATGGCAATAAGTGCAACTATAATCTCGTCGGGAGTACTTTCTGAATAAGCGGGCCGGGGCTTCTGCTTAATACGGCGACTTCAGGTTTAGCAACAAACTTAGGCTTAGCAGCAGCCCATCGGCTTTACAATGTCAGGCTCTGCAGTCATTTGAGCCTTGTCCTCATGAGACTTCGTTGTTGTGAGCCTTCTTGTACTCGGCAATAACCTCCTGGGAACGGCGTAACTGGGGGTAGTGTAGGCTCTTAATTATTAGCTGCTGTAGCGCCCTTGTATTAGAGTAAGTCACCGCCAAGCTAAACACAACCCGAAGCCGAACAGATTTCTCACCGAAACTTACTATTTTTTTACTTCTTTTTGTAGCTTAATTAGTTAATTAATAATTACTAAATTCTGCATATAACTTCAGAATTTATAAAAAAAATACAAGGCTACTTTATAACTTTATAACTCATGTAATAATCTTTTATAAATGTAAAGTAATAGTAATCTAATTAACTAGTTAGCTAACTATACTATATTATAAATTATTTTTATTAATTTAATAAATTTAATATAATTCTTATAATAGTTTCAAATTAATAAACTAATAAAAGCTAGGACTAATTAATATTTACTATTTCTTTTTACTAAATTTTAATAAATATTAATAATTAAAAATAGTTTATAAAGCTAACACCTCAAGCCTGATTAAGGGGTATTGGTAGCTCCCTATAGAGACTTGCGATTAACCAGAGATAACCTCAGGACATAGCAGTCTAACACAACTAGGTTCCTCATGAACACGAGTCGGTATTTTTAGATTTCCTCAGCTGAACTCGGATGTCAAACAGACTAGGCAAGGGTAGTCCAGGCTAGCCCATTAAGCTGAGGAAATCCCGTTTGCTGTTGGACCATTGAACCCCACAAGCTAAACCTTCTTGTCGGTATTATTATCATTTGTACGCTCTCCCAATTTCTTTGCGTAGGAGTTCCTGAAAGACTAGCCGTGATTGGGTCACCGGCCAACTTAGCGATCGGGTATACTGCGGAGGCTCCAAGCAAGAGCCCAGCCAGTGCGAATACGTGGCCCAGCCAGCAGCATCGTTACACGACGGCGTCCTATGTCCTCTTGAAGTAGAAAATCGCGGAATGCTCGTATGAATCATCTTGTTTTCATTGTTCAAATCCATCGCAATGTGAGGTGTCATGAAGGAGCACTATGAAATTAGATACTCCATGGATAAATAAGTACAGAAAGAGACATCCAAAACAAACAATCTTGTACGCTCTCGGCCTAGCGTATTTGTGTACAGCTGCATAAACAAGCTTTGAGTAAGAAATTTAAGGAGGCTGAGACCATGACCTCTTCGCTTTACCCTGCTGAGAGCTCCACAGGCTCTGGCTGTGACTCAATCAAAGACCACAAGTTGTGGTCAATCCATGCAGCCACCGTCCGCTCGCACAAGACATCTACAGAGTCTTTTGGCTGCAGGCCGTACGGACAAATAGGCCAGATACAGTTCGCAATATATGACCTCCGAAATTCGAGCAGAACCTCCTCGTCTTCCACCTCGAAGCGCGGGCCACCGAACCGATGAAGCGAGTCAAGATAGTGGCCCAGGATGCGCATCTCGCCTTGTCGGCGGTCCTCGACACTGAGAGCACCACAGATGAAATACGACACATCGTGGAAGCAACTGCCCACATGGATGGCCGACCAGTCCAGCCACAGAGTTTCGCCCTCGGCTGTCAGATATGTGTTCCCCACGTGCGTGTCGCCGTGAAGAATAGTGCGGAAGCGTGGGTTGCGCGTGGCGAAGTACTTGTCATGAACCCGGTTGAACCGTTCGCCGTCCAGAAGTTCTTCCGAGATGGTCGGCCGACCGGGGTCTCGAGTGATAGAGGACCATTCCTTGCAAAGGAATCGCATAGAGTCGTCGTAGACGTTGGTGGCATCTGGCTCAAAAGATTAACTGCGGGGAACCCAGCCAGTTCCTAGACGAGTGGCACAATAAGCGAGTTCACTTACATGGGTGATCCTCCACCTTGGCTCCCCAGTACTGACCGTGGAGGCCCGCCAGTTGTTCGACTCCCTTCATCACCTCTTCGACCGACCAAGCGTCTTTGGCATCCCTGAAGGTGCATCCCTCTGCGTTGAGATCATTCATGACCGTGATACCTTGACGTTCGTTCCAGTCTCCCCACCAGCACCGGGGATGGCCCACTGCAGCGGAATGTCAGGTCAGCTGGTCAGGGTACATTGGAAAGCAGTCGGGGTCTGTTTTACTCACTATGCTTTATGTCGGGCGCCATCCTGGTGTAGAATTCGGCTTCACGCTGTGCAAGGAGGATTGTCCATGGCTGAGCTGCGACCATAGCAGGGTCAAAGCAACCCTTGATGCAGACACGACTTGGCCTCTCAGTTCTTGCGTCAGCATCTATGTACGAAATAGTGAAGAACAGCTTGGTCTCGGTCCCGTATATAACTCTTGTCAGATCTATGTCTTTGATCTCATGCCCCAGCTTGGATCCCAGCCAGGCGGCTGTGACATCCTCTGGGAGGGCAGGAAGCTGGTTCTGTCCCGACGACATTGCGATTTCACTTGACAACAGACAAGACCTCGATGGAACAGACGTTCCTGCTCTACCATATTTAGTATGTCACAAACAGAGATTCGCTTACTGACTTTCCCCACCAGACTATTCTAGGTTCGCAGTCAGCATCGACGTCTGCTGCTGCCAAGCTCAAATGACGTGAGCTAGGACTCGGTTATACCGGCTTTTTCATCATTCGAACCACGTATATGGTAGACGGTCTCACCTGCATGGCATTAGATAGAAGGCTCCGAGGTGCTGATTGGAGGCAATTGGGTGTTGGTCACACGAGAAAAGTCTTGCATCTGCTTGCCGTGCCGAGAATACCACCACTATCCTCCATAGACACGCAGCTTTGTCATTTCTCAGGCTTCAGTCTTGTGAGATGTCATGTGGGGCAACTCTTCCCACATCATCTTTCGGCTGGATCACATGAAAATGGAACACCCTTTTTACCGCGACCTTAGTAACAGATTGGGTTGGTCGGTCGGCGAAACGCAGGCGTGAAAACCCGTAAAGTTTAGGGAAACTCACATTTACTCACTACACATACATAGGATCTATCAATTTCGTGTGTGAAAACCACCAGTGGCACCGACCAAGGTGAGAAAGTCTGGATAAAAAAGACGTGAGCCTTATTGCTACTCAGGGGAATCCGATCCCAGCGGCTTCGGCATGATATCCCGGCCGACATCAAGGCCCTTAGTACGCGCACTGTGCTTGATAGCCTTCATAACGCCGAAGCCAGTCTCCCTTACCTCAAAGAAATCCTCCGGAACATCTTCTGGCTTCTCGTAGTCCCTGACCCCATCGAAACCTCTGCTACCTGGATACTGGCCTAGACTGCGCAGGTGCTTCATGACCCCAGCGAGGGAGACGTCGACCTGCCAGGCGCCACCCTGCGTCGCCCACTTATAGAGGGCGGGCCAACAACCCCGCCGCGAGCAAGTACCCGCCCGCATGGTCGAGCGCAACATCAACCTTGGGCCAGATGGAGGCTTCGTTGCGCAGGGAATGGATCTGGGCGGGCAGCCAGGGCAATGGAGCTTTGAGACAGCAGGCCAGGTGCGTAAGTAATCCCGACTGCTGTCATGTGCGCCGGCATCTTTTCCGGGAGACCGCATCAACCTACCCAAGCCTTTGGCGTCCCGCACCGTTAGTTTGATGTGCGCCCTCGACACAACCAAGCAATGATAGGGTGATCACTGGGCCGCATTTTAAAACACAGGCTGGTGCGCCATCTTTTGCCCGCCAACAAGGTCGTTTGATGGCTGGTGGTGCTCTCATACCTAGATTACATACGTCTGAGACTATGCACGTTTGGAAGAGAACCCATCACTTAACCAGGTAATTGTAAATCCTCCTGCAACCCACTGGCTGTCAAGGGTCGCCACAATTGATATAACAGGGATATTCTAGAGATTTTAGGTGATCAATAATCATTTGATATGTGGTGTTTGGTTGAAGCAATGCAGTGCCAGGCACCAAAGTCTTATCCCTGTGACAACGAACTGCATAGCCTTTGGTCCGATCGTTACACATTCAATTGGGCTATGGTTCAATGGCATCCGTCACGCTCCAGTGGTGTCGCAGCGGCATCCATACCAAAACCGGAACGTTGAATCTTGCACCCCCTACAATTTGCGCCACTCTCACTTTGACCAGTTAAGGTATAGGGGCTCCACCCAGATCCACTTCCTCAGCTATATCTTAAAAGGCACTTATCTCTAGCCAATCTCTTCATATCTTTGCAATTTTGAGAAGCATAAAGAGTAACAGGTTGGGCCTTAAGTAGTATTCAGGTATACTAGGTGGAAGCCCCTGCCGGGGCCCTCGGGGCTATTCGTCTACTATACCACAGTATAAGTACCTTTTTAGGGGGGCCCCCTGCTTCACAGGGCCCCCCCCTCGCCTGCAGCTCACCCCCTGCCATAGTGAGCGTGCGGGTGTGGCACAAGTTCCGTTCATAGACTATTCTAGACGAATAGCAAAGTTCCGTTGATAGACTATTCTAGACGAATAGCATAGCCTACAAGCTTCTTGTTCTGTTTACCCCTTTACCCTAATTGTCCCTTTCTAAATTTAATTGCCAGCTAGGGAGAGAAAATTGAGTTAGGAGCTATAGTCTGCGGGGTTAGCTGCTATATCTAGTTGGCCAAAGTGAGAGTGGCGCGAGATTTAATGCTCCGTACCGAAACCTTGTGCGACTCGAACATTGGGCCCGGAAAGGGCTAAGAGATTTCCCCATGGGTTCGACCCCAGTATTTCCGTGTCAGGGCGCGAGGTACGCGGTCCGACGATATTCCTCTTCACATATGTATCCTGAAATACTCAGTCTTGCTTTCAGGTCTATCCAGGCTGAAATTTTAATTCCTCAACCGAAGTTATACTTTCTCGCAGTGACGGCCCTACAGCATGACAAAGAGTCTGAGCAAGCTCAACAGATTCCCCACCTTGAGGAGTGCAGTGCTGCGAATGCGTCTAGGGCGAACGATAATGACTTTGGCGATGATCCAAAGCGTGAGGTTGAAGAGTCAGGAGTGTCCTACACGAAGGAAGAGGAGGGCGAGGCTCTGAAAAGACACGGCTGGAACCTGATTCTTTTGAGTCTAATTTTAATTTTGCTCCAATGCAACTCCAGCGTTGCGACGTGCGCGGTTTCATTAGTCTCCAACAGAATCTATCCATCCTTGCTGTACTACACGTGTATATCTCGTCTCATATATCGACCGGGGCAATGTGGGCATCGCCTACACAGCCGGTATGGGCAAAGAATGGGGGATTACTTCCGATGAATACTCTTGGATTGTCACGATCCTCTACATTGGATACATTCTGTTTCACTGGGTATGTGAATTTGAAGCGCACTCAAGACTGGAAGTGGGAAATGCTTTCGGCTACCCACATTTTAGTTGATCCTAGTCTGGACATTTGTCCCCTTACCATTTTGGACCGCCATGATGGCCCTTGGGCAGGGTTGTAAATTTATTCCTTAGTTTCTTAGTCAGACTGAGTTAGTCTTTAGTTAGTCTTAGTTTTCTAGTTTTAATCAGAGCTGAAAATTAAAACTGAAAAGACCAAATTCTACATTTATTATGTAATAGTTTTACTTCTCCTATTATATTCAGAACAATTCTAGGTTTAATCCTTACTTGCTTTATTATTTTTCTTAGTTTTTAGTCTTTAGTTAATCTTTTAGACTGACTAATTTAGTCTTAGTTGAGGCTAAAGACTAAATTATTTTTAATCAGGGCAACTGACTAAACCAACTAACTAATTTTCAACCCTGCCATTGGGTGGGGATCGATGAGCATTCTACAGGCAGCGACTACAAATTTTGACGGAATCATGACACTGCGATTCCTTGTCGGAGCATTCGAGGCCGGATTTGTGCCTGCTGTGGCACTTTATGTGGCCTTTTTTCTACCACCAGGGCGAGATGGGCCTTCGATATGGTCTCTCCATCTCCTTCTCCCCACTTGCCAGTTGCTTTGCTTCAGCCCTTCCATACAATCATGTTCATGCAAACTATCATAGCTAGCCCCCCAAAAACGGGAGCAGGTTGAGACCATGTCATCTTGTGTATGGCGACACAACTTCTATTCCTAACCAATTTAAGTACTGGTTGTATTGTGCACGTCTACAGGTTATTACAAATAATGTAAACTTAGGGAACACTAGCTTGCCTTCTTCCAGAAAAAGCATGGCCAAGCTGACTGACTGTTTGTGCCCCTAATTCCTCTGTGTCCTGTCTCCAATTGCAATCTGACTTCAGCTAGCGAGCTCTGCCCTGTTGGAAAATCATGGCTGTAATGGTCCTCTTCGACTTTTATGAAGGTCGCGCTCACTTGAGAGCAAATGAAAATTTAAATGGGCTGTATCAGTGCAATCTGATATGGTGTTTGGGGTTTTTGTTTTCTTTCGATCCGTCATTATTTTCACCAAGCTTCAGTCATGAGACTCTCGATGGACTTAGGCTAGATGTCCGGGAACTTGTCATTTATGCGTCCGTTCTTTGGCAGAAGCATTTTGCCCTGTACAACGGACAAGCCGAGCATAGCACTTATCATAGTAGGATCAATGCCACCAGATGAAGCACTGTCGCCAAATATGAGGGTTGCTTTTCCCTTTTCAAGATCCGCCACGGAGTCGTAGGTGACATGGAACTTATCACCTGCGTTGTGTGAGCTTCTTAAGCTTTTAGGTACTCAAGACTCCCGCGCTCATAAACATAACTGTGGCGAGAGACATCTTAGCTAAACTTCGCAGGTACACTAACACACTTATCTTAGAGTGACCCAAGACGGTTCTCCGAGTGCATAACAGCATTCTCCGTGTGAGCCATCGTTTATCTAAATCTCGCACAGATCTCAGAGCGATCCAAGCCTCTAGAATTGGGCCCCTAGGGATACCGCGATGCTCTATTGCATTTAGCGTAGTGTAAGCCGTAGTAAATCGACTAAAGAGGGATAAAAGGGGTGTCTCACAGCACAAAAGCAGCGATTTTCTTCAGAATATGTATGCATCTCAGCGCCAAACCTTCATATCCCCAAGGTTCTCCATCAAATCCCATTCTTGGTCCGTTTCCGAGTCTGAGCAGTCCGGCTCGCTCGGATGGCCAAAGTCCCAGGTCGCTTCGTCCACGGATGCCACATGCAATTCCTCTAATTGAATCTTCCATTCCTCCCTAGATTCCGCGTCTTGCGTAACCGCCTTGTACACCTCAAGCTGTTTCTCCTGACTCTCGAGCACGGCCCAGTTCTGCGCCGCCATACCTCTTTTTACCAGACGGCCGTCTTCAAGCTGAGGGTCTATGATCCATCCGGACCCGGCCCAAGCGACCCGGATCCTAGATTGAGAAGGGGACGCCCAATGTCAATCATTCCAGTTTTATGGTTTCTGGCTCGATTCAGTGGGAAAATGCCGCTGCGAAAATAGTCGCTATGTTCCACAAGGGTAGGGAGGCCTGTGGGCAATCTTTTGAGTGCATCCGCTGAGAGCGGACGAATGAAAACGCTACGCCGAACTTTGAAAGCATCATGAGGGTCAAGTTTAAATGTTGTTTAGCTGCCTTTGAAATATGCACTATAAACCCATCTTGAGAATTGTATACTGGGAGCCTCGATAGATTTTGCACCCAACTCTGCCACGTAAAGAAACACCACAATGCTCAACACAAGGCAGAACAAATAATTCGGTTCTAACCCATACGGCCCCTGGTCAGTGAACGGGAACCAGCTCGCATCGTACCATTTATTCTCAATAGAGCCGAACAAGGACACAGCGCCTTCGTCCATGTTCCTCTTTACGCCCGTCAGGTAGGACAGACGCTCCGAGAAGAATGAAATCATCGGCCCATGAGTTAGGTAAAGGGGAAAAGAGACCCTTCCAAGATCTACAGAATGTGTCAGCAAGGGGAATGGGGGAAAACAGGGAGAGGGGGGGAATGACCGACATTGCGAGAAGCCACCTGCAAGAGCGCGTTTCAGCCAGTTGATTTCCTTGACAGCTAGAAGAAAGATCCATGCAGCCCAGAACAACCAAAACCACAGCCAGCTGGGATCGTTACCGCCGTGGGGGTATGCCTCCGGAATCAACCACTCAAGGGTCATCCAGCCGCGACATTTACTCAAAATCTCATCCCGCGAGGACTCCACGAAGGATCCAGAAGGCGAGGACCCAAGGTACAACGCACCTACAAGGACGATATGGAGAACCAACACGCGCACAAGGGCATACTTCCCAATCGCCTGCACCAGCCCGTCCCAGGGAAGACGGATCTGCACAACACCTGAAGCAAGCAGATCAAGCTCGGCCGTGACCATCCCTGCAAAGAATGTAGCCATCTGGGCAGCCGGTATCGCGAAGACCAGGTACCAAATCATGGCCAGTGTCAGAAAGAAGCGCGTCCTGTGTTGCATCCGCGAGAGGGCAAAAAGCCACACAAACAGCGACATGGAGCCGCGCAACTCTACGAGAAGGGACCACGTGTGTTGGTTGACGGCGTGATAACCATCATTAAAAAAGTAGAGATATCGCCCCGTCTCTCTCACCCACGCAACCAGCTGAAGCATCATGCTGTCCTCGCGCCTCATTCCAGAAGTCGGGATGCCCGTGAGGTACGAAACCACCGTGACGGCCAGCGTACTCCAGACGACGGGGAGAAGAAGCCTGAAAGGGCGGCGCACGACGGACGAGTGAAGCACCTCGGCAAATTCGGCCGGTCGGCCAGCGTGCAGGAGGGAGAGCAGGCGCCTTGGCAGCACGTACCCCGAGATGGTGAAGAAGAGCGCGACGGCGAAGTGCCCCCCCGTCCAGAGAATCCTGATGATGGGCCATGCGGCGGGCGTGGTGTTGGGTGCGCCGGAGGGCAGGGTGGCGCCGTAGCAGTACTCGATGCCGTCGTGCGTCCAGACGGTCAGGTGGAAGATGACGACGAGCAGGGCGGCCCATCCTCGCAGGCCGTCGAGCCAGGCAGTCTTGGACTGCTCATGGAGCAGTCGGCCGCTTCGACTTTTGCGGCGAGACAGAATCTCGGGAGTGAAGAAGTCTAAAAGACACAGTGCGTTGTGTCGAAGTGTCAGGCCCTTGAGCGATTCGTTCCAGCTCTGCTGCACCCCTTCGGTCTGTGGTGGTGGGGCCGAGGATTGAGGAAAGCTGGGGAGTTCTTGGTAGTTTTCTGACTGCATCACAGTCTCAGTGTTGTCAATGTGGATGGCACTGGAGCGAGTTGAAGAGCTTCGAGGTTTCTCTGCGTTGATCCACTTTGAGCAGAGGGAGAGAAAGCCGGGACTATTGTTAAGGCGCGAAACTTGACACGTCGTCCTGACTATCTGCCATGGTTGTCTGCACGGCACCTTGTATCGCCGCGGCATGGACAGCGGTCTTGACTCGTGGGCACCCTTGGCGAGACATGACCTACCACCGTTGAATGGATGCGCTTAGAGTTTGTTTCGCGTGCTAACAGATCGTTTTGGAACTAACGGGCAAGGCAAGAAATTTTCCATATTCTAAAGACATATAGAGTACTTCGACTGGTTGGCCCCCGCGCAAATATTATATGTACATATATATATATATGGAGTGGCACATTTAGCATGCAGTCTACTAGCGCCACTTAAATAGCATGAATATAGCCCAAATGTTGCCATTCTGCTGCCGATGAGCAGCTTGATAAGTGCGTACTCGGCGTCCTTAGTGATGTGGACTCTCACTATCCTTCAGGAGCGATCTCCATTCCTGAACCCACTTCTGCATCCATTCGAGCCTGACTGGGCTCAGACTGCGAAGTGTCGGGCTGGCTTCAAGGGCTCGCTCGATCTTCATCGACTGCTGTGGCGTGCTTTCAGAGGATCCTGTGTCAGCTACCCATAGCTTCTCAAAAAAGTCGCTCAACTTCACTGCCGGGTTTTCGATCATCAAATTATTGTCGTTCTCCAGCGCCTGAAAACTGGCGCGAAGGGTCTCCAGCCAGGCCGCTGGCGAAACTATGTTAACCCGCCCTCCGGGTGTGTTGACGACTGCAGCAAGCAATTCACGCCAGGGGGTAGGATGCGGGTTGCGCAAATTGTAGACCAGGGCACCCGAACGCCTGATCCCTACCTCCTTTGCTTGCGTGGTTGTAGCTAACTCTGTCAAAATACTTCCAAGCATGTCGACAGGTAAGAAGTCAACATTATCAAAGTACGAACCCAAGCTGTCTGGGACTTGGCCGAAGTGCAGCGAGCTGAGCACCATGCTAGGAAACCACTCGTGGCTGTTCCATAGGCCCAGGGTCCGCACGGCGCCGGCGACCTGGCCCACACGAACGATGGCTGTCGACACAGATTCGCCGAATTTCTGGGCGGCGGCATCCAGGAGCAGCTCGGCCAAAAGCTTAGACTGGCCATAACCCAATGGCGCGGACACGCTGAAATCTGGGAGTACCTCTTCAGGTATCGGGCCGAAACGGTACCCTTCCACCGCGGCAATGGACGAAACGAAGAAGAAACGGCACGTTTGTCCGTGCTGCGACACGACGGTGGCTGCAGCGAAGGCAAGCAAGTTTACCAGACCCGAGAGGTGAGGGCGGAAAGCTAGCAGAGGGAAGTTGAAGTTAACGGGCCACGCGGCATGAATGATGAGATCAACTCTTGAGCACAAGTCATCGTATATAGGACCTTCGAGCCCGAGGGATGGCGCTTGCAGATCGGCCTTGAGAAAGGTGACGTGGTGATTGTCGCCCAGCTTGGTCACATCGAAACCAGCGGTGGCGAAGCTTGCGAACTGGCCAGAGCGCCCACCGTCCTCACGGCGGTTCAAGCAGAAAATATGCCCGACTGCGTTGTTATCGAGGAGTGCCCTCAGAAGGTGAGTGCCGACCGTCCCAGTGGTACCAGTCACCATGACCTGGATTCGCTCACGAGTGTTTTGGGTGACCACAGAAGCAGTTCTAGCGACTGGAATCTGCTCAATACGCCCTTTATAGGTTGTGAGCAGATTTTGCATGATCTCTTTATCTTGCTCCTGCTGTGTCTGCCCAAGGACGATGGCCGCGAGCTGGGAGACTGTAGGATTCTGATACACGGTCGACAGCGCAACATCGGGTCGGTGAAGACTCCTCCGCAGCGCTCGGGTGAGTTGAAGAGCCTGTAATGAGTCCATACCGCGGTCAAAGAGATTTTCGGCGTTGTCAACATCAGACCAACCCATCACGGTGCGTACTTCTTGTCGAATCAGATGTGTGACCCCGTCGAGCCCCAACATAGGTACCGCATTATCAAAAGTCTCGTGCTGTTGAGGGATCACATCTGCTCGTTCATAGAGCTTTTCGATCTCATCACTGTATTGGCTGATGGAAGGCCCTCGCATGAAAGTGCCCTTGGCCGCGCGAATGAGACGACGATCGGCAGGTACAACGAGGATAAAAGACTTTTCCACACGCGCGTGCGCAGGGGCACTGTGATTGGCCTCCTCGACGCTCGGCCACACACGCTCGATCAGAGCAGCTTGACGTGACGTAGATAGAGGCTGATCCGAGGCTGGCTCGAGTAGAAGAGCGGCCTGAAAGCGCTGCGCACCGACTACGAGAGCACCGCTAAGATCCGGATTGCTGGCCATAATGTGTTGCTCCATGGATATTGGGTTGGTTTTCTCGCCGTTGAGGAAAGTGATGATATCGTCAGCGCGGGCACGCCAACGCCACAACTCCAGGATTGTGGGATGCGGTTCAAACAGATCTTTCGTGCGGTACTCCTCGTCAAGGTCAAGTCCGGGTACTGTAAAACATGCCTGCATGTTGATAAGAGCCTCCTCACGACGTATCACAAATTCGTAATCTCCATCTGTGATTTTGTCGAAGTGAGGTCCGACACATGGGTGAAATCTGACAAATCGCCATAGAGTCCGTGAAGATGCCACAGATGGGAGCAACTCCTCCGGCAGTAATTGCGGAACTATTCCAGTCTCGGTGGCACCCCACAAGCAGCGCAGATACATCTTTGCTGCGACACGATCACCGAGATCCTGAGGCAAGTCTCCACCGATGTAGAGGATGGTCTCCAGATTTTCCGCACAGTATTTGAGCAACTCAGGGCTCTGCAGCGTTGTAATCCAATCAGCTGCGTCATGGTCAAGGCGATCGAAGTTCCAGGAGGTGACTTACCCGAGCAATCTCAGCAACCACCGAGGGGACAAGTATCGCTACTTGCGCCGGAGTCTGCTTGAGAGCGTCTACCACTCCCTGTGCCGTTGGGATAGCCGATGCCACAGGAGCGATGACAACGTTGCCGAAAGGAATGGCTCCAAGAACGAGTTGAGCTAGTAGAGCTCCCTAAAAGAAGAGACAAAACAATCAGCTCTCATTCTCCATACGGCCAGTGGTGACATACGTGAAATGGTGGCAGCGTCACTATCACTCTCTTGCCATTGACCAGAGTACCCTCCACCGTAGGAATTTTCCCTGGTGCTTCACGGCTTTTCGAGTTCAGCACGCGTGCACATGTTTCATGTGTCCAAATGATGGGTTTAGGTAAGCCAGTAGTTCCGGACGTGTGCCTGAGCAACGAAAATGGTTAGCATGCCATGCACCGTGATGATGTTCGCCTTGACCTACATGACGACAAAGGGCGCACGCCGCAGCTCCTCAAAGGTCTTGTTCAACACATATGGAGGGCTTTTTCTATTAAGCAAGTCATCCAGAGAAGGCACCGTAAGATGTCGTGCCGGCTGGACAGCGTCAATGACAGTCTGGGCAGGTGGTGGGACTGGGTTTGTTGTGATTAAAGTCTGGCATTGAAGATGCGCAAATAAAGCATGATGCCCTGCCGGGCTGTTCCGGGGTGAAGTCACAAAGATCTGAGAACGCATTAACAATCCAGATTCAGTGAGAGGCAGAGGCAAGGGCAGGGGGCAAATGGTAATGTCGATAGGTGGGGGGGGGTTGAAAGACCTACCACGTAGCCGGCTTTGATAGCGGCCAGTACCATCGCCGAGTAGCGCACATCATTTGGACCAACATAAGTCAAGACTTCGGGGTGTTCATGTGAGCCAGGACCTAAATGATCCACGAGCCACCAGGCCATGCTGTTGATCACATTGGCAAGCTGCAGGTACGTGATAGACTCCACGCTGGAACCCGTCACCCACTCGCCATATTTGGCTGACCCTCTTCCAAGTGCCAGGCGGTCGACGACGTGAGGTATCAGGGCTTCCTGCCACTGGGCAATGCCTTCATGAGTTTTCGCGGATGGCATGATGTGATAACAATAGCAAAGGCTCGTGATGCTGATTGATTTGGCAAGGCGAGGATGTCGTTGCTGGCCAGATGGAAGAAAAGAAAACATCCTTCGGTTGGCCGGGGCAGCATTTTGAGTCTACAGCTGCAGGCTCCAGTCTTTCATGCAACGCCATCACCAACACAACAATCACGGTGATTTGATTCGCTGGCGAGATTAACTAGTCTGCCCGAGCCGGACGATTGCTCCAGCCCATTACAACCACACAACTGCCTGCAACGACAGCCGCTCACTTCGTGGACCATCATACACCAAAAGCTGGGAAAACAATGTCAACCTGCTCCGCGCAATTGCCCAAGAAGAGCGGAGAGTGGATCTGGCACTCTCTGGGGGCCTGAAATCCGCCTATATAGCCATTTTGGAATAGCAGCCCCATTTTCTCATGGACATCTCAAAAGTAGCTTGATTACCCCATCTCAGAGTCTTCAGACCAAGTTTAGTCCCTAGCGATTAATTGGTGGAGGGTACAGCAAAGCCAGTAGACGGTGCGCCTTTCCTAAGTAATTTTGCGGGTCTTCTTTGGTGGGTTTTTAAGGTCATATTTCTTTACATTGAAAAAAAAAAAAAAATCAAAGAGATGTCTTCTTATTTCGGATTTTCCAGTTGATCTTCACATCCCAGGGAGTGCCGGATACTCCTTCAAGTTCAGAGGGTCGCATATCTTGTCAGCTGTACACATGTCAAATATGTCAGAGGCGCGGCCACGTGCCTACCAGGGGGAGGGGGGGTTTCTGACTGGGTCACACAATACATTATTTTTTAGTAGCAATCTTGAGATTTAATCAAAATTTTGATATTATAGCAGAATACTATCAAAATACTAATAATAGTCTACTAGAAATAAATTAAGTTAAAAGTTTAATATTATATTAAGATAATATTAGCTTATTTCTATATTAGTTAATATCTAAAATACTATTTTTAAATATTTTTATAGTTTTATAAATCTTTTTATAATAAATAATTAAGCTTTTATTAGGATAATTACTATTATTCT